>SSNS01000398.1:106215-123985 GCA_006937985.1 Aphyosemion australe | reverse complement strand
TATAAAAACTTCTAATAAGGAGCGCTTCCTGGACTCAACAAAAGTTTGTTTGAGGTGCTCTTTGGATGGGAAGCTTAAGTCAAATACAAAAAGAAACTCCAAGGCACTCTCAAATAGAAAAAGTTAAAAAGCCTTTATTGTAATGGCTAGGTCAACATATGGCCTTTCTAAAAAAAACTCCAACGCGTTTCAGCAATGTAGCCTTCATCAGGGAGTCAAACAGCTCTCACCAGTGTGGGGAGGTTCTTAATTAAAATCAGCAATCAGGTGAGCTCCACATAGCAGATGTGTCAGACAGGTGACCAGTATAAGTATACCAAATCACCAGTAGATGTCAACCTTGCTAAATAGAGAGACAAACACACAATTAAAAACCCAAACATCTGACATAGTATATATATATATAGAGTTAAAATACATCCAAAATAAAGAAAAAACAAAGCAATAAACAAATAACACTACCAAGAGCTAACCGTATAAGACCACTAATGCATTGACCATGACTAAACAAATCAAAGAAAAGCTCTAAAGTCTAGGTCCTCATTGATTCCTGGATGTTTAGTGGCCTGCAGTTTAAAAATCCAAAATGTCTCCTTCTGATTTAGCTGTCTAAGTCTATCCCCCTGTCTCAAGGACTGTGGGATATGATCAATCCCACAAGCCTGTAAAGAGGAAGGGTCACTATTATGATGTTCCAAGAAGTGTCTTGCCATTGGGTAGTTAATGTTACCTGTGCAAATCGCATATTTGTGTTCAGCCAATCTATCTTGTAGGCGTCGTTTGGTTCTACCCACATAGAAAACTTTGCACACAGGACACTCTAATCTATAGATGACAAAAGTAGTTTTACAATTAATGAAATGATTAATCATAAAATGTTTTTGGGAGACAACATCCATAAAAGTTTTTGTTTGCACAACATTACTGCAGTGGTTACAGTGGTGACATTTATAACACCCCCTGGGTCTAGTGTTCAACCAAGTTTTTTGGGGCTCTGGTTTTAAATAACTATGGACAAGTTTATCTTGAAGAGTAGGGCTTCTTCTAAAGCTTACCTGAGGCGGATCAGGAAAACACTGACTTAAAAGGTCGTCACTCTCAATGATACCCCAGTTTTTCCTTATNCCACACACACGCACGCACACACACACACACACGCACACACACACGCACGCACACACACAGCAGTCAGCCTATGCTGGAGGCTTATATAGCAAGACTCTATGGTACAAAATAATAAAAAGACATTTTCAGTGATTAATAAGCTTCTCCTACAGCCTGTGGAAAGCTGACGCCTCTACTCGATCACATCTTCAATCTATTAGAAATTATTGATTTTCTTGGAAAGACAGAGAAAAAAGAGTTTGAGAAAGTCGAGAGCTGATTGATACAGAGTGTAAGAAGACAGATAAAGTAAACACCAAGAGACAAGCAGAGTGTGCCAATAAAGTTGTCATTTCTCATCAGTAATTGAAATGTCCTGGGAATAAATGTGACTAACTTCTTTTATAACTGTTGTTAAATGTGGTGACACGTTTGGCAGAAGTCTTAGGAGAGTACTACAGCTCCAGCAGCATGTCTGGCCTCGGGAGCTCGTCTCTCTGATGTGACCCTTGATGTTGAGCCGACTGGTGTCTGCAGTGGCAGAGACAGAGCGACAAACAGGGAGGAGAGAGTCGCTTTATCAGTGACGCTGTTCAGTCAAACCCAACAAAAGATGGGAAAAAATCAGAGGACTCACAGACTGGTAGCTCATCTCTTGAGCCATAAAAGTCAAACCATGTTGTGTGTATTTTGTAGTTGCAGTTGGTTGACTGGGCTGCTTTAAAAGTGTGTGTGAATGCATTTGTGTGTGTGTGTGTGTGTGTGTTACAGATTTTGGCCTCAGCATTTGATTTTAATTCCTGCAGACAAGTGTGATATTTCATGGTGAACCAGTGCTCTCTGTGCATGCAACAGCTATTTGATGGCGACATTGGTGCAGTGTTTTCTGCCATGAACTGTCTAACTCCAGACACGTCACACAAATTATTGAAATAACTAAAACTATCCCACAAATGTACCTGCCAAACTATAATTAACCTCTTTTCAAATAGTCGAATCCGTTCACCCATTATCGTAGGCAAAGCTAGTGAAGGGAAACTGAATTAACTGAAAAAAATTAAAAAAGAGTGATGCATACTATGATGTAGTCCCAAAATAATATTAATAAAGAGAAACCCAGCCCTGTTTGGAGCTCTAAAGCTCAGACTTTACCATAGTAGCATTATTCAATGTTTAAATGGGTCAAAGAAAGTTTCATTTTATGTAACTGAAATGGCATTTTGATATATTTTATTAGCCTAGGAAGCCATCCTATATATGAACATTGCTCAAAAAATAAAGGGAACACAAAAATAAGACATCCTAGATCTGAATGAATGAAATATTCTTATTAAATACTTTGTTTTTTACATAGTTGAATGTGCTGACAACAAAATCACACACAAATGATCAATGGAAGTCAGATTTATCAACCCATGGAGGTCTGGATTTGGAGTCACACTCAAAACTAAAGTAGATAAACACACTACAGGCTGATCCAACTTTGATGTAATGTCCTTAAAACAAGTCAGAATGAGGCTCAGTAGTGGGTGTGGCCTCCACGTGTCTGTATGACCTCCCTACAACGCCTGGGCATGCTCCTGATGAGGTGGTGGATGGTCTCCTGAGCAGGGGCGGATTTAGGATTGAAAAAGATCCGGGGCTTAGCCCAGATGAGTGATCGTCTTCTTTTAATGAAACATTTCAACTTTCACATTTTGACCATGTTAAAGCAGACAAAAAGCACTAGATTACACTTAGGAACTAATATGCTATAATACATTTATAGTTAGCTTCTATACGGTACTGTGAAAACAAACCCTCTCTGGGACCTTACATTAAGATGTGAGCCATGTTTATACAGCAAACCTCACATTTATTCATATCATTCCTCTAAAGAAAAGACAAAATTCACAGAAGTCACTGAAATAATTAGAAACTCAAAAATAAGTAAATTATAATCAGGCAAAACAATTAGAATGAGAAAGCTCTACTGTCATTGTTCAACAACAGAAACTGCTGCTGGCACAATGAAATTGCTAAGGCCCTGGTTCTAATATTTACATAGCATGAGTAAAGAAACAGGAGAAATCCTAGGATAAATAAAAGCACCATAAACACTGCTGGCATCTGAAAGTACAATAATTACAAGTAGGTTATTGTATATAAAGTTTTTGGTGCATGTGTGCATTTAAAGTGGTGATCACTTGGGAAAAGTAACTGTTCCTGAGCCTTGAAATAAAACATAGCTTTTGAATTGTGGCTGAAAAAAATAATTAAAATAAACTGTCCCAGAAAAGTTAGTTTACTAATGAGCAGAGGGTTAAAACACCAGTCACCAGGTGCAGAAGTCTGGTTGAGTCACAGAAATCATTTGACTGCAGTGATCGCCTCAAAGTGTTGCTCAACAAAATATTAGCTAATGGATCAGGCTTGTTTTTTAAATATTTCTGTTGAACCACAGCTTGAAAACAATGTCATGATTTAGGATTTACATGTACTTTTGTGAATATAAACATATTTCAGTGACAGCTGTTATTTTTCCTTTGGTATGAAAAAAACTTGAGAATGACTAAAATGATTAAATTAATAAATTCCATAAACTAAAATAATAATGTATTCATTTTACTTGATTTATTTCATGTACTAACTATACTTCTACTTTACTCTTTTTCACTTTTCAGTAATCCAGAGAGCATCAGCTTCTCTGCTATTTATTGACTTCTCTTTTATAATGATCCCAGCTTGTGTGGCTTATTCCAGTGAAACCGCCTACATAACATTATGTTGCTGTCATTCACTTTTATTCCAGCACAACTTTACTGATACGATTTAAACAAGATGCACAAACCTGAATCATCCCAGCTTTTGCTTTCAATCTTTTGTGGTAGTTTTAGTCCACAAAACAAAGCAAAACAAACCTTCCTAACATCCATGTTTGAGTCTCCCCAAGCCTGCCTCTCAGGCATAGCATGCAGCCTGATGCACTTCTTCTTCTGCAGAGACTCCAGCAGGCTGTATGCAGGCTACACTACGCAGCTGCACCCCCTCTGGTGGACTTTGGTACTGCATGCCATATATAAGCGATTTTTTTTACTCTTCAAAAGTCAAAATTAGATTCTGGGCTTTTCAGAAAACATCCGGGGCTTGAGCCCAAGTAGCCACCCCCTAACCCCGCCCCTGCTCCTGAGGGATCTCCTCCCAGACCTGGACTAAAGCATCCACCAACTCCTGGACAGTCTGTGGTGCACAGTTGGTGGATGGAGCGAGACGTGATGTCCCAGATGTGCTCAATAGGATTCAGGTCTGGGGAACGGGCGGGCCAGTCCATAGCATCAATGCCTTCATCTTGCAGAAACTGCTGACGCACTCTAGCCACATGAGGTCTAGCATCGTCTTGCATTAGGAGGAACCCAGGGCCAACCGCAGGGCTCTGGCAGTGCTCCTCCTGTTCCTCCTTGCACAAAGGCAGAGGTAGCGGCCCTGCTGCTGGGTTGTTGCCCTCCTATGGCCTCCTCCACGTCTCCTGATGTCCTTGCCTGTCTCCTGATAGTGCCTCCATGCTCTGGACACTATGCTGACAGACAGCAAACCTTCTTGCCACAGCTCAAGTGGTCTGTGGTCACCATCTGCAAAACCACTCCCTTCTTGGGGATGTCCTGCTAATTGCCTATAATTTCCACCTGTTGTCTATTCCAGCAGGTGAAACTGATTGTTAATCAGTGTTGCTTTCTAAGTGGACAGTTTGATTTTACAGAAATGTGATTGACTTGGAGTTACATTGTGTTGTTTAAAGCAGCAATCTGGAGTTTTCCCCTTTCAGGAATTATGTATGATTTTTCAGAAATCTGTAAAAGTGATTGTCTAGTGTGATATAATGTAAGCATTACATTTTTTTTGCTAAGCCCGCCCCCTGCCCCGTAGAGCTCCGCACAATATGAACTGAGCGCCAGTCAGAACTAACCAATAGTGTTAGACTACCGCTTACGTGCTTCAGATTTAAGGAAGCACCTCGGCTGATGCAGAGTTGATGAACTTTTCACGGACAAGTAAGTCTTTAAAATATAAATATATGAAAACACAACATGACATGAGAATAATAATGTAAAACAACGTGTTTTAGCTCTGTTTGTCGGCTACAGAAGCACATTCATAAACAAGAAACATGCAGTCGCCATCTTAAAAAAACAAATCGAATGACTCTTTATCTGATATGCTTGTCAGCCACTAGATGGTGCCATCGGATACAAAAAATACTCCAGACAGCCGCTTTAAAGGGGACCTAGAATGTAAACCAACATGTTCCTTGTTGTTGTTGAGTAAAGACAGCTGGGTGGTCAACAGCAGCATGCCAAAAAGTCAAAGCCGTGTGTGACCTATTTTTTATGTAAATTAGAAAGTTGAAAAAGGCGTTAGAAAACCTCCTGTTCTGAGAAACCCTTCCTTAACACGTCATAAGGGGGAGCCACGCCTCCTCAAACCTGCATGTCTCCAGTGTCTGATGCCTTCTGGGGAAACCAACCAATCAGCAAGCAGCTCATTATCATATTCATGTCCTGGCCGAGTGGGAGGGGCTAAGCAGCTCTTTTCACAGCAAGGCTGGTTTAGGGGGTTTAGAATGGCCTGTATCAGGACTCCTGGGACAGATGAAAGCCTAAAGAACATTTCTGATGCTTTTTAGAGGCTCAAAGCTGTTTTAGATTGTTGATTAACTGCATTCTAGGACACCTTTAAGTGTTCCCTTTATTTTTTTTGTTTAGGGCAGGGCAATATATAGGTATTTTTAACATTTCGATATAATTTCAAACAAGAAACAAGATGACTTTATATCGATATAACTAAGTTGCTTGCACTATTCGTGACTATTGTAGCCGCTAGTGCTATCTGCTACCTTGCTCCGTTTCTAAGTGGTCATTACATGGCAGAGTACTGGTAGTTAAGTGCCCGCCCTACAAAAAAGTGTTGACTTAGGTGTTACTCGCTCTATAAGTACCTCTATCTGCTTGTGTCTCAAAGAAAAGTCCAAGTTGAAATTGTCAAAGTTGATTACTGTAAATCTTAGCTATCATTACTTTTCTTATACACATCAAAACCTCACCGTCATCCCAAAAGTATGTCTCAAAGTTTTGCCTGGCTTTACGGTAGAAAGTTGAGCCAGTAACCTCATTGCATCAAAATTAATTCCGACACATTCAACTTTATTTTGTCGTCCATGTGTTTATCTTTTTCAAGCTGAATACACATTTTTAAATGTTGATAAAAACCAGTCATGCTGCATCTAGTGCATTAACGGCTGATTGTCCCCTTTTTAAATGTATCTGCTAGTTTGCGAGACAACAGGAGCAGCACCCTGCAGCCTCATTATGTGTGACTGAGGGAAACAGATTTTCCCTGATTTATTGTGACAGGACAGAAACAATAAAAAAATGTGTTTGTTGAATATTTAAAGCTGCAATGGCAAATATGGAGAACAAATGAGCTTAAAACATTTTTTCATGCCTCTTAATGTTCTACCATTGTATAGCTATAAATATATTGTGGAGATGAAAAAATCAAATAAATTAATAAAGTGGTCCTCTCATTTATCTAAAAACCTCCACCAATAACACATTCCGGACCTAAAGCAACTATTGGACCGGTTGTCGGTCTCACCGACCCACCGCACGTCCCTGGGTCCTCCACTCATCACACACTCACGTATTTATCAACAGAACACCACTGGTGTGAGAGGTTCTCTGCTCAATAACATCAGAGAAGGAGAAACAGTCGGCTGCTACCACTTCAACTTTAGGACAAACTACCAGAGTCCCAAAAAGAAAAACACCATTTGAGTCACGGAACCCAGAAGACCTTTGGACCTAAACGGAGACTGGTGTTTAGCGCTATCTTGTTTCCTCTGGCAATGTGGGTGTTCCGGTGGCGGATCCAGGAAGATGAGGCGAGGTGTTCCATGACCATGTGTTCAAAACTTAGCTTGTTTGCAGATTCGCTATAACAGCTTTAAGTATAAGCCTGTAGCTGAAAAATTCCCCACAAGAACTCATTCACATTAAAGGGTAAATAGAGGTCAATGTTTAATTCTGCTAACCAGCCATTGAGTGGGTGGTTAATCACTGAGGCTCCAAACACACTGTTTGCTAAATTCAGTGTCCATTCAAGCAGAAGGTCATGTGAACAAAGGACTTGGCAAAGTTTCAAATATAGATTATCCTTAATACTCTCTTCATCTGTGCTTCACAAAGCAGATATGGATCCACTTTGAGAAGCAAATCATTTTGTGGAACGTCATCCTAATTACCTGACAAGTGTTCACCGTCAGGTGTTAAAAAAACTATCCCAATGTTAAGTAGTCCCACGTGGCTTAGATACCTCAAGGAAAGGATTTTTAATGAAAGATAATAACATAATAAACTGAAAGCTCAACTAGACTTAAATCACTAGTAAAACACACAAAAAACCTAAATCAAAAACAACAGGAAATTAAATGGCAGAAATAAAAATAAATACAAATAACAGTTAAATCAAAGCAAGAAAATCAAACGGAATAAGCAGCACAAAAACAAATAAACACCAGCGGTAAATCATTGAACACTAAATAAAAAAGATAATTGCTAATTATGTAACACACCACCACAACTATGTACTTCTATTACTAATATATGGATCACATGGTCAGTTTTAAATATTAAAGCAGAATGTGTGTGTTTTTGTCCTGTACCTAAACAATCTGGTTCCAGAGCAGAGGGACCTGAGGCTGATGACTCTTGGAACAAATAAACTATCATGCTAAAAGCACAGAGTTCTTGTGGAGTGTTAAAGAGCAAGTTCACTGAGAAACCATTTTTTCATTTGTTTTTTTGAAGTCCAATTGGTCATTCTTTGTTCAACACATAGGCGGAATGTGAAAATAGTTCCCTACACCTATTTCCTGCATTAGTTGCTAATAGAAAATTTACAGGGAAACATTGTCCACAGCCTCAAACAGTCACACTCTAAACTCCACTATGGCCAGGACCAAAGAGCTGTCAGGACATTGTAGACCTGCACCAGGCTGGGAAGACTGAATCTGCAATAGATAAGCAGCTTGATGTGAAGAAATCACCTGTGGGAGCAATTATTAGAAAGTGGAAGACATACAAGACCACTGATAATCTCCCTTGATCAGGAGCTCCACACAAGGTCTCACCCTGTGGGGTCAAAATGATCACAAGAACGGTGAGCAAAAATCCCAGAACTACACAGGGAGACTTGGTGAATGACCTGCAGAGAGCTGGGACCAACGTTACAAAGGCTACCATCAGTAACACACTAAGGGACCACCAGGGACTCAGATCCTGCAGGGCCAGACGTGTGTCCCTGCTTAAGCCAGTACATGTGCAGGTCCATCTGAAGTTTGCTAGAGAGCATTTGGATGATCCAGAAGAGGACTGGGAGAATGTCACATGGTCAGATGAAACCAAAATAGAACTTTTTGGTAAAAACTCTACTCGTCGTGTTTGGAGGAGAAAGAATGCTGAGTTGCATCCAAAGAACACCAGACCTGCTGTAAAGCATGNAATGTTGCTGCTAGCTGGCACCAGGAACCCTGTTTGTAAGTATGTTATTAATGTACAATGCAGAATAAACAGCCACCGGCTCTCGCCAATGGCAGCCATCTGCTCTCTGTGTCCTAAAACGATCAAGTAAAGTTTAGCAGCATTTCCACCAGGAAATAAAAGTGTTTGTGTGTAGCTATAGAACAAACTGGCTTAGAAGCTCCAGAGAGATGACCACACACGGTTTAGGGATAATAAAAAAGCTGCTAGTGCCAGAATGGCTAAAAGACCCTGGTAAATTCTCCTCGACCTATTAAAAATGGCTGGAGTTCATTAGAAAACCAATTTGAAGGTTGTGATGATCTTAACCATAGAGGTACGTTTCCACAACAATGTCCATGATAGCACCACTCATCTGCTCCAGTTCATCTTGGATACCTAAGGACTGCTTCTGAACACAGCTCAGACAGAAGAACACATCGCGTCAGCTTTCCACCCCAGCCAGGATTCTGATATGTTTCCACCATGCTACATAACACCATGTTGTTGTGGAAATAACCCAAGTTCAGAATGAAAATGAAAGAATACAGCATTAGGGTACTGAATTATGCTGTGGAGTCTTGTTTATGGAAATTAAAGCTGTGGGGAACACTCAGTATATTTAAAAAACACATTAAGTGCTTTTCAGAATTACACTAATTAATATAAATTGGAATAGCGCGGTTAAAATAAACTTGATCTGTCATTTACAGTGAGAAAAATGAGGGGGAAAATCCAGAAAATCACATTGTCTGATTTTTTAAGAGTTTGTTAGTAAATTATGGTGGAAAATAAGTATTTGGTCTCCTACAAACAAACATTATTTCTGGCTCTCACAGACCCGTGACTTCTTCTGTAAGAGGCTCCTCTGTCCTCCACTCATTACCTGTATTATTGTCACCTGTTGGAACTCGTTATCAGTATAAAAGACACCTGTCCACAACCTCAGTCACACTGCAAACTCCACTATGGCCAGGATCAAAGAGCTGTCAAAGGACACCAGAAACACAACTGTAGATCTGCACCACGCTGGGAAGACTGAATCTGCAATAGATAAGCAGCTTGGTGTGAAGAAATCACCTGTGGGAGCAATTATTAGAAAGTGGAAGACATACAAGACCACTGATAATCTCCCTTGATCAGGAGCTCCACACAAGGTCTCACCCTGTGGGGTCAAAATGATCACAAGAACGGTGAGCAAAAATCCCAGACCTACACGGGGAGAAATGGTGAATGACCTGCAGAGAGCTGGGACCAACGTTACAAAGGCTACCATCAGTAACACACTAAGGGACCACCAGGGACTCAGATCCTGCAGGGCCAGACGTGTCTCCCTGCTTAAGCCAGTACATGTGCAGGTCCATCTGAAGTTAGCTAGAGAGCATTTGGATGATCCAGAAGAGGACTGGGAGAATGTCACATGGTCAGATAAAACCAAAATAGAACTTTTTGGTAAAAACTCTACTCGTCGTGTTTGGAGGAGAAAGAATGCTGAGTTGCATCCAAAGAACACCAGACCTGCTGTAAAGCATGGGGGTGGAAACATCATGCTTTGGGGCTGTTTTCCTGCAAAGGGACCAGGACGAGGAAAGAATGAATGGGGTCATGTATCGTCAGGTTTTGAGTGAAAACCTCCTTCCATCAGCAAGGGCACTGAAGATGAAACCTGGCTGGGTCTTTCAGCATGACAATGATCCCAAACACACCATCGGGTAATAGAGTGGCTTTGTAAGAAGCATTTCAAGGTCCTGGAGTGGCCTAGCCAGTCTCCAGATCTCAACCCCATAGAAAATCTATGGAGGGAGTTGAAAGTCTGTGTCACCCAGCGACAGCCCCAAAACATCACTGCTCTAGAGATCTGCATGGAGGAATGGGCCAAAATACCAGAAACAGTGTGTGAAAACCTCGTGAAGACTTAGAGAAAACATTTGACCTCTGTCATTACCAACAAAGAGTATAAAACAAAGTATTGAGATGGAATTTTGTTATTGACCAAATACTTATTTTCCACCGTAATTTGAAAATAAATTCTTTAAAAATCAGACGATGTGATTTTCTGGATTGTTTTTCTCATTTTGTCTCATAGTTGACGTTTACCCATGATGAAAATTACAGGCCTCTGTCATCGTTTTAAGTGGGAGAACTTGCACAATTGGAGGCTGACTGAATACTTTTTCCCCCACTGTAAAAGTTGTGTCATTACAAGACTGAAAACCAATACTGACTTTTTCTGATATTAAATTTTAATGCAGATACAGGTCGATATTAATGGTAGGAAGATAATATTGGACATCACTAGTTCTTAAAACTGCTACAGCGAATCTGCAAACACTCACCCCTCCCCTCAGGTCTGGAACCAGAAACCCACATTGCCAGAGGAAACGAGAGAGCGCTAAACACCAGTAGCCATTTCAATGTCTTCTGTTGTCCGTGACTCAACTGGTTTTTCTTTTTGGGACTCTGGTAGTTTGTCCTAAAGTTGAAGTGGTAGCAGCCGGCTGTTTCTCCTTCTCTGATATTATTGAGCGGAGAACCTCTCACACCAGTGGTGTTCTGTTGATAAATACGTGAGTCTGGAATGGGTGGAGGACCCAGGGAAGTGCTGCGGTTTGACAACCGAATGGTCCAATAGTTGCTTCCTGTCCGAAACATGTTATTGGTGGAGGTATTTAGACAAATGCGAGAGAACCACTTGTTTAATTTTTTTCATTTTTCTTTATCTCCACAATATATTTATAGCTATACTATGTTAGAACGTTGTTAAGAGGCATGAAAAAATGCTTTAAGCAAATGTTCGTTCGTTCATTCACTTTATTAAAGACACACCAATAGGTCCATTGCAAGGGTTAAAAAAAATAAATAAATAAAAGAAGAAAGAGTTAAAAACGTAAATGGAGACTAAAACACCAATGATTCCACATATCAGAATAAAACACGACAGAGCTCTCAGCAGTTTTCCAAATTTGCTATAACAGCTTTAATGAAAGATGATGCTAGGATAAGATCTTGGACACTGTTGTTGGACAGGCTGTTGCTGTTATATTGGGGTTTTCTATTTGGGGCATGTACCTAATTACTGCTGGAACATCATTAGCTCATTTGAATCTGATGATAACTCAGTTATTGCAAATCACAATGCAAAGACAGATTTTAACTTTCAGCTTAATGTCTTTAGAAGGTAGATTGAGTGTAACATAATTTGAAGATACATTTAAGAAAAGTCTGAATGATATTTTTCTTTAAGCGGGAGAACTCAAACATCTTTCTTCTGCAAATTAAAACCCACTCATTTAATAAGATATTGTCCCACCTTGAAAGTCCAAAACAGCGTGATTGGACTGTATATTCTTGCTTTTAGAGTAGGAGTGCTGTACTGTTTGTTTTCAACTCCATAAAGTCAGTGTTTAGATGCTCTTCAAAAAATTCAGCTGCACTTTAAAGTTTGAGGTCTTTATCATAATTGCTGCCGTTAATCCATAGCAGCAGATGAAGAAAGTTTTTGACAATCAGCTCAGATAGTTGTGATTGAACATTTATGTAATCATTGTGATAATTATGTACTTACCCTTTGCATTCATGCACAGCTTTTTTGAAGCACGGCGGGTAGTTTGTCAGAATAAATAGCACAGTCCAGTTGATTTATTCTCCCTCAGTGTCTGTCTGTTCAGGCAGTCCCAGGCACACTTGAGAGCTGGGCTCTGTGGGGGTCCAACCATCACTTCCACGTCCCCCTGCTGTTGCCTTTGCTGAGAATAGTCCTTTGACTGTATGTTTAGAGTATCTGTCATTGCTGGAGAATACATTTTGGAATCAGACGCCTTCCTATTGCTCCTGAATGATGCATGACTCTAAACATCTGAAGAGCCATGAACGGCATATAGATAAACATATGCTAATGTTATCCAGCTAATCTTGGTCAGCACAGGCTTTGCATACACTGACAGACACACAAACACATGCACACTGACATTTATTCAATGACATTTAAATATATTTGGTTTCAGGGTGATGGGGAATATTCGGATCTATAAAACGTTGTCCATGGCTGCTGTCATTTCAGCTCCAAAGTAAACTGTTAAACAGCTATGAGGAGACAGAGATGATCAGTGTAATTATGTCAGTTCCTGGGTATGCAAAATAGACCAAAGAATAACAGAGGGTGTTAAGAGTGAAATGACAACTTGAGAGACCCAAAGAGCTCTAGTTCAAGATGATGCTCTTTACAAAGAAGACAGCAAGGCTTTTTGCTCATTTCAGATTTCCCAGCGGTTTTGTGATCTGATAGTGGGATTTCACAGCTGTCACAGCCAAATAATCTGTGTGTGTTTGGTTGTATGTTTTCAGCAGATTAGAATAGGATTATAGTCAAAAAGTCAGAAAACAGTGAAGCATTCCCTCTGGAGTGGAAGTTGGTCTTTGACTCAAAAAAAGGGGTTTTAAAGAGCAAGTCACATCAAAATCAACTTTTTTGCTGATAAACTGTATAAATGAGTGTCTAAGAGTGTTGTAGACATGTGTAGACATTACTTTTGCATTTTGGTTTTTAAAAACTTAAAATTCAGCCTAAAAGCGTCAGTCTAGCACCATCTTCAGCTTCAAACCATGCAACAAATTGAGTTTGAATCTGCATTAGCCAATGGCTAAAACGTACGATTCTATATGGTATAGAGTGTGAGGAGATAACAGTATTTCCACACAATCCTGTCTTGTCGGACCATTTTTTGATAACTTTTGAGTTTATTATAACCGAGTTCTCCAGACATGAAAGTAAATTCCACTATAGTCGATCTTTATCTGATAACGCTGTAGCAAACTTTAAAGCTACTGTTCCATCTTTACTGTCTTCAGAATCTCAGTGTAACTTAGCAGAGGGCAACTATTTCATTTCTAGCCCTTCACAAATTGATGGTCTAGTTCATAGTGTTACTTCCTCTTTACGTGTGGCATTAGACAATGTTGCCCCTTTAAAAAAGAAGGTCATTAAGCACAGGAAGTTGGCTCCCTGGTTTAATTCTGAACTGCGAACTTTAAAACAGAACTCTAGAAAATTGGAGAGAACATGGCGCTCTACACACCGGGAAGAGTTATACTTATCCTGGAAAAATAGTCTAGTGCTTTATAAAAATAAGCTTCGACAAGCTAGAACTGCATATTATTCGTCACTAATTGAGGAGAATAAGAATAATCCTAAATTTCTTTTCAGTACAGTTGCTAAACTTACACAGAATCATAGCTCTGAGCCAGCTATTCCCTTAGCCTTCAGCAGCAACGACTTTATGGAATTCTTCACTAATAAAATAGTTTCTATTAGAAACAAAATCATCAGCATCCTCCCCAACACGACTTCTTCTTCCTCAGTAAGTGAGGCAGCATCTGAGGTAACTGTAGAACCTCATCTGTGTTTGAACTGTTTTGATGCAGTTGAGCTTTCAGAGTTATCAAAAATATTAGCTTCATCTAAACCTTCAACTTGTATTTTAGACCCAATCCCAACCAAATTATTTAAAGAAACATTTCCTTTGGTTACTGCCCCCATTTTAGATATAATTAACCTATCCTTAGTAAATGGATACGTACCGCAGGAGTTTAAGGTTGCTGTAATTAAACCTCTACTTAAGAAACCTTCTCTGGATCCAGATGACCTAATGAATTATAGACCAATATCTAATCTCCCATTTTTATCTAAAGTCCTTGAGAAAATAGTGGCCAGTCGAGTATGTGAGCATCTAAACACTAATGATCTGTTTGAGGAATTTCAGTCAGGTTTTAGAGAGCATCACAGCACTGAAACCGCATTAGTGAAAGTTACAAATGATATTCTCACGGCCTCAGATAAGAATCTTGTGTCTGTTCTGGTCTTGTTGGACCTCAGTGCTGCTTTTGACACAGTCCATCACAATATTCTCTTAGAAAGGCTTGAACATGTTGTAGGGATCAAAGGAACAGCGCTAGGCTGGTTTAAATTTTATTTATCTGACAGATTTCAGTTTGTTCATGCACATGAAAAATCCTCCTCATACTTTAGAGTTACTTGTGGAGTACCACAGGGTTCAGTACTTGGACCAATTCTTTTCACTATATATATNTTCATGCCTCTTAATGTTCTACCATTGTATAGCTATAAATATATTGTGGAGATGAAAAAATCAAATAAATTAATAAAGTGGTCCTCTCATTTATCTAAAAACCTCCACCAATAACACATTCCGGACCTAAAGCAACTATTGGACCGGTTGTCGGTCTCACCGACCCACCGCACGTCCCTGGGTCCTCCACTCATCACACACTCACGTATTTATCAACAGAACACCACTGGTGTGAGAGGTTCTCTGCTCAATAACATCAGAGAAGGAGAAACAGTCGGCTGCTACCACTTCAACTTTAGGACAAACTACCAGAGTCCCAAAAAGAAAAACACCATTTGAGTCACGGAACCCAGAAGACCTTTGGACCTAAACGGAGACTGGTGTTTAGCGCTATCTTGTTTCCTCTGGCAATGTGGGTGTTCCGGTGGCGGATCCAGGAAGATGAGGCGAGGTGTTCCATGACCATGTGTTCAAAACTTAGCTTGTTTGCAGATTCGCTATAACAGCTTTAAGTATAAGCCTGTAGCTGAAAAATTCCCCACAAGAACTCATTCACATTAAAGGGTAAATAGAGGTCAATGTTTAATTCTGCTAACCAGCCATTGAGTGGGTGGTTAATCACTGAGGCTCCAAACACACTGTTTGCTAAATTCAGTGTCCATTCAAGCAGAAGGTCATGTGAACAAAGGACTTGGCAAAGTTTCAAATATAGATTATCCTTAATACTCTCTTCATCTGTGCTTCACAAAGCAGATATGGATCCACTTTGAGAAGCAAATCATTTTGTGGAACGTCATCCTAATTACCTGACAAGTGTTCACCGTCAGGTGTTAAAAAAACTATCCCAATGTTAAGTAGTCCCACGTGGCTTAGATACCTCAAGGAAAGGATTTTTAATGAAAGATAATAACATAATAAACTGAAAGCTCAACTAGACTTAAATCACTAGTAAAACACACAAAAAACCTAAATCAAAACAACAGGAAATTAAATGGCAGAAATAAAAATAAATACAAATAACAGTTAAATCAAAGCAAGAAAATCAAACGGAATAAGCAGCACAAAAACAAATAAACACCAGCGGTAAATCATTAAACACTAAATAAAAAAGATAATTGCTAATTATGTAACACACCACCACAACTATGTACTTCTATTACTAATATAAGGATCACATGCTCAGTTTTAAATATAAAAGCAGAAAGTGTGTGTTTTTGTCCTGTACCTAAACAATCTGGTTCCAGAGCAGAGGGACCTGAGGCTGATGACTCTTGGAACAAATAAACTATCATGCTAAAAGCACAGAGTTCTTGTGGAGTGTTAAAGAGCAAGTTCACTGAGAAACCATTTTTTAATTTGTTTTTTTGAAGTCCAATTGGTCATTTGTTCAACACATAGGCTGAATGTGAAAATAGTCTTCTACACTTATTTCCTGCATTAGTTGCTAATAGAAAATTCACAGGGAAACATTGTCCACAGCCTCAAACAGTCACACTCTAAACTTCCCTATGGCCAGGACCAAAGAGCTGTCAGGACATTGTAGACCTGCACCAGGCTGGGAAGACTGAATCTGCAATAGGTAAGCAGCTTGATGTGAAGAAATCACCTGTGGGAGCAATTATTAGAAAGTAGAAGACATACAAGACCACTGATAATCTCCCTTGATCAGGAGCTCCACACAAGGTCTCACCCTGTGGGGTCAAAATGATCACAAGAACGGTGAGCAAAAATTCCAGAACTACACGGGGAGACTTGGTGAATGACCTGCAGAGAGCTGGGACCAAAGTTACAAAGGTTACCATCAGTAACACACTAAGGTGCCACCAGGGACTCAGATCCTGCAGGGCCAGACGTGTCTCCCTGCTTAAGCCAGTACATGTGCAGGTCCATCTGAAGTTAGCTAGAGAGCATTTGGATGATCCAGAAGAGGATTGGGAGAATGTCACATAGTCAGATGAAACCAAAATAGAACTTTTTGGTAAAAACTCTACTCGTCGTGTTTGGAGGAGAAAGAATGCTGAGTTGCATCCAAAGAACACCAGACCTGCTGTAAAGCATGGGGGTGGAAACATCATGCTTTGGGGCTGTTTTTCTGCAAAGGGACCAGGACAACTGATCCGTGTATAAGAATGAATGAATGGAGCCATGTATCATCAGGTTTTGAGTGAAAACCTCCTTCCATCAGCAAGGGCACTGAAGATGAAACCTGGCTGGGTCTTTCAGCATGACAATGATCCCAAACACACCATCGGCTAATAGAGTGGCTTTGTAAGAAGCATTTCAAGGTCCTGGAGTGGCCTAGCCTGTCTCCAGATCTCAACCCCATAGAAAATCTATGGAGGGAGTTGAAAGTCTGTGTCACCCAGCGACAGCCCCAAAACATCACTGCTCTAGAGATCTGCATGGAGGAATGGGCCAAAATACCAGAAACAGTGTGTGAAAACCTCGTGAAGACTTAGAGAAAACATTTGACCTCTGTCATTACCAACAAAGAGTATAAAACCAAGTATTGAGATGGAATTTTGTTATTGACCAAATACTTATTTTCCACCGTAATTTGAAAATAAATTCTTTAAAAATCAGACGATGTGATTTTCTGGATTGTTTTTCTCATTTTGTCTCATAGTTGACGTTTACCTATGATGAAAATTACAGGCCTCTGTCATCGTTTTAAGTGGGAGAACTTGCACAATTGGAGGCTGACTGAATACTTTTTCCCCCACTGTAAAAGTTGTGTCATTACAAGACTGAAAACCAATACTGACTTTTTCTGATATTAGATTTTAATGCCGATACAGGTCGATATTAATGGTAGGAAGATAATATTGGACATCACTAGTTCTTAAAACTGCTACAGCGAATCTGCAAACACTCACCCCTCCCCTCAGGTCTGGAACCAGAAACCCACATTGCCAGAGGAAACGAGAGAGCGCTAAACACCAGTAGCCATTTCAATGTCTTCTGTTGTCCGTGACTCAACTGGTTTTTCTTTTTGGGACTCTGGTAGTTTGTCCTAAAGTTGAAGTG
>SSNS01000398.1:77944-90850 GCA_006937985.1 Aphyosemion australe | reverse complement strand
AATTCTGATGTTAGTCCAGGTTTAGACGAGTGGGGAGCAGAGGGAGGTGGAGTGTACAGAGGGGACTACTGTCGTTAAAGAGGTGGTTAAAGGATCTGATTAACCCTTGTATGGTGTTCGAGTCTGTGGGACCCGTTTTAATCAAAAGAAAAATGGAACAATTCATTATTTTTTCAACCTGAAATTCATTGCCTTTGGCTCATTTTCTGTGAAAAACATAAATCAGAAGAAATTTTCAATGGCCGCATACTGAACCCCCCCCATGCATTTACAGTATATACAAGGTGTTTGTGTCCACAACCTGGGGCTAATAAAAGTGTGGAAAGGGTAGGTGTAACTACACTCTGCCTTCCTCCTTTCTGGGGCTGATGATAGTGCTTTCTGCCCCTCCTGCTCCCACACAGGTTGTAATATTAATGACCATTCAACTACCAACACCGTCTGCTCTTACATTCCCCTACATTTTACTCTCTGTCTTGCAGGAACCAAACTTTATTTTCTCATACTCTGTCCCACCTGCCAATTAGGAGCGTACCACTATCAATACGACTTTGCCAGTGTGGTTCCTTATCACAACTGATCAAGATGGCCAAAAGATTATTTGCTGATAGGGCCTTGCAATTGATTTTGGAAGAGAGAGAAGCTTCTGATGATGATGTTGCAGAACAGGTTTCAGAATGTGAGGATCACATTTCTGAAAATTCAGTCTGACAGTGACTTTGAAGAAGAGGATAAGGTTGAGCACCATTTAGTACCAAAACAAAGACAAGCAGCTTGTCAGCAGCCAGCAGGATGTCAAAAAATGGTGAAATTGAATGATCTTACCCAAGAAATGAGCCACCAGCTCAAAAATAACCAATCCGAAAAAAGGCGGAAATGACGACTTATCACATGACGCTGTAGTTTTTTAGCTGTAATCAAAGATGGTGTCAAAGGAGCACTGCTATCACTGTTCATGTCGAGCTGCACTGCAGTAACCCCAGCTTTACGGCATTTTTCACTTGTTGCTCCATTAGCACAAGTAAAGGTGACACCACGATAAAATGTGTTTTTAGCTGGGTAAGCACCTTCCTCAGTAGAAATGAATGCACTAGGGGCAAATCGAGACCCATCTAAGATGGCGGCCGGCCACTACGGCAGCTTCAATAGGCGTCTACGTATATATGTCTGTGGGTAGCACAGCGCAAACATCTTTCTGTAGAAGAAAGGCTTTTAGCGCTAATTCTTGTCGTGGTTTTAAATACGTGTCCAAGTCATTTAGAACAGAGGAAAGAGCCGCAGCGAGCTTCGCTTCAGACGCCATCTTTGTTGTTTATGAGAAACTGAGCATCGCAGTGTGTGACGCACGCTGCTCAGAGCTGATTCGCTCGGCTAGAACTCTCAGGGGGTGGAGTTATTTCAATGGGAGCGTTACCAGAATAGTTCTCTGTATAGAACAGACAGAGGGCGAGTCTGGCAGGCCAGGCTACCGCTTGACGACAAGCTAGCTGCTATCAGGACCGTGTGGGATAAGTGGGTGCACCGACTCTCCCTATTTTACAGCCCTGGGTCTACATTGAACGTTTATTTTCCACTCACTCCACTTGATTGTAACTGATTTGTTTCCTGTCGTTTGGACTACTGCAACTCACTTTACTTGGGCCTGGATCAGTCATCTTTAAATAGACTCCAGCTGGTCCAAAATGCAGCGGCACGCTTACTGACTGGCACCAGAAAGCGTGACCATATAACCCCAGTATTGGCATCTCTTCATTGGATCCCTGTGTACTACAGGATTCATTTCAAAGTCCTTCTCTTTGTCTTTAAATCTCTTCATGGCTTGGCTCCACCATACATTAGCAAGTTATTGTCCATCTACACTCCCGTCAGAAACATGAGATCTAGCTCGCAGTCTTTCTTAATTGTTCCAAAAACACGTTTGAAAACTCGGGGAGACAGGGCTTTCTCTGTGGCTGGCCCTAGGCTGTGGAACAGCCTTCCTGTGGATCTAAGAGCCACACAAAACATAGAGCACTTCAAAGCATTACTTAAAACATACTTGTTTGAGCTGGCTTTTAATGCAGGTTGACTGGAGTAGGCAACTTTTGTTTTAACTGATTTGCGTTTTATCTTTACTTTTTACCATTAAATGCATTTGTTTTATAAATTTTAACCTTGATTTTACTGCAGTTTGTTCTTGATTGTGTTTATTTTCTGTTTATTATTTTACTCTTGTTCAGCACTTTGGGGTTGCCTGTGTGACTGTAAATGTGCTATAGAAATAAACCTGACCTTGACCTTGATTTTCTTTTTTTTTATTACATTTTATACAAAAAAACAGAGTACATTAATGTAGAAATGTGATCCAACAAAGATAAAGTGCAAATATTAACCATGTTTGCTGTTCATGTGGCTTGTAATTGTGATGAAGTAAACATCTGTTGAGTATTTGAAAGCAGCTGTCTGGAGTATTTATTTTATGATGGCACCATCTAGTGGCTGACAAGCACACCAAGAGTCGTTCGATTTGAACGACTGCATGTTTCTTGTTTATGAATGTGCTTCTGTAGCCGACAAACAGAGCTAAAACACGTTGTTTTACACATATTATTCTCATGTCATGTTGTGTTTTCATATATTTATATTTTAAAGACGTACTTTTCCGTGAAAAGTTCATCAACTCTGCATCAACTGAGGTACTTCCTTAAATTTGAAGCACGTAAGCGGTAGTCTAACACTATTGGTTAGTTCTGACTGGTGCTCAGTTTCCTACTGCATGGAGCTCTACGGGGCAGGGGGCGGGCTTAGCAAAAAAAAGACATATTGCTTACATTATATCACAGTACATGATAAGACAATCACTTTTACGGATTTCTGAAAAATCATACATAATTCCTGAAAGGGGAAAACTCCGGATTGCTGCTTCAACATAACATAGTTTGATAGCGTTGATTTGGAAAGCCAAAACTCTAGCGGGTCCACCAGACCCATGAACACTGGCTGAGTAACAAAAATACAAACAACATACAAGGGTCAAGATGCCTCCTGGCTGCCTTTGTCTAATCGTTTTTCAGGCATTTCCCAGTAGAAAGACATGTAGAGCTGGAGGAATTTTATATTCATTCTGGTCTTGGAGCTGCTTCAAGAGGAGCTGTTGGATCTATGGATTTTACTCCTAAACCTGTTACCTCTGCAGCCCAAAATTGTATAAGTGATGGATGGATGGATGGATGGATGCATGGATGGATGGATGATGGATGGATGGATGGATGATGGAAGGATGGATGGATGGATGGATGGAAGGATGGATGGATGATGGATGGAAGGATGGATGGATGGATGGATGAATAGATGGATGGATGGATGGATGGATGGATGATGGATGAATGCACTTGCATTATAGCAGAACAGCCTAAAACTCTCCTGTTACATAACATGCCCTCTTCCTCTGTTTTGTTAGTGTCTCTGCTGGTGTGTAAATACCAGTAATGTGATTAATGGTAGGTGTGAGTCCTGTGGTGGATGTGTCACATCATTTATCATACAGCAGAGAAAAACCACAAAAAAATCAGCCTTTAAATAGGTTCACTGAACATGTTTGATACAGTTGGTTTAATTTATATTAATTATTAAGTTTTCCAGCATGAAAACTGATTCCTAATAATCTCTACAGGAACTTCACTCAACAGCTTAAAGCTCAAAGTTACATTTTTCTTACAATCCATCCTTTGTCCATACCCACTTGTTCCTTTTCAGTGTGCAGGTGGAGCAGGTGTCTATCTCTAGCAGCCATTGGGCAAGAAGAGAAGTATATCATGCACACCAGTCCATCAGGCTCTGCACACAGAACATCCTCATTATTGACTAA
Organism: Aphyosemion australe; assembly: GCA_006937985.1. Taxonomy (NCBI): domain Eukaryota; kingdom Metazoa; phylum Chordata; class Actinopteri; order Cyprinodontiformes; family Nothobranchiidae; genus Aphyosemion; species Aphyosemion australe. The sequence goes on along the minus strand of SSNS01000398.1, from coordinate 87,003 downwards.
TTAAAATGTGGAGAAAGAAATTCTCATCTTGTCCTAGGGCCAATTTTCAGTCATCAATTTAACCTAACATACATGGTTTATGACAGTGGGAGAGAACATTAGCACCTGAAGAAAACCCATGTATAGATGGGGAAAACATGCAAACTTCATTGTTATGGCTGCTGCCTGTGTGCTCCAGTTGCTGCTGTTGTCTCCTGCTTACAGCATCTTGGCCTTAGAGATCATCAGCACCATGGACAGTGTCACTCTGGTTGTGTTGTAGAGATCATCAGCACCATGGACAGTGTCACTCTGGTTGTGTTGTAGAGATCATCAGCACCATGGACAGTGTCACTCTGGTTGTGCTGTAGAGATCATCAGCACCATGGACAGCGCCATTCTGGAGGAACCTTCACAGCTGTGCCGAGTCACCCAGATGACTGCTAAAAGAACATCACCTTATAGAAGCAAGCAGATCACCCATGCTCAGTGGAGAGTGAGGACACCGATCGGTGCTGTTGACCCACTTCTGATTTGGTTGAATAGGATCTCAGTGTGTTAAGCAGTAAGCTGTAAATAACCACTTGTTGTCTGGCTGATGTAGAGTAGAAATAGTTACAGGTAGAAATTATTCTTGTGTTTAAAAGCTCTAAGCTTCAGATCCAACTCAGTAAGACAAACTAATGTTGGTTGTTGAATTTAGTTCGTTTTTGGTAATAGAATTAAGGTTTAGTCTTGGTTTCTCGGTTGTTTTTCTCTTGTAGGTTTGGAAGCAGATCTTTATTTAAGTAGTTACACTCTGGTCTTGTTTCCCCTTTAGTTTTGTTAGTTTTTCAGTGTCTCTTTGTTTTTCTCTCGAAATAATTAAATTTCAGTTTGTTATCTTATGTTAAAGCAGCATTCCGCAACTTTGCAGTTATATGGTCTCTGTCGCCCTCTAGAGGCTTGCTGCGTAACGTCACTGTCGTAACATTAAATCTCTCTCTCTGGGGCATAAGAGGCATGTTTACATTCCTAATGTCAGGCAAAACAACGAAAACAATCTTTTCCACCTCCACACATTGATTAAATAGTTTTATCAGGACTGTATAACAACTTTATGCCCGACCAAACACAATAACCCTGGTGAAATCATTTATTACTTACCTAGCCATTAGCAGCACGGCTAGGTTAGAGTCCGTAGTTCATGCTGTTCTTTCTAAAAGAGCTCTCCAGCGAGGAAAAGACGGCCCAACAATAACTCTGGTCTTTGCTCTTGCTCTATCACGTTCTCCTTTTCTTTTCCTAGATTCCTCTGATAAGGGATTTCTAGCTTTCTTTGGTGAATCTGCCACTGCTAAACCGCGAGTCTACATTATACAATTATGGCAAGCCAAAGGGATAAAAAAAATGCACGTTCTAAATTCGCATTATGTCCACCAAAACGCTTGTTCAAGACGTGCGTTTTGACGGACATAATGCTCGCTTTTAGAACACGCGAGTTTTTGCCCCCTTTGGTGTCAAAACGCGCGTTCAGGACGCGCATTTTGGTGGAAATAACGCGCGTTTAGAATGCATGCTTTTTTAATCCCTTTGGCTTGCCATATACTGCCGTAAAGCAACACCCAGTCAGTACTTCCGGTACGACCTGAGCTCAAAAAACTTGTATAGTGCGGTAAACAGATGTGGGACCCCCCAACACTATCACAGGTACTAAAATGAACATAATAGATAATACTATGACGCCAAAACTTTACAAAAAAGCATAATTTGAAGGTGTAAAAGTTGCGGAGTGTTGCTTTAATGGAAGAAGCATTTTTGTTTGTGTCATTTAGAGTGACTAGCTGGGGAAACCATTGTTTGTAGGGGGTTAGATATTTGCTAACTTGAAACCAATAAATAAACCATTTTCTTTTATTTAAACCTTCCACTCATCTCTTTATGTTGCACCCTGCCCCGTAATCCTAACAGAGCCACATGGGGTCATAACACCACCATACACCCCATAACTCTTCAATTGTCAGAGTTCCTTATGAAGCTGCTGCACATTTTTAATTTTCTGAGCAAATCCCTCTCAGGTCTGGTTTTCACTGCTGTTTGAAATAAAGAACATGTGTAATCTTTTCAGACAGGTGACTGTTTACTCTGTGTCCAAGTTCAAATGGCATTGTTCTCACTTGTCAAAAAAAAGATGAGTTATAGGAAATAAATGCTTCATGGTGTGACTGAGCCACTTCAAACATGAATGGTGTGAACGTCCCTACAGGGCACAACAAAGAATCACATCAAAGAGCCACCATATTAAAGTCTGTTCCACTATAACTGGCAGTCATTTTAAATGCATTTTTAAAACCAAGAAATTTGACATATATGTCAAATGTCAAATTTCTTGGTATAAAAGTATACTTTTGTAGAATTTTCCAAGTAACTTTGGTTGATTTTCTTTTTGTACTTTTCGACTGAGCTGTTCTAAATGGCTTGTAGGTATGGGGGTGAACATGCAGCTGTCTGTTACCCCTGTGATGGAGTAGCAACCTGTCTTGTACCCTGTCTCTCATCCTGTGTTAGTTGGGTTTGACTCTACTTTAAAATCCTGGCAAAATGAGCATCGACTGTATAAGACTGTTGTTGAGTGAATGGTCACTGGACAGAAGAAGTATAGAGAGATATAGAGGGGCAGTGCTGAGCCTGCATGTCCCTTGTCCTCTATCCCTTCTCCTGTCACACTCTCTTGCTGGTTTCTTGTTATTCATGCTTTGTAGCGCTGTTTAAATTACCTGGCTGCCTCTGGATTATACTTGTGTTTGGGTCCTCTCTTCCATGAATCCTGACAGTTTCAGTTAGTATAGGGCACAGAATACTCATGGACATGTTTCTAAACAGACGTGTGCAGTTATATACAGAACTTAAAGTGGAAAACAATAAGTGCCAGTACGCAGGTCTCCACTGAAGGGGGGGGGGGCTCGGTCGCAGCCTGGCCAGGCATGCCAATGCTTCAAATAACCCCACCCCCTGAGAATTCTATTTGAGAAAAATCAAAGCTGAGCAGCATATGTCACACACCGCGACGAAGAGGAAATGACGTTTGACGTTGCTGTTTGATGTCATATATAATGTTGTTTCTCTCCACTGCCAGGATTAAAGCCATGAAAAACACACCGCTGCACTTCTCAAACGATGCAGTAAGTAAATAAGCCGTGAGGTCACACGTATAGACGTAATCTACATAGATATGAAATCGCATCGCTGTAACAGACATTTATTTTGAAAATTACCAGACATTTTACACTGAAACCGAGTGTGATTTCCTGTCTAGCCCTATGTTAACTGCAGAAATTGACGCATCCCAGCAGCGGCATGCGGCAAAAATAGAACCTGATCCTATCTTTAGCGGCGCGGTCTGGAAATTGCCGCGTTGCAGCTGGTTTGTGACACCACCATAGACTATAATGGATTCTATTTGAAGCGGCGACGTTCCGCTGCCGTTCCGCGCCGCTGATGCTTCCAGTGTGAAGTAGCCTTGAGAGGGAGATTGTTAGCAGCGCTCCTCAAACCCTAACCCGCACATCTGTCAAAAACTGTCCTGTCTCGTAGTTTTCGTTTGAATATTAATACAGAAGTGGTTATAACTCCTTGGATTTTTACTACAAACACGACAACTATCATTCATGTGTACGCCAGACGCCATCTTTGACTACAGCTAAAACACTACAGCAGGGGTCTCCAACCTTTTGGAGAGCGTTAGCTACTTTCACTCCATGAAAGTACAGAAGAACTACTGCCATGCGATTTATTCACATCGATACTTTCCATGTGTGAATGTGCTTACTATGTTAAAATGCTATGCTTACTGTATTAACATGCATTATTCACCAGTTGCTTTCTACAGTATTCAATACATCAATATTGAAAAAGGAAAATAGTGACATTCCTGTCGTGAAGCTCAAACTAAACTAAACATATTTAGTTTTTTAATTAATCAGATACTTTCAGATAATGAAATACAAAACTACTTTGTGTGAATGAGTTGACATTTTTTTTAGAATGGATCAGAAACTTTTTGAGCAGACACGAACAGCTAACCGAACATTTAATGTTCTTTAAATGGCATTTGATACAAAACCTTAATTGTTATGTTATTTTTCCAAGCAATGCAACACAGAGATGCTTATTTATTATTTGGAAATATTTTAAATAAAATACAAGCTAAATGTGATTAAAACGCAAAATTCTAAATAGTTTGAACTGAAGTAAACATGTAAAAACAAAAATAACATTTCTTCCTGTTTTCCTGGTTCATTTAATCATTTTTATGGGTTTTTTTGTTCATGAAAGTTAAGTTTTGCTTCACTAGTGAATAACTGCAGGTAAAATGATGCTTTGCTGTGTTTGTTGTTGACAATATTAAAAAAAGGTTGGAGGTTTGTCCTTTTTCTCTGCCTCTTCATCGGCTGATACGCGTCTCTCTCTCATGGAGCGAGCGAGAGAGAGTGAGAAAGAGAGAGAGACTTCATGATCATATTTTATTACTAAATGGGAACAACCAGCTGAAACAATTGAGGGAACTTTGTTGAAACTAAATCAAGTGCAAAAGGTTTGGAAACGTGCGTTCTAGTGATGTCGGTCGCGAATCTCAGAGGAGGAGCCGACTCCCTCTTGGAGAAGCGAGTGATGCAGACTGGACCTGCAAGCCCCCGAGCTGCTAAAAAGCCACAAAATGTGCGCGCGCGCACACACACACACGCAGCGTGCCTCTGATTGCCGTGAGACCGGGGGATAGGAGGTGCAGCGGGGAGAGGGGTGGTGCGCAAACTGGCTCGGACAATTATTATCATGACGAGACCCGACCTGTAAATATTGGTGGGGACAAATCTGTAAAAGGGGAGGAAAGAAAAACAAACAGCGCTACAGAAAGGTGAGGAAATAAGTGGAAATAGGACAGACACCAAGATTTGGACACATTTTAACTACAATGACAATTAAAAGGCAGAGTGTGGAATATGCAAAGGGAAAATATATCCAACAGGCTCTAATAGTTCAAATTTAATGAATATTTTACTTGCAGAGTTTGTTTTTGTCATTTAAAATGTGTTTTTATAGATCTCTGCTTCATGTTGAATAAAATAAAATATTAAATAATAAGAATTTGATATAATGTATATTGTAGATTAGTAATTCAGTTAAAACACAGTTTAGCATCATTTCTGGTGATGAAATTCATTTAAGAAACAAACAGTGAGGAGCCGTTCGAGAGCCGAAAGAGCCGGTTCATTTTAGTGAGCCGATCCATAAGAACTGGTTCTCCTAAAAGAGCCGGAGTTCCCATCACTAGTGTGTTCATCATGTGTTAATAAACGAACGGCATTTAATTAACGAGCTTTTACCGCAGATAGGACTTTACTGTCACCCAGAATATTAAACTGAGGATGTTTTTCAGACTCCTGAAACCCAAACCAGGTCTGTATAACCGACGTCACCCCGTCTTCTTTAGAAGTGCGTCTTCATCACCGCTCCAGCTGCAGCCGCTGAGATCCAAGTTGGCAGAAACAGGGATCCGCGCTGGGTTAAACCCCACAATTAATCTGCGTATTTCCAGTAGAACACAATTGCTGAAAGATTAGTGCAATAATCAGATTTTTATTTTACTTCCACAAAATGCTGATTTTAGATTAGATATTATGTAAAACGGGGACGCTTGCCATCAGATCTTAAAGCCGTCCCTCGTTAATTACATGGCAGGCAGGATGGCTCGCTGGCTGCTTCCAGGCAAGCGACATGTTGGAGACCCCTAAACTACAGCGTCGTGTGATACAGTCGTCATTTCCGCATTTTTTCTGATTGGTTATTTTTGAGCTGGCTAGTCCCGCCCCTCATGGTGCTCGCTGCCTCTGAGTTTCCAGACTAGTCCTCTGTGTAGAGCAGACAGAGGGCGAGTCTGGCAGGCCAGGCTCGGTCGGTCGTAGGAGCGGGGAAGCCGCTAACCGGATGATTTTGGAGATATTGACTGATAAATGGCCTGAAAAAGGTACATTAGAAAAAAGTCCCAGTATGCTGAGAGGTCAAATTTAAAAGTGTCAGCGCGTACTGAAGCTTTTACAGCACAGGTCATAAACTTCCCTAAAAAATCAAACTCTATTCAGATATGAACACAAGGTAAAATTCAACTAAAAAATTCAGCTTGTGAAAATATGCAGAGTAGAGACAAAGTAGATTTGTAATATTTGTCTTTATTCTAACATTCTCTATCTCCTTCCCAGGTGTTCAAGGGTGTTCATGTTTTCAAAGACAGATTTGTGTTTCTAATCCTCCCCGTGTCTCTTGTCATCAGTCTGATTCTCCCTTATCTCCATTATTGATGCGACGTTCTCAATAGATCCTAGTGTTAATCACAGACTATCTAAATAAGAGACAAAAGGTTCTCCTTTGTCTGAAAACTGTCGGCTTTATTATTCATGTTATTCTCTACTAATGTAATATCATAAACGTGGTGGAGGACACTCTCTGTTTACTTCACATGATCAAATTCTTCTCATTTATTTCTTCTCATCTTTTGGGGGAATGAAAGTGATGCTGCTTGTTTGTTGTGTTGGTTTAGTTCCTGGAATAAAACAGCAAGGTGCTCTGAATGAGAATATATATGAGAAGGTCATTCTTTCAAGCAAAGACATGGACAAGTTAAGATTTATGAGCTGCATTAGCAGCATAAAAATGACCTATGTTGATCATAAATTACAAAAGAATCTTTGGTATAGGGTTATTAAATTACATCATGCAAACTGCCTAGAATTAAAACAATCACCCAGCTAATTAGAGAAGTGACCCTTAGTAACATTTAAAAATCAGAGCTAAACGTCATCTTGATTTAATTCACTTTATAAAACAAAATAAAATATATCAGTCATGAAATGTCTTATCTTTATTTAACTAAGTTTATTAATGCTTCCAGATGATTGTACAGTGATGTTTTTTTTTTTAGATCTCTGCTTCATGTTGAATAAAATAAAATATTAAATAATAAGAATTTGATATAATGTATATTGTAGATTAGTAATTCAGTTAAAACACAGTTTAGCATCATTTCTGGTGATGAAATTCATTTAAGAAACAAACAGTGAGGAGCCGTTCGAGAGCCGAAAGAGCCGGTTCATTTTAGTGAGCCGATCCATAAGAACTGGTTCTCCTAAAAGAGCCGGAGTTCCCATCACTAGTGTGTTCATCATGTGTTAATAAACGAACGGCATTTAATTAACGAGCTTTTACCGCAGATAGGACTTTACTGTCACCCAGAATATTAAACTGAGGATGTTTTTCAGACTCCTGAAACCCAAACCAGGTCTGTATAACCGACGTCACCCCGTCTTCTTTAGAAGTGCGTCTTCATCACCGCTCCAGCTGCAGCCGCTGAGATCCAAGTTGGCAGAAACAGGGATCCGCGCTGGGTTAAACCCCACAATTAATCTGCGTATTTCCAGTAGAACACAATTGCTGAAAGATTAGTGCAATAATCAGATTTTTATTTTACTTCCACAAAATGCTGATTTTAGATTAGATATTATGTAAAACGGGGACGCTTGCCATCAGATCTTGATGATTTGGCTGATTGGCTGAACCTGCGGTAAGGCATTACGTCACTTCCTGTTTCAGTGTTTGCACTCAGTGTAGCTGTTCGGTGTTTGTGGCTTGCTAAAATTGGTTTGATTTCTCTGTACTGAGACATTTTTGAGTTCTTGTAGTACATAAGCACGCGAAAACACACATTTCCTGTTGCACCTAGCGTTTAGGGAACCCTTTGAGTTCGCACGCAGTTTTATTTGGTGTGAAAGGTTGTTTGCCTAGTTAGCTTAGCCTCGGCGCGGCTATGGCTACTTCTGTCTCTCCTTCTCCGTCTCCTATCTCTTGCTCTGTGTGTCAGATGTTTAGTTACTCCTCTGCCTCCTTTAGTGATAATGGTACGTGTAATAAATGTAGCATTTTTGTAGCTTTGGAGGCGAGGGTGTCGGAATTGGAGGCCCGGCTCCGCGCTGTTGAAAAACCTGTAGATAGCCGTAGCTACTTAGCTAGCGCGGGGCTAACTAGATCAGAACCACCCCGTAGCGGTCCTCCAGTAGAACCCGAGCAGCCGGGACCTCAGGCCGGCTGGGTGACTGTACGTAAGAAGCATAGAACCCAGCCCGTGGGACACCACCAACCCGTCCACGTTTCAAACAGATTTTCCCCACTCGGTGACGCACCCACTGAGAAGCCGACTCTGGTTATAGGTAGCTCCATAGTCAGAAACGTGGCATTAGAGACTCCAGCAACCATAGTCAAATGTTTGCCAGGGGCCAGAGCGGGCGACATTAAATCCTACCTGAAACTGCTGGCTAAGGATAAGCGTAAATACAGTAAGATTGTTATTCACGCTGGCGGTAATGACACCCGGTTACGCCAATCGGAGGTCACTAAAATCAATGTTGCTTCGGTGTGTAAGTTTGCCAAAACAATGTCGGACTCCGTAATTTTCTCTGGCCCCCTGCCTGACCGGACCAGTGACGACATGTTTAGCCGCATGCTGTCCTTCAACCGCTGGTTGTCTAGGTGGTGTCCCGAAAACAACGTGGGCTACATTGATAATTGGAAAACTTTTTGGGGAAAACCTGGTCTGATCCGAAGAGACGGCATCCATCCCACTTTGGATGGTGCAGCTCTTCTTTCTAGGAATATGGCCAATTTTATTAGTCCTCCCTGACAACCCAGGGTCCAGACCAGGAAGCAGAGTGGTAGTTTAACCCTCCCCTCTGCAGCTTCTGTACTGTTACCCACCCACTCCCCCATCCAGACAGTGTCCTGCCCACGGCCAGAATCAAACAGATTAAAGATCAGGCTTAATAGAGCAAATCATGATAATCTCATAAAAATAAAAACAAACTCTACTGAACAGAAAACTAGAACAATTAAATGTGGTTTATTGAACATTAGATCTATCTCTTCAAAGACTTTATTAGTTAATGATTTGATTTGTGATAATCAGATTTCTCTGTTTTGTCTCACAGAATCCTGGCTGCAGCAAGAGGACTATGTTAGTTTAAATGAGTCGACTCCTTCTAATTATTTAAATCATC
>SSNS01000398.1:63873-77762 GCA_006937985.1 Aphyosemion australe | reverse complement strand
TGTCTACTTTTAAGACTAGGCTCAAAACTTTTCTATTTGATAGGGCTTATGGTTAAATTCTGATGTTAGCCCAGGTTTAGACGAGTGGGGAGCAGAGGGAGGTGGAGTGTACAGAGGGGACTACTGTCGTTAAAGACTTCTCCCTGGCCCTGCCTCCCACATGCCTCCATCTAAAAGGCTAGGTTATCCTGAGTTATCTCTGTAGTTATGCTGCTATAGGCTTAGACTGCTGGAGGACATACTGACCACTTTCCATACTCTGCTACTCTCTTCTACCACCACTCTCTAATTGCATTATTTCCTGTTATTTCAGCTGTTAACTTTATTTTCTCTCTAAGTGTTTTTCTCCCCAGAAGAAGCTACACTGGCGTTCTGCTGAGCTGTGGTGGCCTCATGGAGGGGGCCATCGGCTGGCACACTGCTGCCAACCACCTAACATTCTCCCTTTCCTGATATTACATCTTACTTTCTTTAACATAGAATGTGCTACTATTAGTTCACCTATTGAATTAATTATAGATTCACTCAGATAAAGACAATAAAGTTTCTCTTACTCTTACTAAATAGAACTTCTACTAAGAAATCACAGTGTAGCCATAGAAACGCTACTTGATATATGTGGTGTGTGTGTGTGTGTGTGTGTGTGTGTGTGTGTGTGTGGGTGCGGGGTGTGCCTGTGCCTGCTCTGTCTTCTCAACCCCCAGTGAGCCGTAGCGGATGGCTGCTCATACTGAGCCAGGATCCTCTGGAGGTTTCTTCCTGTTAAAAGGGAGCTTTCCTTCCCACTGTCGCTAAATGCTTGCTTAGTATGAGGATTGTACCAACACAATGACACTAGTCAGTGTCTTGATGCATGTATTGGAATGTTTACTTTGTGAAGTGCCTTGAGACGACTCTTGTCGTGATCTGGCGCTATATAAATAAACTGAATTGAATTGAATCTTAAAGCCGTCCCTCGTTAATTACATGTCAGGCAGGATGGCTCGCTGGCTGCTTCCAGGCAAGCAACATGTTGGAGACCCCTGAACTACAGCGTCGTGTGATACAGTCGTCATTTCCGCATTTTTTCTGATTGGTTATTTTTGAGCTGGCTAGTCCCGCCCCTCATGGTGCTCGCTGCCTCTGAGTTTCCAGACTTGTCCTCTGTGTAGAGCAGACAGAGGGCGAGTCTGGCAGGCCAGGCTCGGTCGGTCGTAGGAGCGGGGAAGCCGCTAACCGGATGATTTTGGAGATATTGACTGATAAATGGCCTGAAAAAGGTACATTAGAAAAAAGTCCCAGTATGCTGAGAGGTCAAATTTAAAAGTGTCAGCACGTACTGAAGCTTTTACAGCACAGGTCATAAACCTACCTAAAAAATCAAACTCTATTCAGATATGAACACAAGGTAAAATTCAACTAAAAAATTCAGCTTGTGAAAATATGCAGAGTAGAGACAAAGTAGATTTGTAATATTTGTCTTTATTCTAACATTCTCTATCTCCTTCCCAGTTGTTCAAGGGTGTTCATGTTTTCAAAGACAGATTTGTGTTTCTAATCCTCCCCGTGTCTCTTGTCATCAGTCTGATTCTCCCTTATCTCCATTATTGATGCGACGTTCTCAATAGATCCTAGTGTTAATCACAGACTATCTAAATAAGAGACAAAAGGTTCTCCTTTGTCTGAAAACTGTCGGCTTTATTATTCATGTTATTCTCTACTAATGTAATATCATAAACGTGGTGGAGGACACTCTCTGTTTACTTCACATGATCAAATTCTTCTCATTTATTTCTTCTCATCTTTTGGGGGAATGAAAGTGATGCTGCTTGTTTGTTGTGTTGGTTTAGTTCCTGGAATAAAACAGCAAGGTGCTCTGAATGAGAATATATATGAGAAGGTCATTCTTTCAAGCAAAGACATGGACAAGTTAAGATTTATGAGCTGCATTAGCAGCATAAAAATGACCTATGTTGATCATAAATTACAAAAGAATCTTTGGTATAGGGTTATTAAATTACATCATGCAAACTGCCTAGAATTAAAACAATCACCCAGCTAATTAGAGAAGTGACCCTTAGTAACATTTAAAAATCAGAGCTAAAAGTCATCTTGATTTAATTCACTTTATAAAACAAAATAAAATATATCAGTCATGAAATGTCTTATCTTTATTTAACTAAGTTTATTAATGCTTCCAGATGATTGTACAGTGATGTTTTTTTTTTTTACCTCCTATCAGTTTATGCTGTGCTTCACAGAGAACCTTATATGTAGTCTCGCTGGTTCAAGGGTTAGGCACAAATGCAACAAGCACAGATAGAATAAATAAAAACATCCACACTTTTATTCCAGCTTGAGAGGGGGTCAGCAGGATGCTCTCAATAATCTTCTGTTGAGCCTTTTTGGTCAGGTGTGTTTTTTAGCGTCCTAGGTGATGCATCCTAAGGCCCGATTGATACAGTAATACACAATAATTTTGCCGAGTTCTGACCCAATCCCCCTTCTGACAGTCTTGAGGATGCACCTTATTACCGTCATGGCTCTAAAAGTAATTTTATCAGATATTTTGGCCGTGTGTGGTGTGGTAAGAGCGCTCCAGGTCTGCTCAGAAGCATGTCGGAACCGCTCCATTCATTTCATACACAGAAGCAATTCAGTGTGCTTCCAGGTTCAAGATCAGCAAACACAAAATCAACGTGACATCATTAAACAGCAGATTATAATATCAATTTTAAAAATACACAAATAAAATTAGATGTAAGAAATAAAATGAAAAGGCAAAGTTAAAGACTGAGCAGTTACAGTGCAGAAGGTGCAGCATAAGAAATAATTACTAGCAGATCTTCAACATCATGGATTCATGTTGCCCTGGATGGTTTCAACTCCTTTTTCCTGACAAAGGAGCGAGCTGCCTGCTGAAAGCTGCCTCACAAAGTGAAGTGATGAAAGCATGATACATGAGTGAAGGAACGCTGACTCTTCCTCTTCTGCCATGTTTGTTTGTCCCAAAATCACGTTTGGTTTTGAAAGATTTTGCTAGATTTCCCATCTAATCTGGGAATGTCTTTACGTTAAACTGGTTTGTGTGTGATGTGTAGTTTTTGCTGAGTGAAAACTTATATTTGTGATGTTTTACGTATGTGGTCTCTGTAGGTATCTGACCCACGACATGCAGAATCACCTCAAGAGACTAGGATAAAAGTAACCAGAAGCTTATTAAGAGGCTAATGTGAGGAGCTGCAGGGAAGGGTCTGGCAGGTGGGCATTCAGGTAATCTAGGGGAACAGACAGGAGTTAGGTTCTGAAAGGGGAAAGCCAAGTTGGAGTGGGAAGGACTACTGATCCAGGAGAGCGTTAGACAGGAGGAGGGGAAGCTGCTCGGTCTGTGTGAAGCTGGGAGGTCCAGGAGGTCTGGAGGGAGCTGAGCATAGAGGTGGGTCCAGGGAGACAGGTGGGCGGCTGAGAGCGGGCAGCCAGGGAACATGCAGCAAGACATGGAACCGGTGTGGAGGGTTGAGTGGTTACTGGAGTCCAGAGAAGATGAGTACATGAAAACCCAGCGAGAGCAATCATCCAGCGAAGAGAAGGTGTCTCACTGCAGCTTAAATCCCCTGGCCAGGTTGGTGACAAACCAGCAGCAGCTGGGAGCTCCCAGACACACCCACCTGCAATTAGAGGATCAGAAACACACACACACACACACACACACACACACACACACACACACACACACACACACACACACACACACACACACACACACACACACACGACATACACTCAAGATTTGAAAGTAATCTGGCAACTTTTAAATCCTGCCATGTGAACCAGGCCTAACTGATGGAGCCACCACAACATTGTGAGCTGTTGTCCTTCTGTTCAAAGGAGCCATTAATGAGGGAGGGGTGCAGCCTGTGTCCCCCTAAAGTTCTCAATCAGCATTTAGGTTTAGTTGATATTAAGGGACGTATTGTTGTCCCCAACCAACCCTCTTACTGTTCCAAGTCTGCTCTTTTACCGGGTTCCTCACTGATGAGTCCCACAACTGTTGTTCCAAATGGAGTGAGCTGGTTTGTAATGAAGTTGGCAGGACAGCCGTGTGTCAGCAGAGCAGAGAGCTCAGATTCCTGAGGGACCCCTGTACTCAGTGTGATGGAGCGTCGTTTCTTACTGCTGACAAGGCCGGTTCATTGAATTTCCGACAGAAAACCCAAACGCCATCTAAAATAAAGTTTTAAAATGTTCACATCAAGCAGCAGATTTGTATTTGTACTCTTGATGGATAAAATTGTGTTTGTTAATACTTTCATGGCAGCTTACTTAGGGGTTCAACAGGCATTTGATTTGGTTTATTCAGCTAAGTTGTGTCTTCCTCAGAGAATGACCTTGTTACTTTTGTATTTGTCTTATTTTATGACAATCTCCAGCATCACACCTTGCACATGTGCACAGAAGAAGACATGAACCGGTCGCTCTGCACCTTTATTCCATCAGCATACATGCTGAGGAAGAAGAAGAAGAAGCTAATTTCCATTGACATATTACAGCTTGCAGTATGCATGACCCACCTTGTCATTATCCCAATGCAGAAATAATTTGAGTGTCAGATGTTTCATCAGAGACCTGTGATTATTCATCCTGAGCTGGAGCTCAGATATATGCTACGATGGTAATGTTCCTGTATTAAAAATGACAATGATGATGGCACAGATCTGAACAGAAGAATTAGGCTTCAGATTTATGGTTGATCTTTTTTTTTTATGTTATGCGTTGTTCCAATTTTTGAATTGTAACAGCATAGTCCTATTATCTCAGCTAATGGCCTCATCATTCAATGTGAGCCAGTTTTATTCATTAACCTCGAGTATTTACTGAAAAAGCCTCCAGACTGGGAGAAAAGCTGGGTTTTCTTTAGTTTTGCCCCCACAAGCTCACAGGAAATCATCAATGACTAACTGCTACATCTAGAGCTATTGAGTGGAGAGCTGCAGATATTCCCCACGCAGATAAATTACTTTTCTTTTCAGCTTGCCTCAGCTGAAATTATGGACTAGATGTTTCAACAATCTGAATTAAAAAAGGGTTGTTTTGTTTTTAGGATAAACTCCACTGGGACACAAAGGGTCTTTTGAGAAAACATCCAGGGTAATTAGTGTTTAAGATTGTCAAACATTCTTCAGACCCATACTATTGACATCCTCACTGTTATTTATAAGTATCACTTTAGCACAACGCTTCTTGAGTCAATAGTTTACTGTTCACATTGTTGCTAAGCATTTGTCTAGAATAAAGATGTAGGCAGAACAGATAACCCTTCTCCTAGTGGCTGGCTTCAGTAAGTTTTAAGCCCCGCCCCCTTCATATAAACAAAAGGACTTTTTTTAACAAAAAAAATTAAACATACAACTCAAAATACTTTTCCCCAGGGTTGACTCTTAAGCCGTGTAGTTACTGCATTGCTGCTTTACTTTCTTATATTATTTTCTTAAATATTAAGCTTTATCTGCTTTTTGGTGATTTAAAATTGTATGATTGTGTGTGGGAAAATAGGTAGACATTAAAGGGACACTAGTCAGTTTTGGCTTGTTTTTAGCACCCCCTAGTGTTCGTTTGTGAAACCGAAAGTAAAACTTATCTCCTCACTGTGCGTTCATCTTTTTAACACCTTAATCTAACAGCTGAAATGTCTCCTCAGCCTTAATTATTGTCTACAGGAGTGATTCATCACTAAATCATACAAATCAGCTGTGTTCATGATCTAAAACAGGGGTTCCCAAAAATGTTTCTTTGAGGACCCCCTTCCTCATGTTCAAGACAAGCCAGGACCCCCAAACACAACTCCTACATGCATAAACAAATTAAATGTGATCATTTGCAAACTTTATACAGACATACAGAGTTATAACTTTTATATGGAGTTCTGATTATACTGTAGGGTGTGTTATTGGGATTTTGAAAATGTAATTTTCCTGTCCTGTTTGTCTCTTAGCTGCATCTCCTCTCAATCCTCCAGAAAAACTGCTGCCTGGCTTCTTACTTTTCAACTCACAAGTTACTTTTGAAATTAGCAGATCAAAAGATCCGTCGACCGCAAAAATAGCGGAATGTGCACAACGCGGCCGCGCCAGTGAGGTGAGGTCACCGATGCACGGGAGATGATCCATGCAGCAGCAGAGCGCGTCAGGCACAAATGAAAGACAGTATGAGCAAACACGAACGATCGTGTGTTAATTATGTTTTTTTTGTGGCGCCACTTTGAGAATGTTACTGTGGCCGTGCGCAGGACGCAGCTGCCCGTCGGAGCGCATCAGTAATCAGCGCTTTGCCGCTCTCCATACTCTCTGCCCAAAAGAAGACCCGGTACGCTGAGAGCCCAAATAAATAACGTAATATATGTAGAAACTAGATCTTTTGAGGGGGAAGCCAACAAACAGTCTGCAATTTGTGGTTTTCAGGAAGTTTATTTTATTTTGGCACGTTCAGAGAAGACGCACGGCGTCGGTCATAATGTCCGACGATTTCAAGTTTTTCGTCGGACAATATTAAATCACGTCGGTAATGTCCGACTGTCCGACGTGTTTTTGCAAACACTGATGTATATATATATATATATACATTTTTTAATCGCGATTAATCACGAGTGTCCATAGTCACGATTAATCGCATTTTTTTTTCTTATTCAAATTTTTCTTATTTCAACTATGGAGTGGACAAATAAACTTTTTTAAGATAATATGTTTATTATAACTGTACCAAACAAACATGATAAATACACTCCAGTATCCTCAGAAAAAATAATTCAAAAATGCAAATTAGGCATTACCTCCCACACAATAACACCTTATATGGTTTCACCATAAGGAATCACAAAATCAACACATGTGGTACTAAAACAAGGACAAAGGGAAGAGTGTGATAAAGAACTAGGACTCTGCCTATTTAGCACATTTTAAATATATCTTATTATTTTTAGCAAAAATATAAGGCAACACTTCTGTTTTGTTTTGGTTTTTTTGCTTTCTTAATCCATTGAACTCAGACAAAAATAATGCAACAGGGGCCAAACTCAAATCAGCTGTTGCTGAACTGTGGCCCACACACACACACACACACACACACAGACACATGCACACACACACACAAAGTTATTCTGGTAAGCTATCAATTAATTTTTCCCAGATTTTTTCCAGCGGCAAAACGGGCAGCACATTTTTCTTATTTTTCTGTAGATTACTGAAGTATATTGGGACAGAATGATGACGGCTGACGCTCTCTCATCAGCTGAGAGTCTCGATTTGTTGCAGCGCTTCGAACACAGGAATTAAATACTCAATAAAAGTAAACAAACTGTACCCTCCTCCTCCGTTTCGCCACCGATCATGTTCGGTTGAACTCGTCCGGTTATCCGCCTCATCGTAATCCAGAGAAAAATACCGAACTGTGAAAAGCTCCCTGCAGAGCAGCGGAGGCGACAGAAAGATCGCCCAAGCCTGAGTGCAGCAGCCTGAGCCAGCTAATTGCTGACAATGAATTCATAGCAACGGCCGGGAATGCATCCAATCAGCGTCGTCGATTCGCCCGAAGTGTGGTGGAGCTACCGCCCAAGGCTGGTTGCTGTTGTTCGGGTCGAGCTCAGCTCGAGCCAGATATTTGGTGGTGACGCAGACGCAGTGATGGACGTGAGTGGGCCTACAACGAGCACAGCTACCGCATCTCAGCAGCCACTGAATTCAGTTCGGTCTCTTCTCCAGTATCCGTTCGAGAGGAGAACAATGGTTGAAAAACTTAATATCAAAGAGCTTGGACCAGATCAGCCCGACATAAAGATAAGCCAGCAAGACAAGGAGAAAGGTAAACTGTACACGCGAGGCTTCTCCAGAAATTGGTACACCAAGAAGGCTTGGCTAGCTGGATGCAATCATGCTAATGCTTTATTTTGCTTTCCGTGTTTGCTATTCAAAATGACTGGGACAGATAAGGCATGGATTGTGTCAGGAGTTACAGACATGAAACATTTTTCTGAAAAGGTGAAGAAACATGAGTCATCCCGGGCACACATGGACAACACGGTGAAGCTAGCCATGCTAGGCAGAGCTAGCATTGCCATGCGGCTCGACAAGGGGCACAGGCTTGCAGTGAAGAAACACAATGAAGATGTGGATCGGAACCGACACATTTTGTCTAAAATAATTGACTGTGTTAAATTTTGTGGAGCATTTGAGCTGGCTTTGCGTGGCCACGATGAGACTGAATCCTCAGACAACCCGGGCGTCTTCAGGGGCCTAGTCGATCTGGTCGCTTCACTCGATATTGTGTTGGAGGATCATCTGAAGACGGCGACAGTTTTTAAAGGCACCTCAAAGATCGAGCAGAACGAGCTGTTGGACTGTATGTTGTCAGTGATTAAATCCCACATTCTTGGAGAGGTGAACAATGCAGAGTATCTTGCTATTCAGGCAGATGAGACTACAGACATTTCCGCCCGCTGCCAGTTGGTGCTTGTGTTACGGTATCTCGACAGTCAGAACAGCATCAAGAACGTTTTCTCGAGTTCATCCCTCTTCAGAATGCAACCGCTGACACTATTTCCACAGCACTGTTGGAGAGGCTGAGCAAGATCATCCCTGCTGGAAAAGAGGGTAAACTAATTGCCCAGGCCTATGATGGGGCTGCAGCGATGAGGGGAGCCACAGGTGGAGTGCAGCGTAAGGTGAATGATGTGTACACAAGTGCACACTACATCCACTGCTATGCCCATCAGCTGAACCTCATCATGCAACAGGCAACTTCACACATCCGCAGGGTCAGAACTTTCTTTTCAGACCTTGGTGGATTTGCTGCTTTCTTCTCCCGATCATTCAAGCAAACTGCTGTGCTTGATCAAGTGGTGGCACACAGACTTCCAGCAACTTCAGCAACCAGGTGGAACTTCCACAGTCGTGCTGTCAACACAGTGTATGAGCACAAGGATGACCTCCTCAAATGTTTCCAGACGATCAGAGACTCAGATGACTTTGATCCAATCACTGTGAGAGAGGCAGGGGGCTTTGTGAGAATGCTGGAGGAAGAAGATTTCTGCTTTCTCCTGGCATTGTTTCACAAGATCATGCCACATGTGGACATGCTGTTCAACCAGCTGCAGAAGAGGAACATTGACTCGGTCTACATCACAGGGGTCATCCAGAGCTTCACCAACAGCATGCAAAAGATCAGGTAATAATTGTTTATTTAATATTATTTTGATGAAATTCTCCAGTATGTTTCTGAAACAGTAATGTGGATGGTAACTTGTGTCTCATTAGGGACTCCATTCATTCTCTGACTGAGGAATGCAGCGCATCTGTGCAGCAGCAGCCAACAAAGAAACGGAGGACATTTGGACAGGGAGAACAACAGCAGCTGGGTACAGAGGTAAGCTGTACATTACATTTCTGTGTGCAAGACATTCAGACGTCTTTGGTAGTCCCACAAACGGGGACATTTGTTTAATAACTGCAATAACTGTACAAACTCATTTCAACACACATACATATTATACATATTTAAAATCTGTATATGAAAAATGTCATGTAAGTATGTATTACATGTAAATATGTATTACATCAATCTGATTCCATTTTACTTGTTACACTTCTGCTGCAACAAACGCATTTCCCAGTTTTTGGGACAATAAAACATTTCTGATTGTCAAGATGTTTTTACATTTGATAAAATGTAAAAAATATCTAATTGAGAGGTCAATAACAAGTGTAGCTCCGAAATGACAACACTGGCTCTGCTTCCTCTGAACAGGCGCTTTCCTTTTATTTATCAAACACCGTGAAAACTACAAACACAAAATTAACAACTTTAAACAATTATTCCATAAATTTAAATCAAATTCCATTTACAAAATATACCTCGTGGCCGCGTGCCACCTCGGAGGTCCTAGACGAGTTTCTCCGGTCTTGTGCATTCTAAATTAACATATGAACTTATTAAAACATCATACAATACAAACATGCAATATTATAATGTCCATAATAACAAATTACCTTTTGAACTGATACACAAGACTACTGCAGGTGACTCAGACGATGTGGCTTGCGTTGTCCTTCAAGAGCAAGCCTCTCACAATTACGTCAAAACCTCGCGATACATGCGGTGCAACAAAAACATTTCTTTACTCCATCCATCCATCCATCCATCCATCCATCCATCTATCCATCCATCCATCCATCCATCCATCCATCCATCCATCCATCCATCCATCCATCCATCCATCCATCCATCCATCCATCCATTTTCTGCCGCTTATCCGGAGTCGGGTCGCGGGGGCAGCAGCCTAAGGAGGGAGGCCCAGACCTCCCTCTCCCCAGCCACTTGGGCCAGCTCCTCCGGGGGAATCCCAAGGCGTTCCCAGGCCAGCCGAGAGACATAATCCCTCCAGCGTGTCCTGGGTCTTCCTTTGGGTCTCCTCCCGGTTGGACGTGCCCGGAAAACCTCACCAGGGAGGCGTCCAGGAGGCATCCTAATCAGATGCCCGAGCCACCTCAACTGGCTCCTCTCGATGTGGAGGAGCAGCGGGTCTACTCCGAGCCCCTCCCGGATGACCGAGCTCCTCACCCTATCTAAGGGAGAGCCCAGCCACCCTGCGAAGAAAACTCATTTCGGCCGCTTGTATCCGCGATCTCGTTCTTTCGGGTCACTACCCAAAGCTCGTGACCATAGGTGAGGGTAGGAACGTAGATCGACCGGTAAATTGAGAGCTTCGCCTTTCGGCTCAGCTCTCTCTTCAGCACGACAGACCGGTACAACGCCCCCATCACTGCAGACGCAGCACCAATCCGCCTATCGATCTCACGCTCCACCCTTCCCTCACTCGTGAACAAGACCCCAAGATACTTAACTCCTCCACTTGGGGCAGGACCTCGTCCCTGACCTGGAGAAGGCATTCTACCCTTTTTCGACTCATTTCTTTACTCAAAATAAACAAATCTTATGATTAAACATGACTTTGCAACATGAAACTAAATAATATAAAAATACTTTTAAATACTGTTACCAAAAATTACACATAAGTTATGTACATGACACTTACAACAAGATTGCATTAAGAGGTTCTTAAAACTTATTATGAGACCAAAAATATTTGATCTCAATAGAAATATTATAGCCTTTCATAAAAATGCTTAATAGAATTTAGCATAAAAAATGTATCAAATAAATATTTTTGCAACATTTATTCATGCAGACTCGTGAAAATGAACGAACATGGACTGACAGCTCTGCTGTGGAAGCAGAGATGTGCTGTAGAAGCCTCAGCCCAGATGTCGAAACAGGAAGAAAGTGTAGATTAAAACATATTTTCAAAGATTGTGCATAGGAAAAAATCTTTGACGTCACACCACAACCTGTGTGGGTCATGACTGTTAACTCATTCACTGCCAGCGTTTTTGAGCATTTTTACTGTTTTTTGCAGAGTCACAGAACATTGTGCTCTATGATCATGTAAACGCCAAAACTACCAAAAGAAAGAGTAGACTTACTTCTTACATCAGGAAGAATCACCGTATTTCTAGCGTTATCCGTTCTTTCACAACCTGTTACCGAAGCGTGAGCTGCAGAAGCATTTCCGGTTGGCGCCTTGCTTTTTTTCACAGCAGCGTCCCAAAACAAACTCTTTATTCATTGATTTTCTGCTTCCTGATCACGTGATGTGTGACAAACACGGATGAAGATCCGCTTTAGACACGTGATGTTTGTTCTCACGGTGCTCGCTCCGACGCTCCGACGTTTTTTCATCTTTTATTGTTAATTTCATTATTTTTGGAATCATTTGGAGATTAAAATGGAAAATGTTTAAATGAGTGTAAAATTGATGGTTTGAACAGCCACAGCAAACTGTGGACTCTGAGACCATACCCAGAACATTGTCCTGTTGGAAATCTGAAGAATTTCTCTCCTGACAAAGGATGAGACTGAGCTGAGTGTTTAGTTGGCTTCCACTTGTACGCAACAACGGGCTTTGTGATTGACAAAAGCATAAAACCCTCATCAATCAAACAACAGGCTCCATCAGCTAGCTTTGCATTATGGAGAACAAAAGGCTGTAATATCTGATTAGACTGACGGACACCGCCCACAGGTTAGCCGGCACGCCAGGGACTGTGTGTTTACAAAGCTCTGGATGCTACGTGTAACCAGACTATGGCAACATGACATTCAGTCAAAACAATGGTCCGAGGAAGCTCAGAGGGCATCAATATTTAACCAAGCAGGCTGGCGGACAAAATGAGCCTGTCCTGGTTTATCTCCCAGGAGGGGTGAGGCACTCCAGCAGACTAATTGCATTACATTACTATGCAGAGGAGTAATTTACACCATATTCCTTTGACACCATGCATGAAGAGAAGATCACATGTGCCCACATGCGGCTTTTGAACTCCAAGTGCACACTTCAAAGACTGTACAGTGTTCTAAAATGTCTCAGACGTGTCTACGTTGTCTGAACTAACAATGACGTTGAGCCCAATTGCACTGTCGGGTCTTAAAAGGTCTTTAAATCAGGACACAGAATTACTGTGGCGTCGGCACAAATTGCTCCAGTAATTCTTTTATGATCAATAGGCTCAGAGCTTGTTATCCAAATTAAATGTTTAGATTTTAAATTGAATTTAAAATACTAAGTCACTGTGCAAATATGCTGACGCTTCATGTGCCGTATGCCTAAATAAACACCATAAAATTGGATCTCTTGTAAATGTCACAGAAGGAGCTCAGCAGAACACACTGAAGTAAGTCTTTTCCATTTACATGCTGTGATCATGCTGTAGTGAGTTTCAGGGAAAGTAGCAGCCTTCTACACTGGTGAGCTTTTTTCATCGGGAGGTCTTTGAAAGGTTTAAATAGAACACTGAAAGGTTGAGGAAGACCTTGGGTAACTCAAGTGTGTTCATGGGTCTACAGTAAGTGGAAGGAAAGAAGTGATGGATCAGCCAATGGGCACTCCTTATTGAACACATCTGCTGTCCTATAGTCTCAGGTTGTCCTAGTTTTTTTTCTTCCTAAACCAAATGCGGTAATCGTGCGCTTTAACTCACCTTTCTTCTACTTTCTGCATTCTGGTATTCATAACAGAAATCTGCTGAGTGAGTGAGTGAGTGAGTGAGTGAGTGAGTGAGTGAGTGAGTGAGACTGAGTGAGTGAGTGAGTGAGTGAGACTGAGTGAGACTGAGTGAGTGACTAAGTGAGTGAGTGAGACTGAGTGAGTGACTAAGTGAGTGAGTGAGACTGAGTGAGTGGAGTGAGTGAGTGGAGTGAGTGAGTCTGAGTGACTGAGTGAGTGAGACTGAGTGAGTGAGTGAGTGAGTGAGTGAGTGAGTGAGTGAGACTGAGTGAGTGAGTGAGTGAGTGAGACTGAGTGAGTGACTAAGTGAGTGAGTGAGACTGAGTGAGTGACTAAGTGAGTGAGTGAGACTGAGTGAGTGAGTGAGTGAGTGAGTGAGTGAGTGAGTGAGAGTGAGTGAGTGAGTGACTGAGTGAGTGAGTGACTGAGTGAGTGAGTGAGACTGAGTGAGTGAGTGGAGTGAGTGAGTGAGTGAGTGAGCCTGAGTGAGTGAGTGAGTGAGTGAGTGAGTGACTGAGTGAGTGAGACTGAGTGAGTGAGTGAGTGAGTGAGAGACTGAGTGAGTGAGTGAGTGAGTGAGTGAGTGAGTGAGTGAGTGAGTGAGTGAGTGAGTGAGTGAGTGAGTGAGTGAGTGAGTGAGTGAGTGAGTGAGCCTGAGTGAGTGAGTGAGTGAGTGAGTGAGTGAGTGGAGTGAGTGAGTGAGTGAGTGAGTGAGTGAGTGAGTGAGTGAGCCTGAGTGAGTGAGTGAGTGAGTGAGTGAGTGAGGTGAGTGAGTGAGTGAGTCTGAGTGAGTGAGTGA
>SSNS01000398.1:0-21934 GCA_006937985.1 Aphyosemion australe | reverse complement strand
ACATTTTGGATAGCTTCCAGCCTGATACAAGGCTATAGCTTCCTTCGTTCCCCTGCAGGCTACAGCTGACATTTAATTTCTTTATTCTTGTAACCAATGCATAAAAGAAAAGGTCCAGCTGCAATTACAGACAAGGTCAGAGCAGTGTGCTGCTGAGTTTCAACGGTAATGCCTTTATGGCTGCACTGTTCCGTTCTGCATTAGCACACGGGTACTCGTGGCGAAACGATGTTCCCTCAGAGCAAAGGCACTATTATTATTATTATTTTAAAAGAAATGTTCACTCCTAAAGCCAAAACCTGCTGTGAAATCAGAAATGTAATACAGTTTTTTTTGTCCTTACGTCACTCAGGATACGAGTGTGCTTCATTTAATCCATTTACAGACATTTCAGTCAACTGGCATGAAAGCCTCACATGTCATGAATCTCGCCTCCTACAGACGGCTTTAACATAATTATGCGCTTTCACTGTTTCAGCCTGAAAAATATTTAGGTTTCAGAGCAAATTAATTACTTGTCTGTCAGGGAGGAAAGGAGTCACAATGTCAGACATAAACATTATTAAACACACACATTGAAAGACATCCAGTCTGGGACGTGATTTATTCTGTGACATCTATACCAGCTCCGGTGGCCTAGTGGTAGAGTGTCCGCCCCGGGACTGGGTGATCGGGGTTCGAATCCCGGTCGGGTCATACCAAAGACTTTGAAAAAATGGGACCCAATGCCTCCTCGCTTGACACTCAGCACTAAGGGGTTGGATTGGGGGGTTAAACCACCAAATAGTTCCAGCTCACCGCTCCCCACCATGGGGATGGGTCACATGCGGAGATGTAATTTCACCAGTGTGTGATGATGACTTGGGACTTTATCTTCTCAGTGTAGAAACGGTCCTGTGCATTATAGAGATGTACTTCAGGGGTCTGAAGTATTATGATCCTTAAAGAATTTAGTGTGTTTTTCTGTAATTTTTCCATCTATATAAAATACAGTCAATCATATTCAGTGTACCAGTTCATGTGGCATAAATCATTCATCGTTCTACATCCAAACGAATATCACAAAACATTTATTATAGTAAAACTGAGCTATTTTCTAGAAAAACAAAACAAAAAAATCAATACTCCACTATATTCAACATTCTGTTGAACCAATAAAACAATAACAAAATGAAAATTCAAAGGAAAACATGTTTCATAAAAATGGGAAAATGATGGGTACATTAAGCCTAAATGCTCAAAGAGTCACTCTTGTGTTTTCCAATCAATTAAAACTGATGGTGTTTTCTTTGGCTGACAGATTTTCCGCATCTTAATAACTAAATTTTAAAAGTCTCATCTACTTTTCTTCTTCTCTGCACAGAGAACATAAATCAAACCTGTAGCTAAAATACCTGAGCACAGCTAAGAGCATCAACATAAATAAAGAGGAATGAAACAACTCTGTCTATTGTCAAAAGTAAAGTAAGAATATCTCATTAATGTTTGTTTTTACTGTATTTTTGAACCAGTGTCTGTGCACTGGATGTGGGGCTGAAACTCCTGCTCACACTTGTGTTTAAGTGTCAAGTACAGCTAATCATGAAAGAAAAACTAATTAATATTCCAACCATGAGAGTTTAGTGAGCCAACAAAGGTCAACACATGAAAAAATATCTGAGGTGTTTTTTGTTATAATGGAAAGTATCCTGTTCATTAACATGTTAAGAGTTGTACTGCAGCCAGCCACTAGGGCACAGTTGTTTGTTCTGGATTCAACTTCCATGTTATGTTTCACTGTCTAGCTATTTTTCGTGCCTAATACAGTAGGTAAATATAAAAAGTACTAAAGAAACTGATGATTATACAAAATATTTCATAGCAAACAGATTCTAAAATGCAAATGGCTGCAGGGTTCGATTGTTTTGTAACCAGGTAATTGTTGCTGCTAAAGCTTTTTGAAAAGGTTTACAACAACTTTCCCATTCCAAAAGGATGGACTGTCATGTTTTGAAGGATTTTTTTTAACAAGGTCTTTTTATTTTTTAACAATAAATTTTAACAGAACATTTAAACAGACTTTCTGGCTCAGCTCTCTCTTCACCACGACAGACCGGTACAACGCCCGCATCACTGCAGACGCAGCACCAATCCGCCTATCGATCTCACGCTCCACCCTTCCCTCACTCGTGAACAAGACCCCGAGATACTTAAACTCCTCCACTTGGGGCAGGACCTCGTCCCTGACCTGGAGAAGGCATTCTACCCTTTTCCGACTCAAGACCATGGTCTCGGATTTAGAGGAGCTGATTCTCATCCCAGCTGCTTCACACTCGGCTGTGAACTCCTCCAGCGAAAGCCAGAGATCACGTTCTGATGAAGCCAACAGGACCACATCATCTGCAAAAAGCAGAGACCTGATCCTTAGGCCACCAAAACGGATCCCCTCACCACCTTGGCTGCACCTAGAAATCCTGTCCATAAAAGTTATGAACAGAATCGGTGACAAAGGGCAGCCTTGGCGGAGTCCAACTCTCACCGGAAAGAGCCCGACTTACTGCCGGCAATGCGGACCAAGCTCTGACACTGGTCGTACAGGGACCTAACAGCCCGTATCAAGGGGCCTGGTACCCCATACTCCCAGAGTACCCCCCACAGGGCCCCCCGAGGGACACGGTCGAACGCCTTCTCCAAATCCACAAAACACATGTAGATTGGTTGGGTGAACTCCCACGCACCCTCAGGACTCCCCAAGGGTATAGAACTGGTCCAATGTTCCATATAGGGGGACCACCACCCTATATGTCTGCCAATCCAGTGGAACTGCCCCCGATGTCCACGCGATATTGCAGAGCCGCGTCAACCAACACAGCCCCACAACATCCAGAGCCTTGAGGAAATCCAGGCGGATCTCATCCACCCCCGGAGCCTTGCCACTGAGGAGTTTTTTGACCACCTCAGTGACCTCGGCTCCAGAGATTGGAGAGCCCAACCCAAAGTCCCCAGACTCTGCTTCCACACTGGAAGACGTGCCGGTGGGATTGAGGAGGTCTTCGAAGTACTCGGCCCACCGATTCACAACCTCCTGAATCGAGGTCAGCAGCACACCCTCCCCACTATAAACAGTGTTGGTAGTGCACTGCTTTCCCCTCCTGAGGCGCCGGATGGTGGACCAGAATCTCCTCGAAGCCGTACAGAAGTCTTGTTCCATGGTCTCACCAAACTCCTCCAATGCTCGGGTTTTTGCCTCTGCGACCACCCAAGCCACATTCCGCTTGGACTGCCGGTACCTATCAGCTGCCTCCGGAGTCCCACAGGCCAAAAAGACCTGATAGGACTCTTTCTTCAGCTTGACAGCATCCCTAACCACTGGTGGCCACCAGCGGGTTCGGGGATTGCCGCCACAACAGGCACTGACCACCCTGCGGCCACAGCTGCGGTCAGCCGCCTCGACAATGGAGTCATGGAACATGGCCCATTCGGACTCAATGTCCCCTGCCTCCCCCGGGACACGTTCAAAGTTCTGTCGGAGGTGGTGATTGAAGCTCCTTCTGACAGGAGACTCTGCCAGCTGTTCCCAGCAGTCCCTCACAACACGTTTGGGTCTGCCAGGTCTGACCGGCATCTTCCCTCACCATCGAAGCCAACTCACCACCAGGTAGTGGTCAGTTGATAGCTGCACCCCAATCTTCACCCGAGTGTCCAAGACATGCGGCCGCAGATCAGATGAAACGACAACAAAGTCGATCATCGACCTGCGGCCTAAGGTATCCTGGTGCCAAGAGCACATATGGACACCTTTATGCCTGAACATGGTGTTTGTTATGGACAATCCATGACGAGCACAGAAGTCCAATAACAGAACATTGCATTTTTTATTTTATTTTTTTATGTTAGTTCTTGTGAATGGTTTTTATCTTGAGAAGCGCTATATAAATGGTCGTTTTTTTCTTCATTTTGCAGGTCAGTTTTTCAGATGCGCTAACCACATATCACCACTAGGGGAACGCCAAATTACCATTCTTATGCGTCACACAACTTGAAATCTACGGACCGGTCCAGGAGCACTTAGCTACAAAGTTGTTCCAAAAACATGCTTCATATTCACCAATACATGCAAACCTCACACACTAAACAGGAAGAGGCTCTTTTAAACGATAGAATCCACGTTTTCTACCTCAACACCACCCAATGACTGCAAATGAAAAGCAAAACAAAGCTATTTTCATGAAGTCAAAAGCTAAATTCTGTCTTACCTTGCTGGTCAAAATAATCCATCTAATAGTAAAAAATCCACTTGGTTCGTAGAATCCAATGATAAAAAGATGAAACTACTAGTTTTCTCCATAGTCAACGTTAGCAGCGGCTCCACAACAACAAAGGACGGTGAACTAGCCTGTGGAGAAATTTCTGGTTCTGTCTGGGCTGGGTGAGCTGACCAATCAGCATCCTCCTCCTGATCTGAGCAGACTCCCCCGTTTGCTTGCGATCGCAACCATATGCGCCCAACAGCTCTCCTATTCCTTGTCGTTGGGGATCCAGCGCACATGCGCCAGTTAGCCCGTATTAAGTCAATGGTAAAGATTGCTGCGCCCGCGAGAGGACACGTGACAGGAAGTACATCGACGTTTCGGCCGTGTTAAAAGTATTAACTTTATTTAACTACAATTAAATGCAGATTACACACAGCACTTACAGCCCATAAGGTGTATAGATCGTTTAGTTTAAATTTTATGTTTTTTTAAATACATTTTGTGATTCCTCTCTTCTTCTTCCTCTTCCTGTGAGACTGGTGGGGCGGCGCCCTAGCGCCCCCTATGGACGAGCCGCCACTGGCCAGAACGCACTCTCACCTTTCTTCTGCTCTACCTGAACTGGTCACCTGATGGTGCGTGATCAGATGTCTCTAGGGGAATGCTGAGAAGGTTAAAGTCATGAGATTCTGGACTTTTACCACAGACTCATGGCTGTTTTATGTTGTTCTGGCTGAATCCGCACTCCGCTGCCACGCTGTGATGATGAGCGGTGAGGTTCATGACTGGAGGCACTACTGACTGCTCTGGAGTCGGACTTTCAAATATATGATCCCATAAATAGAAGCTTATATTTTAATTTTGACCTTGAATGAAACATTGTGTTAAAAACCTCTTAATTATACTTTAATCACGGACGAGGCAACGCTCATCTGTGTCTTCAGTGCGACGGCGCATTGTCGGTCTTTTGGCGCAGCGTGCGCTCTGATTGAATCAGTGTGTGTGTGTGTGTGTGTGTGTGTGTGTGTGTGTGTGTGTGTGTGGCACAGCTCCGTGTAATAATAGAGCAAAGGCCACTCCTGTTACTGCGTCTCGGTACTGGCGCCATAAGCCAAAGTTTTAAAATCACTCCCTCACACATGCGCTCTGCAACCATGGGCCGTGGTGGTTCTGCTGGAGCTCCAGCTCTTCAGCGCGCTGTCACTAATATGATTCTTTGAGAATGGTGTCCCAGTCCCAGTGTGAGATAACGCTCAGATGCTCTGATGGGAATCTTTTCTTGATTGATTTTGTTAGCTCTGCGATGTTCTTTGTGTGTGAGGTTCTGCACACCTGCATGAGACGGGGGTGTTAATTGCAATCATGTCAAAATGACAGACCGCCTTCCGATTTTTCCATCACCGTTAAAAAAAAATGGTCAAATACGGGAAAAAATCTTGCTATTGACAGCGTGCGCACTGCGCAGGACAGAGCGTTAAAGCTCGGCGTGCGGGTCACATGCGCAGCAGAAACACATGTTAAGATGCACAGGACTCAAGAGCACGATGGTGGATTGTGTGTGTGACGTGTGTGTGTGTATGTGTGTGTGTACTTGTCTATACATCAAAGTGAGGACATTTGCCGGTCCTCACTTTGGTGCAATTACAGAGCTCTACTCGTTAGTTTTAGAGGTATGGTGTGAATTAAGTATTAGCTAAGGGGTTAGGCATATTACAGTCACAAAAAATGAATGGAAGTCAATGGATTGGCCTCACCAAGATAGAAAGACGAAAATGTGTGTGTGTGTGTGTGGGGGGGGGGGGGGGGGTCGGGCCCACCCATTTTTTATTAGGCCCGCCAGAAAATTAGTTTCTGCCTACGCCACTGGTCCAACCCCTCTCGAGGAAACTGGTTCCAGAGCCATGTGTCGAGGTGAGTCCGACTATATCTAGTCGGCACCTCTCAACCTCACACGCCAACTCAGACTCTTTCCCCGCCAGAGAGGTGACATTCCATGTGCCAAGATCCAGCTTCTGTAGCCGAGGATCAGACCTTCAGCTACCACCCTTTCCACACTGCACCCGACCCCTTTGGCCCCTCCCACGGGTGGTGAGCCCATGGGAAGGGAACATACATACAAGTAAGGCAATTTAAAAAAAATGAGATGTAAAAAAAAATAGGATACAAGAATAATAAAAAACATAGTAAGAAAAACTTCAGAAGCATAAGAAACATAAGTGACTGGTGCAGATCTGTGTGATTGTGATGGTTATTAGATGTTCAGGAGTCTTACAGCAGAGGGGAAGAACCCAGCCAGCACACATAGGTGGGCCCCATATGGAATCTATGTGGGCAAGCCATATGAGTCCCACCAGGGTTTGTCCACAGTTTCCATGGTGGCCCCACGGGGGTTTTCTCGCGTTTGAGTCAAATCCTCTGAAAACCCATGTGGGGCCCGTTAAAATTTATGTGGGCAAAAATCTTTCTGGGCAAACTCCCATGGGGCCACTGTGGAAACTGCAGACAAACCCTGGTGGGACCCATACGGCTTGCCCATATAGATTCCATATGGGACCCACCTATGTGTGGTAGCTGGGAGGCTGCGTTTGTGGCGTGAGGTTCTGATTTGTATGGAACTGAACCTCCTCCCTGAGGGTAGTATATCAAATGACCAGGATGAGAGGGGTCAGCTGCGATGTGACCTGCACCTCAGAGCCCTGGAGGTGTGCAGCTCGTTCATCGAAGGCTACACCCTGTAGTTGTTGTTAGTCTCTTGCGGTGGCCTCTGCGTACCACACAGTGACAGCGGAGGTTAGGATGGACTCAATGATGGACATATAAAACATCATCATGGTTAGCGTTCTGAGTTTCTTTAGCAGTTGGAGGAAGATCATCTTCTGCTGGGCCTTTTTGATGAGGGAGCTGATGGACATCTCCCATTTGAGGTCATGGGTGATGATGGTCCTGAGAAAGTGGAAGGAGTCCACAGTTGGGATGGGAGGGTTATGGGTACAGTGGAGCTGAAGTCCACAATCATCTCCACTGTCTTCTGAGCATTCAGCTCCGGGTTGTTGTTGCTGCACCAGGAACACCAGACGTTCCACCTCCCTGCTGTAGGGAGACTCGCCCCCGTCTGAGGCCAATGAGGGCGGTGTCACCTGCAAACTTGACCAGTTTCACAGACTGGTGGCTGGAGGTGCAGCAGTTAAACGGATACTAGGGGTGCTGAAAGTAAGCCAAAACTGCAAAGAATCTCTTTAATAAAACAAATTGATTCAGTGCTTGGTTTGGATCCACATGGCTTGTGCAGCATAAATGATGATTGGCAGCAATAAGAGGTTGAAATATCTAAAGTTCATAACTGGTATAGTCCAGTTTAAGGGGGAAGAAATCCCAGTAAAAGACATTTCATGTTAAAACGAGCACATATAATGCATGATTGTGGGTAATATGTGGATATGTTTAACTGCCCTGACCTGTTGTATTTAAATCTTCTGAAAAACATCATTTGGAATAATTTCCTCTAATAAATTGAACCATGGTCCATACCATGTATTTGTAGGAGTCAAACAAGGTCATCTGCACAGTTATTTGTCAAACTGTCTCTCAGCAATCTATGTTGCTATCTAATCCTGCCAAAGCCTTCTATACTAACTCAGCTTTATACCTGACTCAGTGAGGTGACACAACAACACCTCAGTGTCGCTTTTTCCTGCTGCACCTCCAGTAAACTTTCTGCTGTCCTCCAGCTTCTCCACACCTCCCTGATCTCATTTAGCTCCATGCTGGAGATTCATTAAGAGGTTTCCCTGGACAAATGCCTGTCTGGGGGCGTGCCAGCTTTAAGTGGACATGTGGGGTGCAGTTGGGAGGAGCTACCACCAAGGGGCAGTAGAGTGCCACAGAGGGTTGTCTTTTATTGTTTCTTAATTTAAAGAATCGAAAATGTATCACAGAGCAGCCAACACACGTGAGATGGAGTAAG
This sequence comes from Aphyosemion australe, assembly GCA_006937985.1. Lineage (NCBI taxonomy): Eukaryota > Metazoa > Chordata > Actinopteri > Cyprinodontiformes > Nothobranchiidae > Aphyosemion > Aphyosemion australe. Next base: position 13,738 of record SSNS01000398.1, on the reverse strand, counting down.
TGTGACTCCACTTAGAAGGATGGAGCAGATGGTAGACAGATGGAGAAGGGAGGGCAGAGGAGAGAGACGATGCTGAAGAGGAGAGAGGGCAGGATCGAGGGTGAATCCATCAGCCTCTTCCTGTGAGGCGTGACAGAGCGCCAGATAGATAGATGGATGCCTTTAGGTGGGCCCACTGAACGGCGGAGCAGCTGGCCATTCACTCCTCCGTCTTTTGTTGGTTTCACGTGGACAACCCCACACGCACTCGATCACCCCGATCCACCTTCAGCTAATCACACTCACACAATGTAGTGTTTAAAATTCACAGTGCATTCAGTAAAGTAAATGCATGAAGCAGCAGAGTGGAGAGCATTGTTTAAAAGAGGATTGATGTCCTCGTAACGCTGCTCTGTTCTGGAGTTTCACCCGATCAGCTGCCTAAAATGAAAGTTAACGCGTCGGTAGCTTTTCCTCAGTGAAGTGAAGCTAGTGTGAAAATGCAGCTCTAGTAACCGAGCGACCAGTGGATGTTTAAACAGAGGAAGACAAGTTGGAGAAGAAGTTGAACAGTGTGCAGGTCCTGCGTGAGGGCCGCGAGCCAATATCCGTCACTCTGGCGTTAATTATTTTCGCTATTCATTAGAGCAAACCCCCGGGACTGCTGTTATTAGACACAGCCCAATTAGGCCTGCAGTGAACTAACGATACTGAGGAGGAGTGAGGGGCAGCAGGATGAGTAAGAAAACCTGGAGGGCTGCACCACTACATCCATTAGCTCCTTTTTCTAGACGTGGGATTACAGTAGATGGGGAAGATGACGTAAAAGGAAGCTGAATCTTGCAAAAGCTTAAAGAAATGTTGTCGTTCTCTTTTAGGACACACGATGGAATGTAGCGCTAGCTATGATATCATCAACGCAGATCCTGTAAAGTCACATATTTCTGTAAGTCTGAAGCTTTCATTGCTCAAAGATAGCTGCTTAGAAACAGTTACTGTCCCACAAAACACACCGGGTGTTTTCTATTGCTCCTTTTTATGATCCCAGAGGGATGTAGTGGGAACGAGTGGGTGAATTATGGAATTAGTGCCTCATTTTTATTATTCAGTGATGAGATTCTGAACCTAAGTATTCACGATCAGCTCAGAGGAATAAATGTTAATGGAAAATTTATTTGTGACAATATAAACCAATGTATTTCTCTTGTTTGAACTTGTCCTGATGTTAAATATAAATAAAGCTGAGCACGCAGAAAGAACACCTTGCTTTTCCAGATCAATACTTTCCCTTTAGCTCAACCTTCCTTCTGCTGCGACGGCTGCAGGTCTGACAGGGCACAAGGCAGCTCGGGGTCAGGATAAGCAGATAGGTTGTTTTGGTTAGAGTCGAGGTGAAACATCGTGTCAGCACTTCTTTGATACAGAGTCTGTATCCTAAAGTGTGTCTTTGGTTGATTAAACACATTGACTGGCCTGTCAGCAGCCTGGAGGGATGGCCCGCTGCAGCAATATGGCACGTCTTCTCCACCAGCTGCCCAGCGTTCTTAGCTGGAGGCTAAAAAGGTCAAACAGTCCTGTCTGCAACGTGCTCAAACACAGCATATATAACTTCATCGCTACCATTTCTCCTCCTTTCTGCAACCTCTGTGGTGATTTCAAGACTAAACAAGCACAATATCCATGTCAATAACAATCCTATTTAAATGCTAATAGATGGTGATATTCTGATTGCCTCAGCCTATCTGTCTCTTGCTGATTTAATCCTCTCAGCCTGCTCAGTGTCTCCATCCCTTCCCTCTTTCTCACTAACCATCTCTGTGGGTCAGAACAGGCGATCTCACTGATGACTACCCAACTTCACTGATTCTTTAGGCTGATTATGCAATTTTCCCTCCAATCTAATCCAGTTAATGATCCGGGGATTTCATATTTATTAGGCAGCGCAGCGTCATTTATCATTTCCCAACACTCAGCATAAATAGCAATATTGGCTTTGAGGAAATGGGAAAGGCAAAAGGTAAAGCTATCGCTTTCAGGAAGTTGGTAGCGATAAAACCTTCATATACTATAGAAAAGCCCAAAGCAGGTGTTTGTCTCGCAGTGCTGTTATCTGGTTGTGAGCTTTAAAGCACTGACTTTCCTGCGGAGCTGTTAATTTAATGAAACTGATTGATTTCATGATTTAACACAACCAAAACCGCCTCAGTCAGTTTTTCTTCCTCGTTCTGATGCTTGCTTTGAACTTCAGCTGAAGTTTATTTAATTAGCTGGCACTTTTATGCACACCAACATACGATTGGGGATATAACAGTTCAGTTCAATAACCCAGCATGCATGTTTTTAGCATGTGGAAACACCCATGCATGTGTGGGGAGAACATGCTAAACCCACACTGAAACTCAGCTGCGAAGAGGAAGAGCGACCAACTGTGTCACCATGCAGTTAAAGGCACACTTGGCAGTTTTGCTTGCTTGTAGCACCCCCTAGTGTTTGTTTTCTGTGGTCAACGCAAAAGTGAAACTTATCTCCTCTCTGTGCGTTTGTATTTTTAACACCTTAAAGCAGCATTTCGCAACTTTGCAGTTATATGGTCTCTGTCGCCCTCTAGAGGCTTGCTGCGTAACGTCACTGTCGTAACATTAAATCTCTCTCTGGGGCAAAAGAGGCATATTTACATTCCTAATGTCAGGCAAAACAACGAAAACAAACTTTTCCACCTCCACACATTGAATAAATAGTTTTATCAGGACTGTATAACAACTTTATGCCCGACCAAACACAATAACCCTGGTGAAATCATTTATTACTTACCTAGCCATTAGCAGCACGGCTAGGTCAGAGTCCGTAGTTCATGCTGTTCTTTCTAAAAGAGCTCTCCAGCGAGGAAAAGACGGCCCAATAATAACTCTGGTCTTTGCTCTTGCTCTATCACGTTCTTCTTTTCTTTTCTTACATTCCTCTAATAAGGGATTTCTAGCCAAAACGCTCGTTCAAGACGTGCGTTTTGGTGGACATGATGCTTGCTTTTATAATGTTTACTGCCTCTTTGGCGTCAAAACGCGCGGTTTTTTTATCCCTTTGGCTTGCCATATTCTGCCGTAAAGCGACACCCAGTCAGTACTTCCGGTAGCGACCCGAGCTCAAAAACTGTATAGTTCAGTAACCCTAACCCCAACACTATCACAGGTACGGAAATGAACATAATAGATGATGGTATGACGCCAAACTTTACAAAAAAGCATAATTTTAAGGTGTAAAATTTGCGGAATGTTGCTTTAATCTAACTGCTGAAATGTCTCCTCAGCCTTCATTAGTGTCTACAGGAGCGGTTCATCACTAAATCAAACAAATCAGCTGTGTTCATGATCTAAAACATGCAGGAAACATGCTGGAAGCAGACTGCACCGCCAGGCGTGTAAACTGAATTTGTTGCAAAGACCAGCAGGGAGCGGCCCGCCACTCTGAAGTTGCAAATGCGGTATTCTGGCCACAGGGGGCGGTGAGTGACATTTCATTAACCCTGTAAAGGGTCATTTTAGCACATACTGGCTCAAGAACATGATTTAAAAATATTAAAAAGTAGCATAGTGTGGCTTTAAAGCTATACTCCCTGTTTTCTGGAATATCTATTAGGAAGTTGTGTAAGGGGTGTTTTGATTGTTTATCTGAACATAAACTGAAAACCTAAAAGGTCCATCTTTATAATAGATAATTAATCTGACTTTCTTGTCATGTTAGGTAAATTGTGCCCTGTTATCATAAGAAGTTCCCATTTTAAATCTTTATGTTAATCTTACTTTGTTCTTTCTATTTCTCTACACCATATTTACCAATTCTGACAGTCTTCATTAGCATTCCTGTGCGCACACACATACCAGAAAAACACACAGTGGATCAAAGATGGATTTGATAGAGAGTCCACTTTCAGTTGGACCCCATTTTAATTGACCTCATTGATTCTGTCAGGCTGATCCAGAGCCTCTTCTGTCTTTGGTTTCTCATCCCTTCCTCTGCCTATTTTTTCTTCTGCCCCCCCCCCCCCCCCCCCCCCCCCCCCCCCCCCCCCAACACACACACAAACAGCATTTCACAGTATCGAAGTAAAGCATTAAACACACCTTTCACAGGTTATGAAGTCCCCGTTTACCCTACTTTTGTCACGTAACGACTACACGCTGCTCCAAAATGACTAAAATGGAGATTTCTGATGTCTCAGCAAGTAGGCCCTGATCTGAGTGTTTCCTCATACAGGGGAGCGATTGCAATGCAATAATGGGCCGGCCGGGAAATACGACATGTCACAGAGCTGCTTCACAGATTAGCTCTGCAGAGGCAGCGGCAGAGCTAATTGTTACGGTCAGTTTGAAGTCGGAAGGTGTGGGTTGCCGCTCTGCTCAGTTGTTCAGGAGGTCACATCATGTTTCCTTGATAAGCATATGAAAAACACTGTCACATAGCTGATGGCCACAAATCAAAGCAGACAATGTCAGTCAGTTTAACCCTTTGAGAATCAAAGCACCCACCTTTCTCCTGTGTATGTTTAATTTTATGCAGTACATGCTTCACCAATAAATCTGTCGATGGAAGTTTGCTGTGGTCAGCCCCCACTTCCATCCTTGCTGTAGTTTGACACTATTTCTAATAAACTGGTGAAGCTCCAGACAGAATGTCACTAAATTCCTATCATGATTGTGATTCATTGTTTAAAAAGCAGAACATCACAGCGCTGCCCTTTCTCTGTGGCACCTGTTATAAACTCTGCATCTGATAAACAAGGTGACAAATGAAGGTCTAGTCCAGATATGCAAAATATCTGGATCTCATCCTTCTGTCTCAGTAGAGGACATAAAAAGGACGAAGACAGGAAGAGATAGGGAAGTGATAGACTAAATAAACAACAAAAAACAAGTAAAACAGAAACTAAATAAAATTATAGACCTGGCTGAATAAACCTGATTAGTTCCACTGCCTTCTACTATCTAATCTAGACCAGTGCTTGTCAGTCCTGGATGCTTGGGACCACTACCTGAATGTTCTCTATGTTTCCCTGCACCAACACACTTGGTTTGAATCAAAACATGATTAAAAGGCTTCTGAAGATTTAGAGGACCTGCTGAAAATGTGATTCAATCTTTGAGCGTGTGTTGGAGCAAGGAAACCATCAACATATATGGACAAAACCCGCCCATTCGGATATTAATATACAAAATGATGCAAAATGGGAGGTTCCCACCACCTCCATTTTGGCCGTGCCACATGTCACGCCCAGACAATCTATAAATGGGAAAAGAGGTGGAGCTGAGGGTGGGGCAATGAGGGTGGGCGATAACGAACCAATGTAGCTACTAGCTAAACTGAGCTAACCCCGAAACTGAGATGGAGCTCCGGGACAGTGAACCACGTGGCCGTCTGGCTTCCATGCGAGACTGCAGCAGCGTTGGTCGTCTGTGGAGCTGTAATATGGACTGTAAATATACAAGCAGAGCCTCAGACCGCTGCGATCAGAGCCGGGCGCCCTGGCTGCTTAAGTGAGCTCACGCTCCGCTCTGCCATGGGGGATATCACCGGGACATTAGCTACATGCTAACTCGAAGCTAGTGGAGTTTTTCAGGCGCTTTTAGTGAGAAATGCGGTTGAGTCGAGAGACAGGTGATCCAAAATGAACATCTAAACACAAACTCACAGAGGACACAACTAAAGTTCAGAGAGTCAAAATGGCCGAACATCTATTAACGTGAGGCTGAGGCCTTCCTTGGAGCTAGCTGCTTATGCTAGCTCTGACGCTCATCTAATTATTCATAATTTCAAGCATTTAATTACATCTAAATGGAAGAGTTACAAAAAAATTCACCCCCCTCAGAGTTATAAGGACTGTAAACTAGACCTATTAAACACAAAATGGCTTTTTGAACCAGGCTGTAAACATGATTATTTCTGCTGTGAAGTTGGCATTTTTAACATGGGAGTCTATGAGGATTTGCTTGCTTCTGGATCCACCCCCAGTGGATAAGGTTGGAACTGCAATTTTTGGCACTTCTGTGTTTGAGTCAGGTCTGAGTCCGGGCGGTTCCTGCTTGAGAGAAACAGCTGAAACATGCAGGGCGGTGGCCTCCTCAGGACCTGAGTTGAAAAACCCTGTTTTCAGCGGTGAACCAGATTGTACTGTGCCATACTGACAAGAGCCATGCTTAGAGTTTGTATCTAATGAGTTCTTCTATGCTAAAGTGCAAAGCAGTTGGGTGATATTATTTCTTGATGGGCGCATAAAGAGCTTATGGGGTATGGTAAGTGTTTACGATTAACTGGCCATATTAATGAGATGTGTCACCTTAAAACTTTACTGAACTGCCTTTTCCTTTCGGCAGCACAAAATTCTTAACATGCAACAAAAACAGCCGGAAAAGCTTCAACCTACTTTAGAACTAAAGATCAAAAAGCAAAAGCCTCAGAATTAAAATGATCCCACTTTTTTTGTTTGTGTTACTGTAACATTTATGTATTTGGCAGACACCTTTGGCAAAAGTGACTCACAAACGTAACAAGGGACTTACCTTTGAGGCTTACAATTAACTACTTACAGCTAAGAACACTGGTCAGGATTAACAGTGGTAGCACTTTAGATAAAAGAGTACAAACATAGGAGAACGCGCACAAAAAGCGCAGCAGTTATAGAAGAAGTACGTGCAGGGGAAAAGCCAGTTCAGAAGAGTTTTTTCAAGAGTTTCTTAAAGGGACACTAGTCAGTTTTGGCTTGTTTTTAGCACCCCCTAGTGTTCGTTGGCAAAACCAAAAGTACAACGTATCTCTTTTCTTTCATTCACCCTGTAAAGGGTCATTTTAGCACATACTGGCTCAAGAAAATGATTTAAAAATATGAAAAAGTTGCAAAGTGTCCCTTTAAGATAGATAAAGAGTCCTGCAAAAATGAATGAATGAAGGTATCAGAAGTCTAATTAAAGAGTTTCTTTCTAAAATGGACAGCCTGTTACTTTAAATTGTTTCAGCCTGTAGAACGGCACACTCCTCTATACAGGATTTATGCCTCATTCCTCTCTCTTATCTTTATAAAAGTCTAATACCTGCACTTAATTCAACTCTAACATTCCAAGTGATCAAAATGATATGAAACATCTTTGTTGTATATTTGAATATGGAATATTTCTGCTTTACTGCTGCACAACAACACTACCACATCAAAGAAAAAGAAAGTAGAATGTGTTCTTGTAAATGTTAGTGTGGGTGAATGTAAATTGGTACAATTGCTTCCTTGTGCTTCACTTTCATTTGTCCTAATTCTGATAAGAACTTTGCATCCCATAATTTAAAGGCGACTTCCCTCAGGGCTTCTTCGATTTGACAGTTTTTGTTCAAGAAATACAAAGATGCACTTATTGAAAGTGCAGCAGTTAGTTGAATTGAATCATTGACCCTTGCTGACTCTGTCTAGATAATGTTTCAGGTGAAAAAATATGTACGGCTGCAGAATCACTTACTCTCTTTCGTCATGTTTACTTTTAAAACCCAGACTTCTTCATTTCAGCTAATGAAGAATTCTGTTCTGACACCAATAGGAGCAGTCATGAAGCACACCAACTATCCACCACTCAGTCGCCCTCACTCCATGGGACTCTTTGGATTCCTCTCTTGTTGGACCAAAAATCAATCCCTCCATTGAGTAGCAGCCCATTTGTTCTTGGCTTTGACAGAGGCTTGGGTCAATAAAGGCAGTGCATTGCTACTCCCTCCCAGCAAAGCCTGTGCTTGGCGCAGCGATTCTCCCACTGGCGTTCATGATAGATGGCACAGACATGTGAATGGAATCACTGGAGCAAGTCAGACTGATCCTGGAGAGAGTTGACATATTTTGTTGTCTTTACGTGGCTTTGCATCAAATGGTAATAAGACTGTAACTTTGATCAAGCCCTCTGTGGACCACAAACTGAGGGTTTCAAATGATCATCTAAAAGCTGGAGACAATATTTGTCATTGACTTTATCATGTTATAGAAACATATTTTTATGTTTAGCTCATTCATCAGGAAAACTGTGTTCACGGCAAATATTTCTGCATACTGGTACTTCCAGTTGTGACATAGGGATGACCAGTGTTGGGAGTAACCAAGGGGGATCAATTTTCCTGATTTTATGACACAAACATGGAAGTGCCAAAAATTGCAGTTCCACCCTCATCCACTAGGGGCTGGTACCAGAAGTGAGCAAATTCTCATTGACTCCCATGTTAAAAATGCCAACTTCACAGCAGAAATAAACATGTTTACAGCCTGGTTCAAAAAACACTTTAGGTTTAATAGGTCTAGGTTTCACTCATGACAACTCTGAGGGGGGTGACACTTTTTGTAACTCTTCCATTTATGTGTAATTAAATGCTTGAAATGCATTCATTTCTACTGAGGAAGGTGCTTGCCCAGCTAAAAAACACATTTTATCAATCTTTTTCACAAAAAAAGACACATGGTATGGCATGATAATTAAAATATAAACATAATTAAACAAAATAAATTTGAATAAATTCAAATATAAAATCCCATCAGGTAGGCTAGAAAAGTCAACAGTAATCCCACGTGATCTGTTTTCAATAGTACACCTGTTGTTGCAACCATAGACTGCATAAAAACGGGCATAGTTGCTCACTCTGCATTGACTTTGCAGAGTGAGAAGACCCATTCAATATGGCGGCAACGCTGTTATGCTCTCCAGTGCCCAATGGGGCGTCTATGTATTGTCTATGGTCCTGAGGTCCAGAATTGAGAAACACTGCCTTAATGAATGTTAAATATTAAAGTTTATGTTTTTAAAACTCTTTCAAACTTCCTTTAAAAATCAAACCAAACAAACAACTTCAACAACAGGAACCTGCTATTGTTCTGTCTATAAGTGGTGGTATCACGCTAACTACTGCATTCAAATAGTTGTCCTGGTGGTGCAAACACAAGCCCTTACAGCCCACAAAGACATCCTTATAATGGCTGGGTCCTAAAGTACCTGATGCCCCCTCAGGCTCTACACAGGAACTGTTGTTATCACTGATCAGCCGGAAGCCTTGTGCTACCGAGAGGTCTGAGAAATCTGAGTCTGCTTCTATCTCAGCAGCAGCCATGCTGCTACTGCATCTCTTCCATTTGCAAAGCTATGTGGTTCTTAAACATTGTTCTTGCAAGTGGCCTTGAATCTATCTCTTGAACTCTTAGCAGAAGACTAATTGGAAGTTTAATTTTCTTGGCGTTAATAAAAGACTGCTTAGCCAGGCTAAGAGGAACATAATTAACAAAAATCTTTTAATTCATTTGTTTGTCTCTGGGATGAACTTGCGATTTAATAATTAACCTGTTGCAGTTCACTTTCCACACTCGGCGTAATGAGCAGACTGATGAATGCAATCATCCCCGTCCTATAATTATGTGTCATGAATAAATGTATGCATTAACATTATTATTATTATCTGTTGAATGTCTTACAGTGTAATCTCATGCAGACATTATGCATATTTATTCCGTTCCCCACCTAGTAGCCCTTTCCTGAATTGCTCATTTGAAAACATAACGTAGCTTTGCTGTACCTGCATCTGAAACAAACACTGAGCCTCACCACACAGAGGTTTTGTGCACAAAACGGACTTTCCCACACTTTCTAAATGATCTAAAGTCAACATTTCATACCGGGTGAGATCACACAACTCGGGGTAGAAGATCGGAATAAGTAACCACACAGGGACAGGCCCTCCTTCTCATAAAGCCGAAACAGCATGTCCGTATCACTTCCTTTTCTCTGCGTCATGTGGCTCAGTCGCTGCTGTTTCCTCTTTTGCTTTGTATCAATACTGACAACACTATTTATACTTCCCACCGCACGTTGAGCAGAGACTTTTTGAGAGGAAACGCTGTTGAACAATTCTAGAAGATTTGAAAATGTCATCCGTGATGGATGGAGATGTGTTGTCCTTGTCATCTTCCTCATCTTTACCATCTTTATCAGCAAGATCACAGAAAGATACTTCACCTAAGAGTGACAGCAGCCTTCCTGAGACCCAGCAGGAGCGCGTGCCGACCAAAGAGTTATGGTTTGTACTTATTTTTACACTAATACTGTAAAAATCTGCCTTTTTTACAGGATGAGGGTTAGGGTTAGGGATTATGTTACTATATAAGGTGATAAAGTTTTTGATGTAAAAGCTTCTTTTCCACTGTTTTTATTTTTGTTTTTTGTGGGTTTTTTTTACCTTTTTCATATCCTGTTTCTCATTAATCAAGATTACATCACAGGTTGTTCGCGTTTTAATTTAAAAATTCTAATCTTAATGTTTTTTAGTGCAGTTACTAATTTCCCTTTACTATTTAGCCTATAGGTTCAGCTCAGTGAGAGGAGGCATCGCTGTGGAGTTTCCTGTGAGGTCATAAAGATGTAGGCTTCAGTTCATTGTTTTGCATCATTTGTCTCCATTACATTGTAAAAACAGCCAGTTAAACGATTACACGACGTCAACTCCTCAACCTCAAATAACATTTGCATTTTATTGTGACAGTAATGGATCTTTATGTGGGCAAAGCCAGTGAAGGCTAATAACCACTCTGCTTATAGACGTGATAAGTTTGTCTAAAAATAAGTGTGTCAAAGTCGAGCAGTGACTGTCTGCCGTTAGAGGGACTTGGCGGTGGCCATCGGCTGGTGACACACACTGTAGTATTGTCAGGATTGCCATCAGCAAGATGTAAAGTTATTATCTCCATATTTATCATGCACCAAGACAGTGAGTAACCATACTGCTAAAACAGTCGGTGGCATTTTGGTGCCGTTGTGAGATGGCATGTAATTAAAAACTTTATGGAACTTGGTCACACTGTGTTCGTTGGCTGTCAGAGAATCCAATCGTGGAGACACGGTGCAGTCCTCTGCAGGACAGCTGAATACACAGCGCTGATTTGCCTGGGCAAGGTATTGGACATGGGTGGCTTAGCTTTCTATGCTGGCCACTAAAATTAAACCCTGATTCATTTCATTTTGTTTCATTTCATCCAAAACTTCCCAAACAGCAGTGCTCTGTAATGGATGATTCACCCAAAAGCCCTGTGTAAAGCCCCTTGCTGTAGAATAGAGATAACCCTCATCATATTTGGAGAAGTTTGCCAAAAACATTTTCAATTCAATTCAGTTTATTTATATAGCGCCAAATCACGACAAGAGTCGTCTCTAATTTTGATTTGATTGTCTGACAAGGTCATTAACACTTAATTAAAACAATAACATATTTAGAGAAAAGGCGCCACACTTGCTGGGAAATGTCCATTTTTAAAGGTGATATAAGGAGAATATACCTTTGAAAAGGTTTTAGTAGTCCCACTGTTTGGAAATAAATCAAAGGGTATTTCCTGATTTTAATTAGTTACTATGGAAACACACATCCAATGATTGCTGCTTCAGTGGGTTATTATGTTTTCATCACAATTAATACTAGCATCCTTTATAAAATGTTGTCCCTTTGTCACTGTGATTATTAGTTAATACTAGGGGTGGGACTCGTTTAAAAAAATAATCGAATTAATTAGAGGCTTTGTAATTAATTAATCTTGATTAATCGCATTTTAATTGTTCAAGAAAATTTGCTCCAAAAGCAATTTTTAAAATGAAAAATAATGAGACAGAGAATCAAACAATAGTTATTGACATTATTATTGTAATTTCTAATCTTTTAATTTCTAAAAAAAATGCTTTTAAAATGTATTTCAATTCAAAACAGGAGACAATATATATATATATATATATATATATATATATATATATATATATATATATATATATATATATATATATATGTATATCACTGGCAAAAATAGGACAGACCTAAAAGTACAATACTATTTTAAGTACATTTTGATAATGGTATTGTCTTTATAATAATAATAATAATAATAATAATAATAATAATAATAATGCAATTTGATTTGATTTAGCATCATTAGAGACAGAAATGAAGGCAGAAACACATGAAGAGGGATTTCTGATTGTAGTGTTAGTTGTGTTTGGAGCACATAAAAAGGGTTTACATGGTCTTGTAGCCAAGGCTCTGAGCTTTCTTTAGAGGTGCAGCTTGACTAGATTGATATTTTAGGGATATTTTGCTGCCAAACTTCAACATCCCCCAACTGGGGGACCCTCGGGGTTAAAGGGTTAAATGCGTTCATTTTTTTTTAACGCGTCATTTTTTTCTAATGAATTATTCATAATTAACGCGTTAAATTCCCACCAAGGGATCAAAAAAGCACGCGTTTAGAATGAGCGCTTTTTTTACCCCTTTGGCTTGCCATATTGTGCTGTAAAGCAACACACAGTCAGTACTTACGCCGGCAGGCCGCGAGTCAAACACTGTATAGTGCGGTAAACAGACGTGGGACCTCCCAACACCATCACAGCTCCACAAATGAACATAATAGATGATAGTATGCTGGCAAAACTTTATAACAAACATTATTTTGAGGTGTAAAAGTTGCAGAATGAGTGTTTAAAGGACCAACTGTACATTCATTCTGCACAACTCTAAAAGCCCCGTGGAGGTATTATTTTTAAAAAATATAGCTTTTTATTATAATGTTACATATTCCACCTTTAATGCTCAGTTCTGATTTTTTTTAATAAGTCTGATTTTTTTGTGTGGTTGTTTACATTATAACTGAAATGGTGTGAACGGGTCACGGCCCTAAAGCAGCCCACATGCGCAGCAGAAGATAAGAAGTCACACACAAAGTGCTCTGTGGATTCTGAACCAGGAGAGGTGGACTTGTGAGTGAAAGGCTTCATTAACAGAGTTCATCCACAGTTTCAGGATCATTCATGTCAAGTCGCCCGTTTTGGCCGGGAAACTCCCGTATTTTACTCATTTTTCTTCTTTAGCAGGATTTTCCTGGGTATTTTCTGCATTGTGTTCATTCACGTCCTGAGGTGAACGTAGCCTTATATATGCTTTAGAGTGAAAAAGTCACAAGAGACAACTGCTTCACATCCAAAACACTTCAGGTCTGATTATGGATCGGGTATTTAGGAATGTGGCTTTTCAGGATCCCTTTTGTGAAACAGAAAATAAACAATGTAACTCCCTTTTAAAACATAAAACGACAACAATCTCACAATTATTTTGTGTGCTCAATAAGAAAATAATTAGAATAGATTTCTTTCACTCACTAACAGCAAAACCAATTAATTAAGTTACACACACACACACACACACACACACACACACACACACACACACACACACACACACACACACTCTCTCTCTCTCTCTCAAACTACATGGTTCCAGAAACCTGTGTCAGGTTGTGACTGTCACAAGTTAATCTGAACAACAGCTGGACACTTGGTCTGTAGGGGCTCCAACGGGCGCTCATAAACGCATTTGGTTCAATGTTCTTAGTGGTTTTGATCACAGACATATATACGTAAACACCTTGTGGACTGGTGCTGCCTATTGGAGCTGCCATAGTGGCCAGCCGCCATCTTAGATGGGTCTCCATTCACCCCCAGTGCATTTCTACTGAGGAAGGTGCTTACCCAACTAAAAACACATTTTATCAAGCTTTTTCACAAAATCAGACACATGGTATGGCATGATAATTAAAATATAAATATAATTACAGTTTTTTACAGACGCTAGGACCCATTTCTCAATACTTAGGTCACGTTTGCAAAACTCTACATACAGTTCTCCTAACTGACTTTCAGCTTGGCAAAGCAGTTAATTTCACATTCAA
>SSNS01000397.1:544431-558504 GCA_006937985.1 Aphyosemion australe | reverse complement strand
AACTTCGAGGCCTTGCCACGCCCCTTCAGCATGAACGAAAACTATATTTTTTATTTTTTTTTTTGATCGTCCATCCCTTCTGAGCAAAACGACACCATTTTTGAGACAATCGTGCGAAAAATAAAAATACCAAAAAATCAAATACCGACCCTACAAACTGCCAAAACGGGGTCAAAATCGCTACTTCAACCCAAAATGGCCGACTTCCTGTTTGATTTTGACCATGGCTGCAAGAGACTTTTCTGTGCGGCATGGTAAGTACTACAAGTATACCGAATTTCATAACTCTGCTGTAAAAAAACATCAAAGCCGAGGGGTATTTTTAATTTTCAAGGGGGCGCTGTCGAGCCATTTTTTTTGCGTCTTTCGCATGGCCTTTGTCAGACCTCGATTTCACGCACGATCTACGTTTGCGCAAAATTTGGTGAGTTTTTGAATATGGCAAGGGCCCCAAAAAGCCCCCCAAAGTCGCGGAAGAAAAATAATAATAAACGGAGCAGATACAATAGGCTCTCGCAGCTTTCGCTGCTCGGGCCTAATAAACAAAGCAGATACAAGAGGCCTGTCGCAGCGCTTTCGCTGCTCGGGCCTAACTAGAAAATTCCTGAAGAAATTTTAAAAGGGGCCTGCCCCGTGGCGCAAGGTGGTGGCCGTGTGTCATAGAGCAGTGTGCACCACCACATCATCAGCATCTCAACCCCTCCTCAACTTGTCCTATAAGCTTGCTAATAAACTGAATGTCACCAGTAGGTGGTGTAATGAGTGATCTTCTAAAACAGTCAGTAGTGCTCTACTGAGCTCCCAGTACTGGTGTTTAAAATCGTGTGAAACCCAAGCTTTTAAACAGATGTTATAACTGCTTCCTTTTTGGGGGGGTGAGGGGGGGTGTACAGTAACCAAACCGATGTGTTAAACAATGACCCAAAACAAAGCACACAAAATTTGGTGTGGCTCTGATGTTGCATTATGGAGATATAGCTGGTTGTAAAAATCTAGGGGGCGCTGTTTCTAAATACGAAAAAAATCCTTTTGAGCAGTTTTTAGGTGTACAAACGTCATTTCTGTGAAGGTTTGTGAGAATCAGATATTGCGTGTTTTATTTAGAGGAAACCGTCTCTAAAGGGGCGGAGCTAAAGTAATTTCAACAAATGACCACATGAATGTATAGCCAGTGTTTGTGTGATGACACATAGCAAGTTTGGTACGGTTCTAAACATGTTTGTAGAAGTTATTAATGTTTGAAATGGATGTAGGGGGCGCTGTTGCAGATTCAAGAAATGACCACATGAATGTGTAGGCAGTGTTTGTGTGATGACACATATGAAATTTGGTACCGTTGTGACCTTGTTTGTAGAAGTTATATATGAAATGGATGTTTAATTGTATTGAAGGGGAAGTTTTTGCACAGTTTTTTGCTAATACCGTTGCCATAGTAACTCGAAACGCTAAGGAAAGTAATAGCACACCTCCCACGACCGAGCCGGTCGTTTTGATGTAAGATTTGTGGGGGTGCACGCTGCGGTTCGGGCTGTATTAATGTATACGGAAGAATAATAAGAATACAAATCCTCCGGTGGAGAGCAACTAGAAAAAAAAAATTCCTGAAGAAATTTTAAAAGGGGCCTGCCCCGTGGCGCAAGGTGGTGGCCGTGTGTCATAGACCAGTGTGCACCACCACATCATCAGCATCTCAACCCCTCCTCAACTTGTCCTATGAGCTTGCTAATAAACTGCATGTCACCAGTAGGTGGTGTAATGAGTGATCTTCTAAAACAGTCATTAGTGCTCTGCTGAGCTCCCAGTACCGGTGTTTAAAATTGTGTGAAAAGTCAAGCTTTTAAACAGATGTTATAGCTGCTTCCTTTTGGGGGGGTGGGGGGTGTACAGTAACCAAACCGATGTGTTAAACAGTGACCCACAACAAAGCACACAACATTTGGTGTGGATCTGATGTTGCATTATGGAGATATAGCTGGTTGTAAAAATCTAGGGGGCGCTGTTTCTAAATATGAAAAAAAAATCCTTTTGAGCAGTTTTTAGGTGTACAAATGTCATTTCTGAGAGAATCAGATATTGCGTGTTTTATTTTGTTTTTAGGAGGAGTGGGTCTTCGCTCGTTCACAAACCATCTTTGCTAGTGGGTCACGAGTCGTTATTTGACCAATCACAGTCACGGAGACAGCTTGGCAAAAAGACGCTGCAGTAGCGCGGCAGCACCCGAACCACCAAAACAAACTCCAGCCAGCACGGAGGACAGGTGAGCACGATGGAGAAAGACTCGTAAACTAGACGTGTTCAGAGAAACTCTTGACAGTCTTTGTTTCTGAGTCTTTTTTTTTCGTGTCACAACGCGGAGTCTGATATGAAACGGAGCAGAAAATCCAAGAGTCACAGAAAACATGTTGGTCAAAAGCAGGTTTCCCAGTAAATAGACAGGTTCATGCTAAAACCCAAAGGAGATTCTGACACAGACAAGGTGCTGGGGTTGTGTTTCAGATACAGACAAGCTAAACCCTTTTATAACGAGAGAATTTAATGAAATCCTTGATTACTTATTCTCAGAATTTTGAGGGGGAAAAGTAACTGAGGAACTCTCAGGTTAGATCTGAATTTTTTCAGAGATTAAAAATCAGTGATGTTTTTTTTTCTCTTCCCTACATATCTACTAATAGAGATTTGAAATTAAGAAGAAATAAACTTGCAAAAAAGTATGGATTTTTGTATGGGATGTTGATATTAGTGGAAAACAAATTCAAAATAAACATACATGGATCCTAAAAGCGTTACAGGTACTTTTACTATCATTCTGTTGTGGAAAGTCAGTGCAATTATTTAATGAAAACTCTGAAAAGCTGCTTAAACCTGCATTTTTATTGTGGGTCTGTCTGTTTTATTAAAATGAGTTGATGGTTTAAATAAGTTTAGCTAAAGTTACTCAGAGCCACTGTAGAAGGTCAAAGAGCCTGAGTTAAGCTGTGGTAACGAGAGGAGCTGTGAAATAGTCTGAAAGCTGTTTGCTTGTTCAAGTTGAATTCAAATAGAATCTATAGTACATGAAATATATTATGATAATAATACTTTTATGTATTTTTACAAATGATGTCAGAGCTAAAAGGCAGAATAGAAGTTTTTTTACTTAATCACATTGCATTAGGATTTCACATGGTCCCACATTGAGTCATCTTTGTCTCACATTTGGCGAGCTGGGATCTGGTCACCCTACTTAAGAATGATTTCAGTATTTTGGAATATTTTCAGATGTGTTCTGTGAATTAGTCTCATAATAATTGTTAATATGATCTCTAGTAATTTTCTGATCAATTCTGTCATTATATTTTTCATTTTTTTGAGCAGAGTGACCGTGGTAGAAAATTGTTTGCATTTTGCAAAAAATTCCATTGATGATTTTTTAAATGATTCTAACAGGTTATTGTTGCAATAAAAGTATGTAAATGTCAGGTCACTACAAAACCCAGTAGATGCATGGATGCTAATCTGCAGCATACGAGGACCTTGTTCCGGGTGGGCGGGGTTAGTTGTCACCTTTTTCACACCCTCTAAGTTTGCAGGTAATAAAATTAGATTCATGTAAACTATTAAAATAAAATATTTTTTTGTTCTGCTATGCCAGTTGTTTGCTTGCATTTCCGTACCACGTGACTTGACGTACCATTGCTACAGCCTTGCTGTCCCTAACGTGACGTGTCCAACCGCAATGCAGTATTTAAAAAGAATATATTAGTGTTTAACAGTTGATTAGTTCATTGCGATAAAGTCTTGATTTTTTTTTCTAAGGTCTTAAAAAGTCTTGAAAAGGTCTTAAATTTAAGTTTGAGATTCCTGCATATACCCTGTACATACAGAAACACCCTCAATTAACCATATTTGGTCCCACCACGCCCTCTAAAGCTCGTGAGGGAATTCCCTGCATTCTTCCTGAAAAAAAAGAAAACTTCAGTGACAAGGAGATCGATGCACTGGTTGCCGAAGTTGAAGTTCTCTCAGCTCAGGTGTAACCAGAATTAGAGGTTGTAAATGCTGTCGGTACAGAGGAGAGGTCCCTGTGAGAGAAAATGGTTCAACATAAAACTGAATCTGAAAAATCACAGACTGAATGTTCCATTCTGTTGTCATTTACACTTTATATTTAAGGAGTTGTATGCATGTTCTGTTTCGTTTTCTTCTTGTTTGGAAATATGTGTTGTCTGCATGAGTGCAGAGCTGTCAGTCAGTTTGGTTACCTTGGCAACCCAATCAGATCAGTGCGCCCACGAAAGATGTGTTCCCTCCAGAAAACACACTCTGCCAAATCCTCCACTAACACCAGATCAGCCATGCTACAATGTCAGATTCCCGTGGGTCACAGGTGTCTTTTATAGGTTCTAACAGCAGGTGTGTGATAAAGCTGTTTCTCCACAGACAGCATTACTGATTGGCTAAAAATAATTAGTGGATCAGGAACACACGTGGAAGACTGAGACCTTCAGTGTTGTGGTTTCCCCTGTTCTACCACTAGATGCTGTTGGTACGCATGGTCAGAGCTGTTCTGATGTTTAGGATCAAGTATAAGATGGTAAATACCACACAGTATGGAAAATTGTTCCTACACAGATCTGTGCGATGAATGAGGGCCCTGGGCTTTCCATTTGTACGTGTGTGTCAGACCCTTTCATCATTCCAGAAGTTCATTTTTAAAACTCTTTTCATTTGACAGCATTTTAAATTTGTCATGATTAAACGGTGAGGTTTAGAGTCAAAGCCATCATTTGGATTTCATCAAACATGAATCTGTGCCCTAACAACAGCACAGGTGTGTTTTCCTGTCTGCTGAGGCAGCACCTGAGATGATGATATTTGTGCATCTTCAGGTATGAGAGGATAAAAGCAGGCCAGCCAACAAAAAAGGAGAAAATTATTTATTCACTTACATTTAGTTACTTTACTGAAACAATACATGCAAACAAACACACATCCCTTAAGCAGATAAATTTACAACTAACTGATTAAAGAGTTCTGATTTAGTTTATCCTTAGATATTCAGTAAAATTGAATGCATTATTAAACTGGATAAATACACATTATTAAATTATTCACAAGGCTCAAAACTCCCTGTTTTTATTTTCAAAGACTGCTTAAACTCCTAATAGGTTCCTTGTTTCATGTTAGACGTGACACAAGTTCAACAGTCACAGCTTTTCAGGCTGTTTGATATGTTTAGTAAGATCAGCCATGCAGACTCCTGGACCGTCTGGCTTTGCTGCTGAGACAAAGTCTATATGTCGTCATCAGAATCACAAACTTGTTCATTGATTTAGTTTCTTGATGCTCTAATTACTGAGCTGCAGTGTTTGCTGGTGTTTCTACAAAAATCCTCAACATCCGTCTCCTGCAGACAAGATCATCTCAGCTAGTGAGAAACCAACTGGAAGCAGCCTGTGACCTCTACCTGTGACCTCTGAAATGATGATGCACTTGTTACAGCGTCATTCTCTGGATATCTGGCGTTTGCCTATGGAGTGCCCTGTTTGGTGCAGTCATACATATCCTGTATGTAGTTCTGCCAGAATTCTGTTGACTTCAAGATCCTGGTTCTGGTTTTTAAAGCTCACTTGTTAAGGCTGGCTTTTGTGTGACCTCACTAGCTTCTTTTCATTTTGCTGTTTCTGTCAGTTCTTTCTTTTTCAGGATCCTGTGTTTAAGTTTTTCTTTTTTTTTCTCTCTCATTTATTATTGTTTTTAATCCTTTTTTAATGTTCTCGAGAAGCGCCTCCTGATTTTTATCATCCTTCAACAGCTCCCCTGCTCTGAACAGAAACATCACTCAGGAACTGAATCCTGGACTTTATATCGGACAACAGTTTGTGTTCATTATACATGAGCTCCTCAGTGGTGTGTACTCAGTCCTCTGTTCTTCTGCAATGTGACGTGAGCGACTTAAATATGGATTAAACAACTTCCAGAGAAGTGTTGATGAACATCAGTGGCTCATTATCACATCACAAGGACTTTCCTGGAATCTCCACACCCCAGACTTTTTAACATGCTGAAGCCAAAATCCACTCTCCTTAGTGCCTTTCATGATGCATCACTTCCTGGTGTAACTGTTAAAAACACTTTTCACTTTAGTGAAACTGAAAGATGGTCCTTAGTTATAAAAACAATCAGGTCAGTTCAGATTTTTGGAGAAGACATGGGAGGAAACTGAGCTCTCCCATCCTTCCCATTTCCTTTGATCCTGTGCTGCCTGGAAACCAAAGTTAGGAACAACCAGAATATGAAACATCTTCATGTTTGTTACAACGGATCCATCTGGAATTACAACTCCACTATTTTTCATTCTAAACTGCTTTTTATTGAAACCAAATTCTCAAAAAAGCCTTATTTATTTCAAGTCTGAAATAACAAACACAAACACATAGACACACAGCTGGATTCTTTGTTCTATCCCTGGTCCTGTCTCCAGTTACAGACACTGAAGAAGCACGACAACAGAACATCATATGGATGTAGGCCTTCAGTCTGAGGAGTCTGGTGTGTTTTCTGTGTGTAGTGAAGAGCCTTTAATAAAGCAAAATTAAGAGGAGTTGGTCTTGCAGCGAGTTTTGGTTAGCGCTGGTGCTTAGTATTTATAGCACTAGTAAGCCTGACCAGTCTCAACCTGCAGGAGTCCGAGGACAGCTGGAAGAGGGCTTAGCTTCCTGCGCTGGCTGGACAGGCTGATGTTCTTTGCTGCTGGGAGGAAGTGGGAGACAGGGTGGTAAGTTAGCTGGCTTATATGATTCAAATAGTTCAAAAGGAATTTCTCGATTGTGTAGTGTGCCAAACAAAAGATGTGTGAATGAAAGTAAATATGCATATAACAATACACATGACACAACACACATTAGTAAAGCCTGGTCCGGTCCAGCATTGAACCAGCAGCCTTCGTGATGCAAGGCAGCAACGCTTCCAGCTGCAGTTATCCCTCTGGCCCCACACCAACCGGGTCACAAGTACAGACCAGCATTCATATAATTAATTCTCTCCTATTTATAACACACGCACACACACACACACACACACACACTAGGGTGTGTGTCCTCTTCCTGCAGACAGGTTTAGCAGTTTAAGACATTTGACATATTTTAATGCAAAAAGCTTCTGACGGATCAAAGTACTACTACTAAAATAACTAAGACTCTTGAAAGTGCACTGTGTGTGTGTGTGTGTGTGTGTGTGTGGGTGGGGGGTGTAAACAGGGTTTGAGAGGCAGAGGGCTCTCACTCCTCGACAGGGATTTAAGATATGAAAACCTGGCTGACAGAAAAAAAAAGCTTATTTTAAAGTGTTACTAAGCCCATGCACGCACGCACGCACACACACACACACACACACACACACACACACACACACACACAAGCTGTCTGATTGAATGACATTTAAGCAGGCAGACCTGCCCACACACAGGTGCTGTTTTATATCACCTTTCAGCACCGATGTGACAGTTTATCTATGTATACTAGCATTAGCCTCAGCACCCCCCCCACACACACACACTGTAATATCACATCTTTGTCAATCCTGCTGTCAGAGAAGCTACCTGTGGCTGAAGCAGGGTGGGGCAACACTCAGAGGGTCTGGTGGTCGTGCCTCTCTGAGATGAACCTGCTTCTCCTTTCATTTCAAAACTTTGCAACAAATTATGCTGAAGCAGTTTGAAGTCTTTCTGGAGAGGTGAATGGTGGGGGTGGGCTTCTTAGCCCCCAGAATCTCTGCCTGTATGTTGGGGTGTATCACAGGGGACAATAGGTTAGCGTCCCTGCCCTGTCAGGTCAGGGAACAGGTCCTGGCTGCTGTTTGTGCTTATGCACCCAACAGCAGCTCAGACTACTCACCCATTTGGTGGTTGTGGAGCATCGGCACAGCTGCTGACAATAGGGTCAGGCTCTGGAAGGAATACTTGAGGATATCCTCAATCCCTCCAGAGAAGAACCGGAGCCGACAGCATCTCGTCCTCTCCTTCCCCACCTGATAGTGGATCAAGGACTTTTTAACAGATTGAGACCCCACCCTCACTCAGCACTGGTTCACCACATGGTTGTGTATAGAGTTAAAGTTAAAGCTCCACTAGTTGTCTCACACACTGGTGTGTGTGAAATTTGTTCTCCGCATTTGACCCATCCCCTGGGGGAGCGATGAGCTGCAGACACAGCTGCGCTCTGGAACCATTTGGTGGTTTAACCCCCCAATCCAACCCCTTAATGTTGAGTGTCAAGCAGGGAGGCATTGGGTCCCATTTTTCCAAGGTCTTTTGTATGACCCGATCGGGATTTGAACCCTGATCTCCCAGTCCCAGGGCGGACACTCAAACCACTAGACCACTGAGCTGGAGCCCCCTGCTTTTCATTACCCCATGATAAATGGTAATGGTAAATGGCCTGCAGTATTTATATAAGGCCTCCTAGGGTTCTACAACCCTGTAAGGTGCTTCACAACAGAATCAGTCATCCACACATTCGCATGCTGGTGGTGATGGTAGCCACAGATGCCCTGAGTTGCACTGACAGAAGCAAGGCTGCCATACAGTACACTAGGGATGTGCATCTCCACCACTGAGGCCAATTCGATACGTATCTCGATACGTACCAGCTATACGATACATTAAAGATACGGTGAAACCCTCTGGCGATACGATTCAATACGATTCATCCCTGCTGATGATTCTTTAATGATTTGATACATTTCATGATGCGATTTAAAACGATTCAACACATTAGATTTTCCAGCCCACATCTGGTTTTTAAATATCATCATAATTATTTTTTCCTCTCCTCTGTGAAGGATGTATTTGATCCTCTTTTGTTTTTGATTCATCAATAAATTCAACATGAAAAAACAATGCACTTCCTCAGTGATATTTACATATACATATTTTTATTGCTACAATACTCTGTTGAAATAAGGGGGTTGCAATGAGGTTCAGACAGTCACTCTGCTCAGAAAAATAAACCAACAGAATCAGAAAATGATTAGAGTTCATCATATAATTAGGAATTATTATGAAATACCGTAAACATCTGAAACTATTTCTAAATATTGTAATGATCCATATGTGGCTACTGTAAAAGCTGTTGTAGCCTAATGTTACTGTTCCTTTAAGAGAAAAGTCCAAGCTGAGATGTGAGTTCATCTCAGCTGTTTATTGGACTTCTCTGAACCAAAATGTCATTCTGTCTGTTGTTTAGTTCTGCACAAATGTTACAATAATAAGGAATTATCTTAAATTACCTCACACAAAGCTTCAGGTGCGCAGATCAATAAAAATGCTTGGAAGAATACGCTGCTGCAGAACCTGATCACGGACTTCAGGAAGTTTTATTTTGACAATAAAGACAGGAAGCATGTATGTTGGTTAAAATTTTCCCACAATGGTTTTTCTAACTGCGGCTGCGCACCACCTGGCTTCTGCTAAAAGAGATGATGCGTTCAAGGCGCCTCAAAAAACTAGAACATAGCAGGTAAACAATGAAATAATCGATATAGGCCTAACCATGCTTTTTACTGATGACAGACACACATGGGAACATACACTGCGATACAGCGGTCAGTTAAAACCAATGCACACTGAAGCTGCCGGTGCAGTTGCATAGCTAACGTCATGAACGAACCACTGGTTCAGATCCGTGATTCTCTCCATACCTACCGTACAAAGGCACCACCGGTCTCTCTGACCACCACTAGCAGAGAAGTTGGGTTAAAAGTGTGAAACACTTGTGTAATTAATACATTTGCAGTGGGCTCCAGTAGGAATGAATGCCTTGTGAATCATACTTTGGTGAAAAAGAACACTGGTGCACCATTATCAGGAACTAGAAGTGAGCCACATCAGATCAGATCAATACATCTAGACGTGACCATATCACTCTTGTACTGGTGCGTCTCCATTGGCTTCCTCTTAACTTCAGAGTGAGGTTTAAGATCTTGACCTTTGTTTTTAAAGCCTTGAACGTCTGGCCCGAGCTTACCTGGCGGACCTGGTTGCTTGCTATGTGCCAAAACGGGCATTTAGGTCGGCTGATCATCTGTTGCTCTGTGTTCCCTCCATGAGATATATATGATGGGGGAGCATGGTTTTGTGTTTGCTGCACCCACCCTCTGGAACACTCGTCCCCTCTCAGTGAGACTGGCGCTGTCCCTCCCTCGCTTTAAAGGAAAAGTTCGCTTTTTTAGACATTAAGTTTTATGTGTTCCTTCACCCACCCAGTGCTCTGTAAACTTTGACCCATTTCACACACACACCCCTGCTCAGAGATTTTCAGGGGAGAAGTGATTCAGAAAGGTAGTTCTGGCTAGTTTCGGGGGCGCTTTATCTGCGCCGTTTAGCCTCACAAAAGGATTAGCCTCTGAAAGCATGGCTAATTTACATCTCACAAACAAAGAGAAAAAATTTACAACGTCACATTACAACGGGACTAGTTTTTGTCATTCGTATCCCTGCGCCGCTCACCGCGGATATTAAACAGCGCTTCGTATGTCAGCTGTTTCACTGCCGAATGCCGAAAACATGTCAGACTCCGTCTCATCTGATGACGAATTTCATTTTAACACTATATCAGATGAAGAAGAAACTTATTTTACTACTAGGATATCTTTATGAGCCAGAGTACACGGATGAAGAATTGCATTTGCTACACAAAACACACACATCAACACAGATTGTTGACAAAGCTACTGCAGTCTATGATCAACCATCGGTGTAAAGATGATTGCATAAATAATGCGCTAAAATGCGAAGATGATTGCATGAATACGGCAGACATAGCGGAATAAATCATTTTTTAAAAACAAAACTTACCCAGATTTCTGGTACGGCCGAACTCTTCAAAAACAGTCTTTCACTTTTCCCGAACTTTTTCCTGATGTAATCATCCTCTTTGAAGTGTGCACTGCACAAAGGAAAGGTTTTGACTCGTTCCAGCCGAGTATCCTTGGAGTAGCCGATTGCTAAAAGCCACTGATGCCTTAGAGAAACGTTCTTAGCAGGAAAAGTGTGAAACCGAAAAGGTGATCCTGTAACATCCTTATTGTTACAACCCGGGAACCTGCAGGTATGCACCATGGCTCGATATATTTAAGAAAAACTACTTTTAAGTGAATTTAGAAGTTGTTGTTTCACTCATACAGCTAGGATTAGCAGCCAGACGCGAGTCACGTGACGCCGTTCTATAGCTGCTGTGGTGAGCGGCGCAGGGATACGAATGACAAAAACTAGTCCCGTTGTAATGTGACGTTGTAAATTTTTTCTCTTTGTTTGTGAGATGCAAATTAGCCATGCTTTCAGAGGCTAATCCTTTTGTGAGGCTAAACGGCGCAGATAAAGCGCCCCCGAAACTAGCCAGAACTACGTTTATGAATCACTTCTCCCCTGAGAATCTCTGAGCAGGGGTGTGTGTGTGAAATGGGTCAAAGTTTACAGAGCACTGGGTGGGTGAAGGAACACATAAAACTTAATGTCTAAAAAAGCGAACTTTTCCTTTAAGTCATTACTTAAAGCCATGTGTTCTTATTGCTGACTGTGTTTTCTGTTTATGCTATGTGTTTTTACTGTTGACTGTGCTTTTTGTTTTATATTTGTGTTTTAACTTTTTATCTGTACAGCACTTTGGTCAGCTGCCATGCTGTTTTTAAATGTACTTAATAAATAAACTTGGTATGGTATCTGAGCTTCAGACCACAGACATCATATACACTGAAAAAAATGTGGAGTAATATTTACTTAAGAAAAGCTAGGAAACGTTTTGCACTTAGACATTGAAGTAAATTCCACAAGGACGATTATCAAGTAAACTATACTTGCAGGATATAAGTTACTTTTACTAGCAAACCTCAGGTAATTTACAGATTATTATTAATATGGACAATGAATTTTACTTTGTACTCCTTTGTAAGTTTTACTCAAATTTTGACTTATTCAAATTGAAAAATCGCACCAGAAATCAATGGCTTTTCAAGGTAATTATAACTAGATTTTTAAAGTACTATTTATAGACTAACATTTACACAACATTTTACGTTATTTTCTGCAGTTTATATTGCCTAAATTTGTTCTTAATGTTTTTGTGTATTGAAAAAAATGACTTAAAAAATGAGGCAACTGTTTAATTCAACACCTTTATTTCAAATACTGTTTTTCAATCAAATATTTTCCAAAAGCACAGCACTCACAACCATGACCCTTAGAAAATGGCCCCACAACCTACCAGTTGAGAGCCTCTGGTTTATCTTGAAAATGCTTATTTTCTCCTTTATTCCTTGACCCAAAGACAGCACGCTTTAATACAGTGCAACAATATAAAGAACATTTAAAACCACATAGACAAATGGCCATATAAACAAATGTGCCATTTTTTCTTTTCGTGCCCACTTTGAAAATACCACTCTTGGGTCAAACATGTGCACTCAAGCTATAAGCAGGATCTTCAGGGACAGCTCAAGGACATAAAGCTCTAGAAGAAGCTTTTGGAACACTTCAATCGTGTACTTCAATTTGGTGGGTAACACAAGTTCATGGCATATATGATGCCCATCAGCAGGAGACAGGCCTTTGCAACACTTCCACATTCGTCAAATACCTCAGTCCCTTCAACAACAACTGACACATCAGCGTTGGATGCACCTTCATCTTCACTTGTGTGGTAGACACAGATCCTCTGGACTTGCTCAGTCTGGCCCTCTTGAGCTGCCTCTCTGCTGATACCCTGTAAAATATATGTGGATCCATGTTCAGGTGCATAGTACAGCTTATTTTTTCTATTCAAGTTAAAGACTAGTGAAGTTTGCGATTGCTTATTATTACTACACTCACAACCTGTAGTAAATCTGATTCCTGAACTTTATTTCCTGTCTCTCACTATTGGAAACACTGAATATTACAGATGTTCATGTGGCACAAAGAGGAGAGAGGGAAGGGAGGTAAGAGGACAGACGAGATGAGAGAAAATGTAAAAGGAAAGCAGAGGAGAGAGAATCAAGAGACGAGTGGAAAAAAAGAAAAGCAGAGACAATCATTGCCCCAAAGTTCACTCAGTGTTTTAGTTCTGATTCTTTGTGGGTTTTTTTATTTACATATTGATACATCTCACAAGAATGCTCAACATGTTTCTTTTTGCATGTACTAGGACAGGAACTGTTTCAGGCCAACCAGTTTGCAAAACAAAAAGTTGTGAACCACAAAGGGGGCCAAAATAATTGAATTGAATAATTATGACTTTTTTTTAAAATCTGATATATAAATTGTTCAAAAGGACAAATAAAGGCTCCATTTTCAAAGATAGGAATTTTCTGACAATTATTTCATGATTCAAGCCAGTTATATTTAATGGGTAAGTGAGTAAGAATACAATATAATTTACTCAAGTGAACATTGTGATGTGAAAAGGTTTGAATTTACCTTTTAGTCCATGATGAGTTCTATTGAAGACTCCCACAGGTACTCCATCAGGACACGAACAATGGCCTCCAGCCTCACCTCAATGTGTCGCTGCTTTAACAAACAGAAGACACTTGTGTTGGGAGGGAGTGCCACATGAATTCACTTAAATATACAAGATTTTATGTGTGTGTGTGTGTGTGTGTGTGTCAGAAAGACTGGGGTCCCATTAAGACATCAAATTTCTGTAATTGGTCGAAAATGTTTGGTCCTGCTTCACCTGGCTCAGTGAATCCAGGAGTGGTCGTATTTTTTGCTGAATTTCTCCAGCATTTTTGGAGCGTAGAAGTCCGTTCCTCCTTGATCTGAAGAGAGAAAGAACAATTATGCTATTTACTTTTTTTATAAACAGTATTTAATATATTTATAGATGCAACACACAGACAATTGTTTTACCTGATCTTGAGAGAAAAGAGCAGGAGTCACTCCTGGAAATCTTGGATGGCGGGGTTCTGCTTAACAACTTCCTGTCTTCGGAGGGAGAAATATAGTTTCGTTTTCTCAGATATCCATTTTATATCCACTTCATATGCAGGAAAACCCCTGAATGACTTACCGTCAAGGTGATTTAGCCGCTCCTGTCTCCATTAAACCTGACCATGTGG
>SSNS01000397.1:513705-534839 GCA_006937985.1 Aphyosemion australe | reverse complement strand
CAATGGGGAAAAAGTAGCCCAAAATGAAGAAAAGTAGCCCATTCTGAAGCAATGGGGAAAAAGTAGCCCAAAATGAAGAAAAGTAGCCCATTCTGAAGCAATGGGGAAAAAGTAGCCCAAAATGAAGAAAAGTAGCCCATTCTGAAGCAATGGGGAAAAAGTAGCCCAAAATGAAAAAAAGTAGCCCATTCTGACCCAGTGGTCAGCAGTGGTCAAAGTGACCACCAGCAACCCCCAAGTAGCCCAAAATGAAAAAAAGTAGCCCATTCTGAAGCAATGGGGAAAAAGTAGCCCAAAATGAAGAAAAGTAGCCCATTCTGACTCAGTGGTTTGCAAAGGCGGGAAAAGTGCCCACACGGCCCAAACGGACGCTTAAAACGTACCGAATGGCACGAATTCGACGTATTTGGTTCAGGGGGGAGTCGGAACGCACCAAAAAAAGTTTGGCGCGCCTAGGACAGACGGCGGCCGAACGGCGGCCTAAAAGGGGGTCAAATTTAGTCCAGGCCTCAAATCGGGCCTTCTGGCAAAAATGCTTTTTAATTATTAAAAATAGTAAACGTATTCGCAGGAAGATGATTTTCACATATGTTTCACAGAAAAGCGTGCCGAATCATAATCCGGTGGTTGCACCAGACTACGTCGCTCCCAGACTTAGTTAGCCTCCTAGGGGGCGTGGCCAAATTTTCCACTTTCACGTTCGGGGGATCGGTACGAGCGCGACGAGCCGCTCGCCTCCTCGATCGCACGCACGGCGCCAAAGTTACGTGACCGCGAAAGAGCGGAAAGCGCGGGCTTTGGGGGGCCGAATCTCCGGAACCACGCCACATTTTGGCAGGCAACCACCTCAGGCGGACCCGTCCCAGGCCCCCGAACAACATACCGAGAGACGGGACCGGCGCGTCCAGCCGAAAAAATTTTATCCGTTTTGGCCCAAACAAACAAAGTCCTCTTGGGGCCTACGGGTGGAAGACCCTATTTTTTGGCCGAAATCAGACAGGGCACTTTTTTTTCCTGGGGTGTTTTCTGGGAATTTGACACCAGATTCTGACTGCGGGGCCCCTCGGGAGCGCACACGTCGAAAACGGTGCCAATCGGCCTCTCCGTGGAGGACTTATGGCCAAAAAGAGAACGCCATTTTTTGGCGAATTGTTACGTCATAACCAAAGTAGCCAAAAAAGCACCCAAACGACAAGCGGCGGCTCCGAAACTGCCGGGGCTCGCTCGGGGGGACGCCGGCATGTGGAATCGACGTTGGTTTGGTGAAAATCGGTGGAGAAACGCCATTTTGGCAAGCGCGTGGTGAAAAAGGCGGGAAAAGTGCCCACGGGGCCCAAACGGACCCTTTAAACGTAGCGAACGGCACGAATTCGA
The DNA here is from genome assembly GCA_006937985.1 of Aphyosemion australe. NCBI lineage: Eukaryota > Metazoa > Chordata > Actinopteri > Cyprinodontiformes > Nothobranchiidae > Aphyosemion > Aphyosemion australe. Next base: position 533,465 of record SSNS01000397.1, on the reverse strand, counting down.
CGTATTTGGTTCGGGGGGGAGTCGGGACGCACCAAAAAAAGTTTGGCGCGCCTAGAACAGACGAAGGGGGTCAAATTTAGTCCAGGCCTCAAATCGGGCCTTCTGGCAAAAATTAATTATTAAAAATAGTAAACGTATTCGCAGGAAGATGATTTTCACATGTTTTTCACAGAAAAGCGTGGCGATTCATAATCCGGCGGTTGCACCGGACTGCGTCGCTCCCAGACCTAGTTAGCCTCCTAGGGGGCGTGGCCTAACGCGTTTTTCAGTTTCCGGTCGGGGGCGTCGGCACGAGCGCGAGGAGCGCCGCCAATATGTGACTGGCCAGGGTCTTGGGGGGCCAGAAACGGGGTCAAAAATCCACTTCATTTTGGCATACATTGTAGGTAGCCCAAAATGAAGTGACCACTAGCTTGCAAAATGCTTCATTTTGGGCTACTTGCAAGGTACCGGTATGCCAAAATGAAGCCGCCTGTATCTAGGACAAAGGTCAACCTCGTTAAGGCGTCCCTTTAATATTCAGCCCTTTAAACTTTAAACCTCCCAGTACAATGTGAGCTGAAACTCGGCTTCTGCTTAACCTAGAGACTTCAAATTTGTATGTAGCTTCAGGTGACCCTCAGGTCTGACCAGCAAATATTTTAGGCTCCTAGGCCATTCAGAAAGGTTAAAGGTCACCCCCTCCCCCCAAATGGCTGGTGAAAATCACCCATTTTTGGCCATTTTTCAGGGGGTAGAGGGGTCCCTGAGTGACCTAAAATTATGAAAATATTCTTGGGAGTAGGTAGGCAAAATATGGTGCAGATTGGACAAAGGGAAGTAGTTAAAAAAAATCCCTAGAGGTCAATTGAAGGGCCTTTATGAAATGAAGATTTAAGAATAGACAATGTTTCTGTCCATAACTCGGGCTCTGAGTGAGGTAGAGAGGTGGTGTTTTGCTGAACTCCAAATAACCCTAGGAACAAGTAGAAAGTGAAATGGAGTTGATAGGACACATGGTTCAAAAATGGCACTCTGAACCAAGCGGTCAGAAGTAGCGGTCAGGGGTCAGAAGGGTCTCTGAGTGGCCTAAAAATCTGAAAATATTCCTGCTAGTAGGTATTTATAAGACAAAAACACCCTCCAAATTTGGTGAAGATTGAACCAAGGGAAGTGTGTGAAAGAAATCCACAAAGGTGTGTCAGAGCAGCGGTCAGAAAATTACTCTTATCAAAATCATATGTTTGGGTCCATAACTTTGGTTCTGAATGGGTTAGAGACGTGGGGTCTGTTTCCCTGAACTCCAAAAAATAGGGGGAACAAGTAGAAAGTGGAATGGACTTGGATGTACCGTTCTTAAATGGCGGTCAGACTTAAGCGGTCAGAAGTAGCGGTCAGGGGTCTAAAGGGTCCCTGAGTGCCCTAAAATTATGAAAATATTTACCAGAGTAGGTACTTATATGACAGATACACCCTCCAAATTTGGTGAAGATTGGACCAAGGGAAGTGGTTAAAAAAAATACAAAGATGTGGTTTTCAGCACTGGTCAGTAAATTACTCTTATCAAAATCATATGTTTTGGTCCATAACTCAGGCTCTGAATGGGTTAGAGACATGCGGTCTGTTTGCCTGAACTCCATAAAATAGGAGGAAGAAGTAGGAAGTGGAATGGACTTGATAGGATGTACCGTTCTTAAATGGCGGTCAGACTTAAGCGGTCAGAAGTAGCGGTCAGGGGTCTAAAGGGTCCCTGAGTGGCCTAAAAATCTGAAAATATTTCTGGGAGTTGGTATTTATAAGAGAAATACACCCTCCAAATTTGGTGAAGATTGGACCAAGGGAAGTGTGTGAAAAAAATACCCAAACTTGTTTTTCAGCATTGGTCAGCAACACACTCTTAAAAATAAACAATGTTTCTGTCCATAACTCAGGCTCTGAGTGAGGTAGAGACATGGGGTCTGTTTTGCTGAACTCCAAAAAATAGGAGGAATAAGTAGGAAGTGGAATGGAGTTGATCGGATGTACCGTTCCTAAATGGCGGTCAGACATAAGCGGTCAGAAGTAACGGTCAGGGGTCTAAAGGGTCCCCGAGTGGCCTAAAATTATGAAAATATTTCTGGAAGTAGGTATTTATAAGAGTAATACACCCTCCAAATTTGGTGAAGATTGGACCAAGGGAAGTGGTTAAAAAATCCAACAATGTGTTTCAGAGGAGCGGTCAGTTAATCCATCACTTTAAAATCATAGGTTTGGGTCCATAACTTTGGTTCTGAGTGGTCTAGAGACATGGGGTCTGTTTCCCTGAACTCCAAAAAATGGGAGGAACAGGTAGGAAGTGGAATGGACTTGATAGGATGTACCGTTCTTAAATGGCGGTCAGACTTAAGCGGTCAGAAGTAAAGGTCAGGGGTCTAAAATTATGAAAATATTTCTTATAAGAGTAATACACCCTCCAAATTTGGTGAAGATTGGACCAAGGGAAGTGGTTAAAAAAAATACAAAGATGTGGTTTTCAGCACTGGTCAGTAAATTACTCTTATCAAAATCATATGTTTTGGTCCATAACTCAGGCTCTGAATGGGTTAGAGACATGTGGTCTGTTTGCCTGAACTCCATAAAATAGGAGGAAGAAGTAGGAAGTGGAATGGACTTGATAGGATGTACCGTTCTTAAATGGCGGTCAGACTTAAGCGGTCAGAAGTAGCGGTCAGGGGTCTAAAGGGTCCCTGAGTGGCCTAAAAATCTGAAAATATTTCTGGGAGTTGGTATTTATAAGAGAAATACACCCTCCAAATTTGGTGAAGATTGGACCAAGGGAAGTGTGTGAAAAAAATACCCAAACTTGTTTTTCAGCATTGGTCAGCAACACACTCTTAAAAATAAACAATGTTTCTGTCCATAACTCAGGCTCTGAGTGAGGTAGAGACATGGGGTCTGTTTTGCTGAACTCCAAAAAATAGGAGGAATAAGTAGGAAGTGGAATGGAGTTGATCGGATGTACCGTTCCTAAATGGCGGTCAGACATAAGCGGTCAGAAGTAACGATCAGGGGTCAAAAGGGTCCCTGAGTGCTCTAACATTATAAGATATATATATTTATAAGAGTAATACACCCTCCAAATTTTTTGAAGATTGGACTAAGGGAAGTGTGTGAAAAAAATCCACAAAGGTGTGTCAGAGCAGCGGTCAGTTAATCCATCACTTTAGAATCATATGTTTGGGTCTATAACTTTGGTTCTGAGTGGTCTAGAGACATGGGGTCTGTTTTGCTGAACTCCAGGGAAGTGGGGAAGTGGGAAGTGGAATGGAGTTGATCGGATGTACCGTTCTTAAATGGCGGTCAGACTTAAGCGGTCAGAAGTAACGGTCAGGGGTCAAAAGGGTCCCTGAAGAGTCCCTGAAGGGGTTAAAATTCTGAAAATATTTCTGAGGGTAGATATTAATGGTTTATATGCACAGTAAAAATTTCATCCAGATTGGACCTTGGAAAGTGCCTAAAATAAATCCACAAAATGTGTTTCCTGTGTGAATTTCACTTTGGGCCACCTCAAAAGTAGCCCATTCAGAAGGGCGACGTAACTCGGCCCCTGAATGTTTAAAAAATCTGAAAATATTTCCCAGAGTAGATATTGACGTTCTATGTAAGTGGTAAAAACTTCATCCAGATTGGATGGTGGGAAGTCCTGCAAAAAAATCCACAAAACGGGTTCGTTTTGCTCTTCACTTTGGGACACCTCAAAAGTAGCCCATTCAGAAGGGCGACGTATTTCGGCCCCCGAATGCTTAAAAGATCTGAAAATATTTCCCAGAGTAGGTACCGAAGTACTATGTGCGTGGTAAAAATTTCATCCGGATCGGACCGTGGGAAGTACTTGAAAAAAATCCACAAAACGGCCAGGTTTGGGGCTTCATTTTGGCACACCTCGGAGGTAGCCCGTTCTGACTTTCGCTTTTGCCCTCTGCTGGCGGGGCGCGGAACGGCTTCCCCCAAATTGACTTTCAGCAACTTACCCTAAGGACCCTGGGTGATTTTAATATTCATGTTTGTTGCCCCTTAAAATCTATGGTGAAGGAGTTCCTAAACACTATAGATGCTTTTGGTCTTCAACAGTTAGTACAAGAACCTACTCATGACTGCTCCCATACATTGGACCTGGTTCTATCTTTTGGCTTATCTGTTTCTGATTTATCTGTAGACCATGTGTGTCTCTCTGATCATTATCCAATTGTTTTTAATATCATGGATGTAACATCCTACCCTTCTCTAAATGCCTTGTTAGATATATTTCCCCTTCTACTCCTTCTGTGCTGTTGGATACTCTGGAAGCTACTTTATCCATGCAGTCTCTGTCACTCTCTCCCTTCAATGAAGTCAACGATCTGGTGTTATCATTTAATACACTTTGCTCTGATGCTCTTGATAAAGTGGCGCTTCTACGTTTTAAACGTAAAAAGACTATCTCAGATCCCTGGTTAAACGATTACACCAGGATGCTAAGGCGTCACTGCAGAGTGTGTGAGCGAAAATGGAGAAAAGACAAACTTCAGATCTCATTAGACCTGTTTAGAAATTCTCTATCCATCTATCAGAAAGCTGTCAGGACTGCAAGAAATAAATATTATGCAAACATAATTTCTAGTTACAACAATGATCAGCGCAAACTCTTCTCCACCATAAACTCTGTTCTTTCACTGAATGAATCTCTGGCCCCTCCGTCGCCGTCAACTACTCTGTGTGTTTCTTTCCAACATTTTTTTCTTCAAAAGATTCAGTTAATTAGGAAAAGCTTCACCTCTCTGAGCTCAGATACCTTCAGTGATATGTCTACTGTGCACTGGTTTTTGTCCTTTGACCTTCTATCTATCCAGGATTTAGAAGAGCTATTAACTTCAATGCGCCCCTCAGGTTCACCAGAAGACCCAATCTCACCTAAATTAATGGTTGAGTCTTTTTCAGTCCTGGGTCCCATTATTCTGGTGATTTTAAATACCAGCCTGTTAGTGTTCCCAGATGTCTTTAAGAAGGCGGTCGTCCAACCACTTCTAAAAAAACATGGGCTTGACCCTACAGTTCTTTCAAACTATCGTCCAATCTCAAAATTACCATTTTTCTCCAAAGTTTTGGAGAAAGTGGTACATACCGTAAATCCTCTAATACAGGCCCGGGCCTTTATTTACTCAAGCGCATCCTGGTTCAGGCCTTTATTGGAAGGAGGCCAGAATTAGAGGCAGGCCTATATTTCAATTTGAGCAAAATAAACTACCAGTAGAATGAATAAAAACAAGATTTTGTGTCTATTTGAGCGGTGACTGAAGTTTCACGTGCAAATCAAAAGTGATGATTGGTGGGTTTCACTCACGTGACCCTGCCGCCGCGCTGAACTCAAACAGTGGACAGGAAGTGTTTTGCTCTATTATAAAACACAGCGTGATGGATGAAAGTGAGTGTTCTAAACGAGCTGGCACAGACACAATATCTTCCTTTAGGTTATGACTCATTTAATTTTAAAAGTTGGACTTTTAATACACGCTGGAGGATTTACCCAACGCTGAAGCGATCGACACAACAAACTATCTTGTGTGGAAAATCTCATATTACACTGCAAACCAAAAGCCTTTTATGAGTCTGAAAGCCTATTTTATTTCAGGTTGGTTAACAGTTTAGAGATCCGGAGAAGCTTTAAATGACCGTTGTCTTGTTTATGCTTGTGAGATGTGCTATTTTAGTTACGTAATTAACTCGTAATGATAGCTAATGCTAACCGTGAGTACGTGCTAGGATCTACTTATAACAACATTTTAAGCCTTTTTAAATCCACATTTCTGGTACATTTGTTTGATTTTATTAAGGTATTAATGCCACGTTACAACACTGAGCTAACTGCTAAAACATTAGCACTCTAAAAGCCATTTGCAGTCCGCAAATAGCTTTTAGAGTGCTAATGTTTTTAGCAGTTAGCTCAGTGTTGTAACGTGGCAGGTAAACAGCTTGAAATTTGCGGTGAGGACACGTGAAAACAGTATCAAACTATTTACCTGCCACGTTACAACACTGAGCTAACTGCTAAAAACATTAGCACTCTAAAAGCTATTTGCGGTGAGGACACATGAAAACAGTATCAAACTGTTTACCTGCTGTTTTTGTAGCTGCGTTTCTAAATAACTGTTCAATAAAACGCCATAAAAAACCTTTAGTAAGCCCTTACCTGTGATGAAGTGATCACTGCAAACCAGCATTTTCCGTTCTGTTTCTGCTCATCTTGTAGCCGGAGATTATGATCCACTAGTCCGCTGTTACCGTAAAACGTGGTATACGTGCGCCTCAAAAAATCGAGTGAGGGCTCACTTTACCGTCGATCTCCGAAAAAAAAAAAAAAACACACACACACACGCTGTTTCTAATAGTAGCCCCGGCCACTATTAGAGACCGGCCTTTATTTACCCCCGCTGACAGCGAGACCGGCTAATATAGGAGACCCGGCCGGTAATGGAATACAGGCCAATATTAGAGGATTTACGGTATTCAATTGGCTCGTCACCTTGTGGACCATGATCTATTCGACCACTTTCAGTCTGCTTTCCAGCCGAGTCACAGCACTGAGTCAGCTCTCCTACCTGTTTTGAATGACGCCTTGGTGGCAACTGATGCAGGCTCCCATGTCCTCCTGAGACTCTTAGATCTCTCGGCCGCCTTTGATACGGTGGACCATGAGATTCTTTTGGGTAGATTAGCATCGTGGGTTGGATTGGATGGCCCAGCATTAGAATGGTTTAAATCATATTTGACTGGGAGATCTTTCTGTGTCCAAATTGGTGACCACTCCTCGTCTTACCTGCCACTTCCATGGGGTGTTCCGCAGGGATCAATCCTTGGACCACTACTATTCACCATCTACATCCTTCCCCTCGGTTCTATTTTTGCTAAACACTCCCTACATTATCACCTGTACGCTGCGACTGTCAGATTTACCTCTCGCTGGATCAACCTGGGTCTCTTAGCTCTCTTGAAGAATGCCTTTCAGATATTAAAACATGGCCATCATCGAATTTCCTCAGTTTGAATGAGAACAAGACTGAGGCTGTGATTTTTAGTCCTAGGTCTGTAAGCAAAATAACAGGTTCAGGCTCCCCTCTTCCTGTAAATGATACCCCCACAGTTATCAGTCTGGGGGTGAGACTGGATACAGATCTGTCACTAGTCCAACAGATAAATGCCACCGTGAAATCTTGTTATTTTCATCTGCGTAGAATAAGGCCTCTAAAAAACATCCTGAAAAAAAAACATCTGGAATCTGTCATCCACACCTTCATAACTAGGATTGGGCATCGTTTGAATTTGAACGATTCCGGTTCCGATTCCAATTCCTCGTTTCGATTCCGGTTCCTATCGATTCTCGATTCCAATTCTTTCAAGATGCAGGGTCCAAAAAATTTTTTTAAATGAGCCAGCTGACCATAGGTCTTACTTGATGAAATAGTTTGAACTTCAACATGAATTTTAATTCTACGAACAATAACATCACCTTAACTTAGACAAAAACATGTTTTCAAGAAAGAAAAAAAGACTTCAATCAGTCAGACAATCAATAGCCTCTTTTATAAAACAATGCCGCCAATTTGCCGCAACGCCGATGCGGCATCAGGGAGCGTTAGGTGAGGTCGTTTATAAGAGCTCAGACCGTGGCGGTAATGTTGCGCAATCATGTCAGTTTTATAAAAGATTACGCGATGGCGGCAAAAAGGAGGTATGAGGGCGGTCTGCACTGTCGCGGACTTCCCTGTATCTTGGACATAACTTGCTTTTTATTGCGATCGAAGCCGCGCTCCTTAAGTTTTTATTTTAACAACCAGCTACAGGTGTGTGTCCTCCACCATCCCTGTGAGCTGTCAGATGATCTGAGCTGCAGATCTAACGGAGAGAAGCTCCCAGTGCTCTGCATCGGTCCAGTTTATCATCTCAGCTGGTTCTGTTTACAAAAGTGAACTTAAGCGCGTGTTTACTTTCATTTTTAATATAGTTCCCGGCCGGAGCACAGCACTAATTCATCACATGGTCGTGACACCTCCCTCTTTTGCGCCAACGCTTAATGTGCGTTTATAAGACCGGCGAAGCCGCAATATTACCGCAATATTACCGCAATATTACCGCAATATTACCACAATATTACTACCAAGCGTGGCGGCACGAATGCCGCAAAATTCCCAGAACGTGATACCGCCATGGCGCGTTCATAAGAAACATGTTGCGGTAATATTGCGCTGATTTGCCGGCACGGTGTGTCTTATAAAAAGGGCTAAAGTGTTTGTTTCTGACCACAACTCACAGCCTCCTACAAAGTCAGGGACCTGAAGGAGCCTCTAGGACGAGAGACAAAACGTCTTCAAGATAACCAAAAAAGTCTATCTGTGTTCAGCTAAAACTCTCAGGATGATCATGTCCAGGATGACTGAGAATAAGTGAAACTTAAATGTAGCTGCTGTCAGTGACCATAGAACAGATTTTAAAAACTAAAACTCTCCACAGACAAAATAGTGCAGAAAAGCAAAAAAATAATCTCACAACTTAGCATGTTGAGATGTATTATTGGAGATTTATTATTATTATTATTATCATTATTTTATTTGTATATTTGTTTGCCGCATCGGCTCCTAGTGGGTGTTAGTGGAGATTAGCTGCATCAGCTGTTTTTATTTCTGCAGTGAGACATGTACACTCACCTCACTCCGCCCGGAGTTTGTTCTTCTAAACTCGTATTAAATCCACGGTGATGACGCATTTTAACGAGCTTCCTCTGTGCGGTACACAGGGTTAGGGTTAGGGTTAGAAGTGAGAGAAGAGGTGGAGACGCGATGCTGCACTCAGGGTCTCTGCAGCTGCAGTGGGAGCGACAGGTCAGCTGATCAGCAGGTATAGTCGGCTCTGAAAGGCGTTCATTAGAATTTGCGCATCACGTTTTTTTCTGGTTAAAGTCACTTTAGAACGCCTCCGCATCTCTGCTGCTGCATATTTTTCATGATTGCGGGGTAACGCAAACACTTCCGGCGGATTCTACTTCCGGTCATATTCATAACTTCACAACTTGACTATGCAAACTCCCTTTTCATTGGTGTAAAAGAGTCCTTCAGAAGGTCCAAAATGCAGCTGCCAGATTCCTCACTGGGACAAAGAAACATTGCCACATCTCCCCGGTTCTAGCCGAGCTGCACTGGCTCCCAGTGTCCTAGAATAGAATAGAATAGAAGAGAATAGAATAGAATAGACTTTATTGATCCCTCAGTGGGGAAATTCACTTGTCACAGCAGCACCATCACTCAAAAGGTAATTAGAAGAAGATAAAAAACAAGGATACATCTATATACACATAGTCAGTAATCTACTATTGTAATCCTAGATCACTAAAAAAACCACAAATAAAGATAAAAACAGACTTGGTACCAACACTATGCAGCATACTGTAAGAGACACAGACAACAGTGAGAATCCGTTATTGCACAATTATAGAACACATGAATATTGCATTTTTTTTTTTTCACTTTATTTCATTCAAAAAAATATACAAAAAAAAAACAATAAGAAAACAACAAAACAACAAAGTATATCTATACGTAGCATCATATAATTTTGAATGAAAAGGAACAGAATGAAGAAAATATCTTATAATTTCTGCCCCTTTTTACATAGAGAAATTAACACATTCCAAAATTATAATTATTTACACACTCTTCTAGCCCCAATACTTTCTATTTTCCAGATTTTAATCATAGCCATAGTTTAGTTTACATTTTCATAATTTCTTAATACACTTTCTTTGGTATGTTTTTTAAATATGATAATTGATTTTGATTCTTTTATTTCCCTGTTAAGGTTATTCCATAGTCTTACACCATATACAGAAATATTACAGTCCTTAAGTTTGGTTCTAAATCTAGGTAATTTAAAAACATCGGTTCCTTTCAACATGTAACCACTCACTCTCTTTAGAAACATTTTCTGAATATTAGTCGGTAACATACTTGTATTTGCTCTGTACATTGTTTGCAATATTTTCCAATCTACCAAGTCATAAAATTTCAGTATTTTAAATTTAATGAATAATGGGTTAGTGTGATCTCTGTAATGACTGTTATTAATGATCCTCAGTGCTCTTTTTTGTAGAATAAACAAAGGTTGTGTATAGGTTTTATATGTGGCTCCCCAAATTTCTACACAGTAATTTAAGTACGGTACAATCAGTGAGTGATACAATGTTAATAACCCAGAAGTATTCAGTAGAAACTTGACTTTATATAATACAGCTGTGGCTTTGGCAATTTTCCCTTTTATATAATTTATATGTGACTTCCAAGTAAGATTCTCATCGATCATGACTCCCAAAAATTTCGTTTCTTTAACTTTATGAATTTCCATTCCGTCTATTTTTAAAGATACTTCTCTATTTTGTTTGTTAGTAAACAATATAAAGTTTGTCTTGTTCAGGTTCAGTGACAGTCTATTTATATCAAACCAATTTTTAACTTTAATTAATTCACTATTTATCACTTGAGTTAAGTCATGTATATGTGATCCTGAACAAAAAAATGTAGCATCATCTGCAAACAGAACTGTACCAAGTAGTCTGGATACATTGATAAGGTCATTGATAAACAATATGAACAATTTCGGTCCGAGAACCGACCCTTGTGGCACTCCACAACTAATGTCACTAAGTTTAGATCTAGCATCATTTATCTGAACAAACTGTTTCCTATTTTCCAAATAACTTTTAACCCATTGATGAGCCACACCTCTTATTCCATATTGGTGTAATTTCTGAAGTAACCTCGAATGATCAATGACATCGAATGCTTTCTTTAAGTCAAAGAAAATACTAATGAAGTACTTTTTATTGTCAATTGCTGTTGATATTTTATCTGTTAAATCCATTAATGCCATCGCTGTTGAGTGTTTGGTCCTAAATCCATACTGTTCATGATTTAAAATATTGTTTTCTTCGATGAATTTATCCAACCTTGAAACAAACACTTTTTCTAATATTTTGGAAAACTGTGGAAGCAGTGACACTGGCCTGTAGTTAGTGAAACTGTGTTTATCACCACTCTTAAATAATGGAACCACTTTAGCAGTTTTCATTGAATCAGGGAAGATTCCTGTAGACAGTGACAGATTACAGATGTAAGTGAATGGTTCAATAACAGAGTCAATTATAGTTTTTACAGTCATCATGTCCAAGTCCTCATAATCGGTTGATCGTTTGTTTCCACAGTTTTTTACAATATTTCTTATTTCTTCTTTTTCTACTTTGTCAAGGAAAATACTATTGACATTACCAGTTACTGTGTTCAATTTATCTTCTATTATTGGTTTGCTATCTACCAGCCTCTTCCCTACATTTACAAAAAATTCATTGAATTCATTGGAGATTTCTTTAACATCATAAATGTCTTTATTATCCTTGACAAAGTAGTTTGGGAGTCTTGACTTAGTAATACTTCTATTAGTCACCTTATTTATTATTCCCCAAGTAGCTTTTGTGCTGTCTTTATTCTTATTCAATAATTCACCATAGTAATTTTTTTTCTGTTTCCTAATTATTGTTACTAATTTATTTTTATATTTTTTATATCTATCTTCTGCTTCTTTTGTTTGTGACTTTAAGAAACTCCTATACAAATGATTTTTTTTAGCACAAGCATTTTTGATTCCTTTAGTCATCCATGGTTGTTTTTCCCTTTTTCCAGTTATTTTGATTAACTTACAACTATTATTAAAATATTTCATTATTATTTTCATGAAGGATGTATATGCAGTGTTGACATCATTAACATAGACTTCATTCCAGTTCTGCTTTTTAAGATCTTTATTTAGTGCCTCCAGGGTTTTAACTGATTTATTTCTTTTAAAATTTAAAGTATTATTATGCTTTATGTAGTGTTTGTATTTAGATACTACAAAAACAGGTAAATGATCACTGATATCTGTCATCAATATCCCAATATTAATAACATCCTCCTTTTTATTAGTGAATATATTATCAATTACTGTCGCACTTTGGGATGTGATCCTGGTTGGTTTGTTTATCAAGGGGAATAAACTTAAACTATACATTAAATCAACAAAATCACTTGATGTTCTCTGTCCAGCAGGATGTTCTAAGTTAATATTGAAGTCTTCACACATAAACAAGGTTTTGTTTTTAATGTGATCGACTAGTTCTATTATTTTGTCAGTAAAGGTCCCTATACAAGAACCAGGTGCTCTATATACACAACTAATTATGATATTTTTTGTTGTGTCATTGCTAATTTCCACTGTTACCATTTCCATAACATTATCTTCCATTATTGTCATTTCCTCCACTAATTTACATTTAAGGTCTGTATTAATATACAGGGCAACCCCACCACCTATTTTATTTGTTCTATTTGCAAAGTAAAGTTCATAACCCTCCAATTGTACTTCGTCCATGTTTTCATCTTTGAGCCAAGTCTCTGTAATCGCAATCACTCTAAATTTGTTCTTAAATTTACCTAAATAATCTTTTATTATTGACATCTTGGAAAACAAGCTTCTACTGTTTAAGTGTATGATTGATAGTGAATCCTTGATAATTACTCCACTGTTGAGTTGATCATCTTCATAATAATCACAATTTATGTTTACTTCAAATAAACTTTCATCTATTTTGCTATCGATTTCATATATTTTGTCATCTGAATCCATTTTAGATGGATTTTTCCTTCTGCCAAAGTCCCGACTGAACTTAACTCTATTTATCATAATCTAATCTACACTACACACACAAAAAATAAAAATAAAAATATCATCTTTTACTCTGCAAAGCTTCCAGTTCTTTCAACTCTCTTATCATTTTAGCATGTAGGCCATCTTGCTCCCTAATCCATTGGTGTTATTGTGTACCAGGATGATACCAGTACAGCTTAAACTGAGGAGTTATACACTCTTACAGCAGAGGGGATGAAAGATCTACGATAGCGCTCAGTTTTACATCTGGGATGTCTCAGTCTACCTCTGGAGGAGCTGTCCATGATCTCCACAGTGGAGTTCAGTGGGTGGGAGGGGTTCCTTAAGATGGAGGTCATCTTCCCCAGCATCCTCCTTTCACACGTCTCCTCAACAGAATCCAGTGGGCAGCCCAGAACCGAGCTAGCTTTGGTAGCTAGCTTGTTCAGTCTCTTTCTGTCTCGGTCAGAGCTGCCTACACCCCAACAGACCATAGCAGAATGAATAACAGAGCCAACAACAGAGTGATAAAAGGATTTTAGCAGCTGGGATTTAACTCCGAAGGACCTCAGCCTCCTCATGAGATGGAGGCGGCTTTGGCCCTTCTTATACAGAGCATCTGTGTTGTGGGACCAGTTCAGTTTACTGTTGAGGTGAACACCCAGGTACTTAAAGGTGTCCACCACCTCAGTGTCTGCTCCCTGGATGTTTACTGGAGAGAGTAGTATAATACACTTTTTGTCAAAAAGTGATTTATTGCCCTATGATTTATTGCCCCACCCCTTGAAACTTAATGTCCAGATATTATTTATTAGTGTCCAATGTAATAAAGCTTTGAACCTTTACGTCAAACGTTAATTTATGATAGGATGTGGTGGTTAACGACTATTTGTTCAATTAGGTCTTTGATCCTTAATGTCATTATACAATTTACAACCGATTTTACAATCGGATGTGACAATATTGTACATCTGCAGTATCAGTCCTCTATTCCAAGAGCCTCCTCTACCCCCNGCCCCCCCTCACTACCCCCTCTCAGTTACATCGGACCAGGTGAGGAGAGAACTGAGGCGGCTTAAGAGCAGAAAATCAGCAGGTCCTGATGGAATCAGCCCCAGACTGCTCAAAGACTGTGCTGACCAGCTGTGTGAAGTGGTCACACACATGTTCAACCTGAGCCTTCGACTGGAGCAGGTCCCCATCCTGTGGAAGACCTCCTGTGTGGTTCCAGTCCCCAAAACATCACATCCCAGGGAACCAGACCATTACAGACCTGTCGCCTTGACCTCCCACCTGATGAAGACTATGGAGAGACTCATCCTCACCCATCTGCGTTCAGTGGTGACCCCAGAAATAGACCCACTTCAATTTGCATACAATCCAAACATGGGGGTGGAAGACGCCCTCATCTACCTGCAGCACCGGGCTCTGAATCACCTCGAGATGCAAAAAAGCACTGTGAGGATCATGTTCTTCGACTTCTCCAGTGCCTTCAACACAGATGAGGGGTGCAGGAGTGGACGAACATCTGACCTCATGGATCACCAACTACCTCACCAACAGGCCACAGTACGTGATGCTGCACAACTGTACATCTGAGGTGGTTGTGTGCAGGACTGGAGCGCCGCAGGGTACAGTGCTCCCACCCTTTCTCTTCACCTTCTACACCTCGGACTTCACCTACAACACCAGTAGCTGTCACCTCCAGAAGTTCTCTGATGACTCGGCCATCGTCGGCTGTGTGTCTGAGGGGGACGACCAGGAGTACAGGTCAGTCATCATGGACTTTGTGGACTGGTGTGAGCGTAACCACCTTCGCTTGAACACCAGTAAAACAAAGGAAATGGTGATTGACTTCCAGAGAAACACTCCTCCTCACTCACCAGTAAGAGAGTAGTATAATACACTTTTTGTCAAAAAGTGATTTATTGCCCTATGATTTATTGCCCCACCCCTTGAAACTTAATGTCCAGATATTATTTATTAGTGTCCAATGTAATAAAGCTTTGAACCTTTACGTCAAACGTTAATTTATGATAGGATGTGGTGGTTAACGACTATTTGTTCAATTAGGTCTTTGATCCTTAATGTCATTATACAATTTACAACCGATTTTACAATCGGATGTGACAATATTGTACATCTGCAGTATCAGTCCTCTATTCCAAGAGCCTCCTCTACCCCCTCCCTCACATCCTCCTCTACCCCCTCCTTAGCCCCCCTCGCCCCCTACTTTGCTCCTTTCTATCAAGTTAGTGATTTCATCCCCCTTCTGCATCTGACCTTGTTCCTTTATGTCAATAATTTATAGCTCAGGAATCCCCTTCCTCCACATCGCCCCCCCTCGATCCGCAGGTGTCTAGGAAACGACACCCTTAATAAAAAACCTTCATGCCCCTACAGTATCCTGGATTTTATTACAGAGATGCATATGTTTCGTTTACCGCTCCACCGGCAAGCATCCTCCCGATTTCACGCCTCTCTTAGTTGCTTGCGTGAAGCTCACTTTTGGGATCTAGGTTTAAAAAACCTTTCTGACCATACAATAGCCAAGGGGTTACTCATTAATTCTCCTTCCACAGCAACTGTCTCCTAGCTACCTTTTTGCCCTAGGGTAAAAAAAACCTTCCTGCCCCTACAATAGCCAGGATTTTATTACAGAGACACGTATCATTTACTACCCCCTACGTCAGAGGCCCCCTCTGGTCCCCCTCTGTTACGCAGATGTCCACACCCTCTCTCTCTCTCTCTCTCTCTCCGATACGTTAGATGAGTGAAGACTCAGAGAACATTTGAGCTGGACTTTCAAACTAGAAATGAGTTTCAAATTCGGTTCAGAAAAGACACGTCCTACTCTCCTTAGGACTTCGTTCGAATTACGTTACAATGAACAGGGTCTATCATCGCAAGAAATTTTTCGAAAACAGTGCTTGGAGCAGATTCAAGGGACAGAACCAGTTACCTGCTATGTTCTGAATGACCAGGGTGCATTCATTCCTGTGGTAAAATCACCAGCAGAGTTACGAGCAGAGTTTGGCGAACCGATGGAAATTGATTAAACATGAAATAAAAAATCCACACACACACACACACACACACACACACACACACACACACACACACACACACACACACACACACACACACACACACACACACACAGAGAACCCATCGCTTTATAGCCATTGTTTCCTAAAACACTAATTGTTTTTTTTCACACTCACCCGAAGTCTCACCATGCTGTGATAACATGCGGTTCCTCGTCATCGATGGTGTCCAATCAAATCGCTTTCAAGGTGTTGAGACCGCCCACCCTCTGATTTTTTTTAAAAAGTCCGCCAGCAGGACCGACTCATCTCTACGGCCATCCGCAAGATACCTCACAATGCCTGGTTATTCGACACTCAGCCGATGCTTCGCTTTCCTGCGTATTTCTAGCTTTAAACAACTCTCCTTTATCTCCACACAGCTCCAATAGTATTATCCTCCGCGGAAGATGATGAATTGTTTGCTGACCTTCCTCTATCGCAGTTAGGTAAGTATATATTTTTTTAAAAACTTACTATACGTCTTTAATTTATTATCACGGCTAACCCTCTACTCCACCTTTCACAGAACAAGTACCGGTAGCTCGTCCGGCTGATATAATTGATTTAGCGCATTTGCACGACGAACTCCCATCATCTCAAGAAGCGTTCGGCCGACTGAACAGGGCCTTACACGAACTTCCACATTCGACACCGATCCTTCAGGTATGTTGATTTTTTTTTATACTTATTTAATAACGAGTTGTCTCGCCCTTTACACTAAGAGGAACTTATTTTCTCCAGACAACCCCGGAGCGAGCACCTCTGGAGAGGGACATGAATTGGATCTATTAGCAGACCTGGCATCGCCTCAGGAGCAAGCTGGAGAAGAACAAATTTTTGGCAATATAGCTTCGCCGGCACTTGCCGAAGTCAATGAGCTGGAGCAGCTGTCCACCTCACCGCAAGGGAATCCCATTGGTACGTCACAGGGGAATCCCCGCGAAGCCCAAGTCAAAGGGCCTGAGCAGGAGCCCTGCCCGCCACGGGGGAACCCCATCGACGCGCCACTCGGGACTCCTGGTGACGCACAACCGGATGCGGAACAGGCCCCGATTGGATCAAGCGGTGACGACATCCCTCCCCACCGCCCACTACCGCGGCGAAGAAGTGAGTTTTCATTATTATTTTTTTTTTCATGATTAAGAGGTTATCAAAGATGGTGAATAACATTTCTCCATCTTTACGCAGGACGACGACGAGGGCGGGACCGCGTCACAGGCCCCGAAAGACGGACCAGAGCCCGAATGGCTTACGACTTGCTGAGATTCGGTCTTTACGTGGTATCGTTCTTTCAGGAGAATATGAACTTGTAAGAAGAGTGTCACGGCTGCTCCCAGGGAGCCCCACGGGACTCCAACTCCCATCATCCCCGGCGCCTCCAACGCTCCCCGACGCCGTCAGCGACGTCACCCATAAAAGCCGGAAGTTCAGGACAGAACGCTCTCAGTCATCGAGGATCTCTACGCCTTATATGAGACTGTGTTTTTCCCTTTTTTCGAGCCTTCGCTCCTCATTCAAGCCAGCCGGCTTTCCGGCCTCGTGGACTACTTCCCCGAGCCGCCTTGCTCCCACCGGAGCTCATCTCACGCTCCTATCCGGAGCGCTACCTCGTCTTCGCCGACGGCTGACACCACCGGCTGCTCCCAGCTCTCTCCCGCTCTCTCGCCAACGAGGGTAAGTCACCACTCGTGACAAAGAGGAGCAAAGGACTTTTTCGTCTATCGAGCAATTGGGATTTCGAGGTTGATTTTTCTTTTCTTATTTGTATTTTTTGCGTGTCTTTAAAATGTCAGATACACCGGGTTTGCAGGCTTTGAGGCTTTTGCTTGAATCAACAGTTGAAGGTTTGGACTACCCAGGACTTTTAGCCTTAAGGTCTCTTGTTGAAAATTTAGGGGTTGATGAATCAGAACCATCCTCTCCGCTCCAACCAGAACAACCCTCCCCTCCTCCGCTCCAACCAGAACCATCTTCTCCTCCGCCCAGACAATCAGAACCGCCCTCTCCTCATGATGGTCAACCGCAGCTAAATCCTCCAGATAATCAGCACGAGTCAGACCAGAGCGTGAGTGAGCTTATAGATCAGATTCTTTTAAACATTCCACCTCCTTCACCGCGCACGTTAAATTTGATTTTAGATCCTCTAAATAATCACGGCGAGCAAAACGTTCCGCCTTCTGCACAGGGTCCAGTAAATGAGATCACCCATCAGCAGGGAGGTGGCGGTAACGTTGTGTCAAGCGCTAACGAAGCTTTTAATCAGCGCGAAATCAGAGAAAGCGTCTCATTTTCGGTTAACGACGGAGTCACAGATCTGGCCGAGTTTTATCTTAGCATTATGGAGGTTTTAAATAGATTCGCGCAGAGAGGTAGGGAGATGGCCCGCACAAACGATGTAATCCAATTTGAAATCGCAACTCAAAACGTAAATCATCACACCACCTTCACCGTTGATGGTGAAAATATTCTGCCAAATTTGCAGGAGTTTTTCGATAATCTAGTTCAATCAAACGCCGCTCTGATGGCTGATAATGATTTTCATTTCACAATGCAGGTTGTAAACAACCCGTCAGGCTCAGGGAAACGTAAACTTGAAAAAACTTTAGACTGTGAACTGGTGCGCAAAAAGCGTAAATATCTCACGATTCCGCCACCGGGTGAGCATGCCCTCTGCTTTGCACTCAGCATCGCAAGTCTGTTAATTCCTGGTTCCACAGACGGAGAGTTATTGGACATCGCTAAACATCTCCAAAACCAGGTTGGACTTTCTGATCAAACTCCCGTATCATTCAGCGATGTCGCGGATTTTGAAAAAATTCTTAAAAGAAAAATAGTCATCTTTTATAGAACCGGACGTGCGATTTCCAAATTTGAAACCGCATTCGCAGACCGCTTAAATCCACTGTTCCTGCTCCTGTTAAACCATCACTATCACGGCATAAAAAACATTAAAGCTTTTTTAGGGGCTACATATTTCTGCAATTTCTGCTTCACCGAGTATCACGCCATAAGCGCGCACCACTGTCAGTGGTATTGTCGCGTGTGTGACAGTTCTATCTGTACCCAGTCAGAACTCTCACTCATCACATGCTCTGACTGCAACCGTGTATGTCGAAATCTAGTCTGTTTTGTAGCGTGAGGGCTATTGCCACATATTCAAAGATGGATCAATAAAATGTAATAATTCATATAAATATGAATTATTAATCTTAATGATTGTTGAATGTTAATTTAACATTAATCTAGGTTCTTTTACCTGTAGGTAATCCACACACTTCAGAATAATTCAGACAGAGTCAAGAAAATAGTTATAAAAATAAATTTAATACTATATTTCTCAATCAATGATGACACAGAACAATTACTATGAATGATGGTTATAAACAAGATATCGAGACAATTAATGAGGTGATGTAGTGCAAGCTAGATGAGGTTGCCTAATCAGCATTAAGTGTCTTAGATCCTATGATGTCTGGGTTAAAGGAAAAGTTCGCTTTTTTAGACATTAAGTTTTATGTGTTCCTTCACCCACCCAGTGCTCTGTAAACTTTGACCCATTTCACACACACACCCCTGCCCAGAGATTTTCAGGGGAGAAGTGATTCATAAACGTAGTTCTGGCTAGTTTCGGGGGCGCTTTATCTGCGCCGTTTAGCCTCACAAAAGGATTAGCCTCTGAAAGCATGGCTAATTTGCATCTCACAAACAAAGAGAAAAAATTTACAACGTCACATTACAACGGGACTAGTTTTTGTCATTCGTATCCCTGCGCCGGTCCCCGCGGATATTAAACAGCGCTTCGTATGTCAGCTGTTTCACTGCCGAATGCCGAAAACATGTCAGACTCCGTCTCATCTGATGACGAATTTCATTTTAACACTATATCAGATGAAGAAGAAACTTATTTTACTACTAGGATATCTTTATGAGCCAGAGTACACGGATGAAGAA
>SSNS01000397.1:463603-499700 GCA_006937985.1 Aphyosemion australe | reverse complement strand
TGACGCGTGTCTCGTTGGTAAATAATTCAAGGGTCAGCCATTCCTCAGGGTCAAACCCCAGCATGTAAGCGAGAGGTGCTGCAAATCTGTACTCTATATCACCCCCCATCTGATATTCGAGTGTACGGCCAGCGTCCTTAACAATTATGTAGACCCCAGAGTTTATCTTTCTCATAGCGGACTCACATTCGGTTTTAAGTTGATCCAGATTTTTATAATATCCTGGATTAATCTTTGCTCTGGTGACTTTCTCGCCGTTCTCTATACTGCGCCATTCAAAAAATGAATCCTCACTCGTTAAATTAAACCATGAATGCGGGTATGTGATTTCGGTTAACGCGACCTGCCACGGCCCTTTCAGATTAATATGATGCGCTAGGGCCACCCTAAAACACGCGCTGGTGTTATTTTTAAACACATTATGGCTAGCGTTGCTAGGTAATGTAATATAAAATCCTTCATCCATCCTGGACAGCATTTTCTAAACGTCGTGAATGTCTGAAAGCCTGACCCAACTGCAGAACTTGTCAGGCCATCCGACCCACTTAACGAAAACTTGTCGCTCCCCTCGGTATGTCCGGTGCTTTAAAATCTTCTCAACGTGGAAGGATCTCTCTGCCGATATTTTTACTTTTTGCAGCTCTGCCTCGTAAAACGAACCCTCCAGCTGTTCACCGTCAAAGTCTTTGAGTTTGTAAACGGGGGGTGAACGGCGTATGCAGTCGGAGATTGTGAACACTTCCTGCGTAAAACTCTGCTCATACTTTTTATCGAAAACACCTCGGAGTTTGGAAATTCTCACAACGTCTCCTTTTTTAAACTTTAGTTTCTTTTTAGGCTTCAGAGCGCTAGACCCGTAAAGGTTGCGTAACACTTGGTCTTGGTTTTCCACGCTTACTTTAGCTGGAGGCATTTTAATTGCGGAGTGGTAGCTCTTATTATAGCTTTGCACTAAATCTTGAATGACATCGATGTAACGGTGAGTGTTTTTGGCTGTGAAATATCTCCACATTCTACCTTTTAGAGTGCGGTTAAATCTCTCTACAACGCTGGATTTTACATCGCTGGCTGTGGCAAAGTGTACGATATTGTGTTTTTTCATTAATGCGTGAAAATTCTTATTAAAAAATTCTTTACCCGCATCTGTTTGCAGTTTTTTTGGGGTTCTGGTTCTTTCTAAACAGAAGCAAAGGCTTCTGTAACAACTCTTGCTGTTTTATTTATGAGGGGCCGTACATAAGCCTTCTTTGAAAACACATCTATGACTGTTAATAGGTAATTACACCCATCGTTTGATTTTGATAGCGACTGCATGTCGCATAAGTCAGCTTGAAACTGTTTTAGAGAGCCTGAGACAAAAACCTTATTTCTCGGAAAGCGGACTCTGGCTGGTTTGTGTAGCGTGTACGAGTCCTGTTCGGAGAGAAACACGCTCGCCTTATCTGTTGAAACCTTTTCCCCAATCTCATGCTGTAAACCGGTTCTGAATCTTTCCACACCTCCATAGCTACCCGGGTGTGATGGTGTGTAATAAACCCTTTGCATAACAGCCTGATCACCCATCTCTGGTTGATGTGCGGAAGAAATGATGCATCTTAAGACCCATTGCCTATTTTATCTCTGAGGATAACACACATGTAAACCATTTTTTAAAAAAGCATCTCTTTATTTCACAGTTTGAAATGTACATGATATCACATTTCTTAAAAAACTAATCAAGAGTGTAAACCATTAAAAAAAACCATCTGTTTTTATTTCAGAGTGTGAATTGTACATTTCTAAAAACTAATCAGAGTTTTTAAAAAAGAAACACATTTCTAATAAGAGTAAATGAAATTAAAAAAAAAAACACAATCAGAGTAAATGAAATTAAAAACCACACTTCTAAAAACTAATCAGAGTAAATGAAATTTAAAAACCACACTTCTAAAAACTAATCAGAGTTTTTAAAAAAGAAACACATTTCTAAAAAGAGTAAATGAAATTTAAAAAAAACACAATCAGAGTAAATGAAATTAAAAACCACACTTCTAAAAACTAATCAGAGTAAATGAAATTTAAAAACCACACTTCTAAAAACTAATCAGAGTAAATGAAATTTAAAAAAACATAATCAAGAAGGGGGACTATAATCGAGAAGCGGCTGAGTCAATTTTCTTTTTAGCTGTTTGTGGTAATCAGAGTCACTCAGCAGAGAGTCAATGCTTGCAGGTCAGCCTCCGAGAGTCGATCGTAAATTGGGAAAATAGCTTGGTGTACAGGTCTGATTTTTTTGAATTCGTGCAGCAATGTCACAACCACGGGAAGCAGCGCAGCATCGTCCAGCTGCATGCTGTGCAGAGCCAGAAAACGTTGCAGAGCAGGGATCAGTTGAGGCGTTAAAACCCTCTGCAGGATTTCCATAAAGTGGAAATCGTAAAATAATTCAGTTTCAGTGACAAAAAGGCACTCATGCCTGCACTGGCTGGGGTGGTCGACCTCGCATCCTCTGCAGATTGAAACCACGAAATCTTTGATGACAATGTTCACGATATGGAGAAGGGCGTCCTTCAACACCTCCAGAGTGTCGTCAAACATCCACTGGTCCGTCTGAAGTTGCTGATCAGCTGTCTGGAGCGTGCAAGCCTCCAGAGCCGCCGCAGTCGAGGTCCCGTCAGAACCAGCTGGAAGCATAGCTGGGTAGCCGTCAGCGGGTGCTGCTGGTTCTGGTGAATACCGCTGAGGTTCGGGACTCGCAGGTGTTTGTGGAGGCGGTTCTGGAGTCTCATCTCTCCAACGGCAGAGGACATCGGGCACAGTCAGAGAAGCAGGGGCCTCATCGTTCCATGGACAGAGGGGAGCCGGGGCAGACGCAGCTCGAACGGGCTCCGCAACCTCCATAATTGTCGGAAGCCTCTGGAACCCATCATTCAGAAAGAGCGGTGGTGTGGACCGTGGGCGAGGGCTCCCATTATATCTCGGAGGCGAAGAAGGAGATTGCGAAGAAGCAGATGGAAGCCAACTTTGACTGTGGATAACGCTGTCGGCGCCCCACAGGTCATCGAGGCTGGCTTGCGTGTAGAAACCCGTCATGCTGATGCTGTCGGTTTGAGGTGATGGAAGGGATTCTCGAGGGAGGTTCTTTATAAGCAGATGTGAAGGAGGCGTGGTCTGATGATGGCGATGGGGTCCCCCTCGGCCCTCCTCTGGGGAGGAGTTTAGAATTCCAACTTTTTCCGCACTGTCAGAATGTCTTTCCAGCAGCGGCTGGTGCGGAACAGCGATGTAATACGGTCTGCAACTTCATCCATTTTCTCGCACCAAGCATCGAAGGGGATGATCAGTAAAAGGCAGTAAATACCGCATTCAGCATGTGCGTGTTCAAGCGTTAGAAACAGTTCAGATCCTCTCTCACGCACCGAGGCCCTGAACATCCAAGGCCCGTCCGTATCGCTCCGACTTTCCCAGGATGCGCTGAAAGCAACCGGCGCATTCTGGATTTCACAATGCGATGGGAGAGCCTGTGGTCTGTTGCGTTTTGCGGAGGATGGAGGCCTCTCTCGGTCATCGTTGTACACCCGGCGTGGAACAGCAAGCTTGAGCACAGCCCAGTCATTGTAGCCGAGAACAGCCGCAAGTGACAGATATTTGATCAGCGGAGTGTCTTGAGCGGCATCGTGCACCAGGTTAAGTTCTTTAGCTTCATATTCGAACCGGTAGCCGAAACTGCCGATGTAGCCATAAGGCTCCAGGGACCAGATTTGCTCCAGCATATCTTTACCGCCGAATGGTGGAAGCTGGACTCTGCAGAGGTAGAACGTTGATTTCCGGGGCGCGCCACCCCCTGCAGGCATCTGCTGGATCGCTATAGCATTTTCACACAGCAGGGTCTTTGACTGTGGTGTATCAGAGCTCTCCTCTTTCACTCCATCTCTGGTAGATGTTGACGCATCGGGGTTTGGCAGCGGTGTATCGGAGCTCTCCTCTTTCACCCTATCTCTGGTAGATGCCGAAGCATCGGTCATCGTTTTTTTGGAGTGATTCCTTCGGCCTTTTCCCATTCTGAAGATTGTGATTTTCTCAGTCTGACATAGCGTATGCGGAATGAGAGAGTTTTTAAAGAGCTCGGATCAGAGGAGGGGGTATCACGCGAGGGTGTGGACCTCTGCGTAACAGAGGGGGGCCAGAGGGGGCCTCTGACGTAGGGGGTAGTAAATGATACGTGTCTCTGTAATAAAATCCTGGCTATTGTAGGGGCAGGAAGGTTTTTTTTACCCTAGGGCAAAAAGGTAGCTAGGAGACAGTTGCTGTGGAAGGAGAATTAATGAGTAACCCCTTGGCTATTGTATGGTCAGAAAGGTTTTTTAAACCTAGATCGCAAAAGTGAGCTTCACGCAGGCAACTAAGAGAGGCGTGAAATCGGGAGGATGCTTGCCGGTGGAGCGGTAAACGAAACATATGCATCTCTGTAATAAAATCCAGGATACTGTAGGGGCATGAAGGTTTTTTATTAAGGGTGTCGTTTCCTAGACACCTGCGGATCGAGGGGGGGCGATGTGGAGGAAGGGGATTCCTGAGCTATAAATTATTGACATAAAGGAACAAGGTCAGATGCAGAAGGGGGATGAAATCACTAACTTGATAGAAAGGAGCAAAGTAGGNTTAAAGGAACTAGAGGCAGGAAAAAAGAAACGATGCTCACGAGCGACGCGCCCGGCTCTGCGAGTAACTGCAGCCCAGCACGGGAGCGTGCACAGACGGCTATGTTACACAAACACAAAAATACCATTACCTGACCCTCTTCACACGCTCTCACGCCACACCTCCAATATCTCACGCTGAAAAGGCAACTCCCCGCCGCTCTCACGGACAATATTGCGGCGAAGCAATCCACGCTGCAGCCCTGATCACAGCTAATGCTACTACTGTAGCATGATCACAGCTAATGCTACTGCACGCTAGCTCTCTCTGAGTCATCGGTGAGGTCAGATCATTGTCATATCATCTCTAAACACAACCTATAATGTTTCTTACCTGCTCACTAGGAAATGAGCCATGGCAGCATCCTTTTTGAGTCCCAGATATAGTTGAAGCAGCCTCCATTCGTCAATCACGTATCCGATATAGATTCGGGTCCCTGCCTGTCTTTTACCATATTTGGTTTTTGACTCACGAGATGCCGCTGAATAAACTTCCTTTGTGCCACGCTTGGTCGTTTGCTGGTTGCAGTAGAATCCATTCCCACAGTTCTTCTTTTGGAGTTTGGCGGTTGGCAAGCAACTTAAGGTGCAATAGCGCCACCTACCGATCTGCAGTGTCAAACACATTTTCTTTCTGTTTTGAAGCTGTCGTGAACGCGCAAGCAGTGTCAATTGACGCCACATCCGTAGGGCAGCGCGGGAAATTCAGCAAACAGCCTGTTCAAGAAAATGGAACGATACATGGGTGGCCTCATTCTTTTTTGGTTTATAACGCTTCATCACCCATTAGCTTTGAAAAAATGAACATACATGTTTAATTTTTTACAGATTTTTTAAAGATCCTGCCTCTAGTTCCTTTAAATGAAACAGACTTGTCCCACGTGACCACTGCCGGCCAGAGCCCGCCCCCTGCTTACGTGCCCTGTTGATGTCCCTCCCATCATAGTACTGTTAAGTTTTGATATCGAGCCTTTTACTTATTTAATTGTGTATATATTGTTAAATCAAATGTGTAAGTGAATTAGTACCTGTTAGCCACCAAAGCTGCAACTACTAAGCAACTAACCAACCATAGATAACTGCTTTGGATGTAAATAAACATTTTACATATAAGACCAATAGCTACAATTAGTTGACTTACATTTAAAGTGGTAAATTGCCCCCGAAGTAGCTGCTGCCGGCTCCTGATCACGTCTATTTGAAAATACCGCGCTGCATTCTGGGAAATTTTTGACCAAGAGAAGGCACCAAGGCACCTCTCATGTATCCTTGCTAAATTAGCTAAATGGATAACAAACGGAGGACAAATGCCTTGGAAGCACATAAACATTGGAACCGATTGGCACACGCCTTGGCAGTTCCTGATGACATATCTCCTAGGCAACCGGGGCGGGACCAAGGCATCAAGGCATCAAGGCGAGGTTCCTTGAGATTGAGAAACACCCTAAGTTTCTCTCTATAGCGCTTGTTTTGCTCAAACTTTCAGCTCAGTGGGGCGGGTCAAACCTGTGACTAGATGTTTACTCACGGGTAGGGAAGGGGTCTGCTGTGAGCAGCTTCAGACGAGACTAGTGCAGGCACACGGAATGAAATTAATCTGCCTGGACAGACAAACGCACCCTGGTGCCGTGTAAAGCATGAAATAAAGGACCAGCGCGAAAATAATGGCAAAAACCGAAGTCCCGCCGTACACGAGAGTAGATTGTCCTGTGCAGGGAGGACCGAACGGTCCGGGATTTTACCGCGTACCGTTTCATCCCTAGTAGCTATATCTACCTACATTTTCCTTTTCAAACACTTTGTTTTGTTTTTTTATGCGACTATTTTCCTGTCCTGTCTGTCTTTTAGCTGCATCTCCTCTCAATCCTCCAGAAAAACTGCTGCCTGGTTTCTTCATTTTCAACTCATGAGTTACTTTTGAAATTAGCAGATCAAAAAGATCCGTCGACCACAAAAATAGTGGAATGTGCGCTGCGCGGCTGCGCCAGTGAGGTGAAGTCATCGAAGCACGGGAGATGAGCTCTGCAGCAGCGGAGCGCGTCAGGCATCTGTAATCAGCGCTCTGCAGCTCTCCATCCTCTCCATCCTCTCCGCCAGTACCGCGGGAAGTAGGGGTGCTGGAGGGGCTGCAGCACCCCCTGCTGGTGACCTCAAATATTTATTTACCACTATGGCAAAAAAGCGGATTTTAGACTTTTTTGGGAAGCCTCGAGAAAACAAAAGGAGATGCAGCCACAGTAAGTTGTGGGGTATATTGTCATGTATCCGGTCCAAGATAGTGCATTGACAGTTTATTTGCAGTTTATTTTGTGCTTTTTATTGTATTTCAGAGACTTTAACACGAACAAACTTGTCCCTCATTCTCCTCCACCTCTTCGTGCACTCACCACCTCTAAACCCACGTTTACCATCATTTCCGTCCATGAATAAAACGCTTGTTGCATATCTTTATAGTCCTCCAGCCACGGGACCACACTGTTCATGTCACACTGTGAGAACTCCAGAAAGGTGCCACACTGAACGGCGCAACCTTTCAGTGAGCCAGACTGCACGACGTCTCGCTCCAAGAGGACATGCTATGTCACGAGCGCACCCCCCAAAAAGCATACGTTACAGATAAGCAATACAACGCTAAAAAGAGAAAAAGGCGCCACAGTAAACACTTTTTAGTGTCAGCTCATGACCCAGCTCATCTTCCTCAAAGAGGAAGAATTGATNCTTCACACAGCTGGTCAGCACAGTCTTTGAGCAGTCTGGGGCTGATTCCATCAGGACCTGCTGATTTTCTGCTCTTAAGCCGCCTCAGTTCTCTCCTCACCTGGTCCGATGTAACTGAGAGGGGGTAGTGAGGGGGGGCTTGTTGCTGAGGATGGTTGGAGGAGGGGGGAGAAGCTGATGAATGGTGTGAAGTTGGGAGGTGGGGGGTTGGCTGGCTGAGTGGAGGTGGTTGGGGGGTGGTGGTGCCTGTAGCAGCAGTGGGGGGAGTGGAGTCGAATCTGTTAAAAAACAGGTTAAACTCATTGGCCCGGTTCTGGATCCCGTCAGCAGACCCACTGGCACCACTCCTCCCACTGTGACCTGTGATGTTCCTGAGGCCTCTCCAGGCACCATGAGCATTGTTCTGCCCCAGCTGATTCTCCAGCTTCCTCCTGTAGCTGTCTTTAGCTCGTCTTATTTTGTGTTTAAGTTCTTTCTGCACACGTTTTTGCTCCTCCTTGTTTCCAGACATGAAAGCTTTCTTTTTATCATTCAGCAGGGATTTCAGCTCTGTGGTCAGCCAAGGTTTATTGTTTGAGAAACACCTCACTCTTCGTGTTGGGATGGTATTTTCTACACAGAAGTTTACATAATCAGTCACACTGTCAGGCTGTCAAGGTCTGGAGGTCAGGTCAAGGAAACAGTCCCTCAGAATTTCTGTTGATTCCTCATTCCACACTTTCACAGTTTTTTTCTGAGGAGGCTCCCTATCACCCTGGGTGTGTATTCAGGCTTCAGGTAGATGAGGTTGTGGTCTGAGCGGCCGAGCGGCGGCAGGGGGGAGGAAGTGTATGCGTTTTTGACATTAGCATACAGCAGATCAATTGTACTGAAATTTCTTGTGGGACACTTAACATACTGTGTAAAAGTGGGGAGAGTGGAGGAGAGAGACACGTGATTAAAATCCCCGCTGATGAGAACAAGCGCGTCTGGATGAGCTGTCTGCAGCTTCTCCACAGAACTTTGGAGCAGCTCGCATGCAGCGACTGCATCAGCCGAGGGGGGGATGTACACATTAAACGCTATGACATGTGAAAACTCTCTCGGGATGTAATAGGGCCGGAGACCAACAGCCAGTATCTCAATGTCTTTTGTGCAGAGTTTTTGTTTAATGGTCACATGCGCCGGGTTGCACCATCTCTCATTAATAAACACAGCCAGCCCCCCTCCATTTCGCTTACCGCTCTGTTCTGCGCTCCTGTCAGCGCGCGCTATAGGGTGAAATTCAAAATCCTTTTATTTACATACAAAATTGTCCATAACAAAGCTCCCGGTTATCTAGAAGAACTCCTCAACTCATATGCTCCCCCTAGGTCTCTCCGCTCAGCTGATCAACTCTTGCTGTGTACTCCAAAGATGAGGTGCAAGACTCGTGGTGAGCATGCCTTTGCTGACGCAGCTCCGAAGCTTTGGAATAGCTGCCACTCTCGGTTCGTTCAGCTCCATTTGGCGGTTGGGTTAATGCCGGCATTTGGGATTGTGCCGTAAAGCCGTTCCGCGTCGTAATGTCTGTTGTAAAGTACTCAACAATTTTGTAAACAGCTGCGCCATGGTGCACCGCAGCGCTTGAGATAGAACTGGTGCCTATCTTCAGCGCCTCTGCACGGACCGGCGCTTCTGGGACGCGATGCTGCGGTCCCCGTGTAGCCACTCTCACTAACTATAATGGCTTCTTTTTAAAATGACGGCGCGGGCGTGACGCGGCGCGTCTGTCTCCTGTGTGTCCCAGGCTTTACAGGTTACACTGCTGCTACTGCATTCATGTCTAATCTTCATGTTCTCAGAGGGACTGATCATGAGTGGTGAGCTGAGCGATGAGCAATTTGGTGGAAGCTGCCGGTCCGGTCAGTGATGGAGTCAAAGCTGGTAAGTGGACTGGTGGAGTGCTGCAGCTGGCTGGGTGATGTGGAGGCATCACACTGGACACAGAACTGACCTCAGGACGACATTCACACACACGCACACACAACACTGTACACCCATGTATGGCGACAGAAGCGATTTCTTAACTACACATTTAGTCTTTTCACAAAATTTACAAACAATAGGATTTTCAATGTTCAGAGGTGATAATCCAATATGCAGTTTTTTGAGTCCAACAGGTTCTGCTAACCTCTTTACAGCCCGGGCCTCACCTCATGTCCACTGAAATTTCCTCTGTCATTTTACTTTTTATTTTGATATTTTTTTCAACCATTTCTATTTTACCTTTTGCCTAGTTGGTGCTCCCATTAGTTGAGATTCACTTAACCATTTCTTTTTATATTTATTTATCTATTGAACTAATATTGTATAAATAAACTGCTATTATACTTAAGTCTTCATCTAACTATTTTTCATTTTTATTCTTCATTGACAGATTTATTCACTTATTCCATTCATTACACATTTGTGATGTTAACCATCCTTATAATTCCAAACCAAAATTACTGTTAATTTGCTCAAATGTCCTTGACATTTAGCACCTTATTCTTTATTGTACTCTAAATAGAAACCACACCAATATTCCCTCTACAAATCCATCTCATCCATTAACTTGTTTAAGTTTTTATCAACATTATCATTAATTCTTTGACATAAATCTTTCTAAAAACACCATCCCTAAATCATACTTCTCTCCTGTCTCACTTATTTATTTTATTTTTATCTTCTAATAAACAAAGTGGCCCCCTTGACTCCCAAAGCTCTAGGTTCGCCACTGTGAAAAATCTTCCTGCTGCTCTGTTTGACTCGTCTCCTCTCACTTATGCAAGCTTAATCTTACTGTCCTCTTGCGTTTATAACTTATGGTAGTCTTTTAATACCTTTAAAGGAGCACTATGTTTTATTTTTGCGTTTTTATTCTTTTTGGATCTTTGTGATTTCTTAATCATCCATATAACCAAAAATAATCCAGGAGGGTAACAATACAACACACGATTAAGGTCAAGTTAAATGCTATTAGTACCAGGCAACTTCAGTCATTTTCAAGCATTTAAACATTTGTTTTTTGAAATTTTATTCTAATGCCTTATTTTGTACTTTTTGTCTTCTATTTCGATCTATAGTTTTAGTCTGCGTTGTGTAATTTGTTTTTAAATGTCTATTTTATGCCTACTATTGATCCATATAAGGATGTTAAATTATACACAGAAAAAACAGCGAGACACGTCTCATCTACTTCAACCGCCGTCTGGCTTGTGTTGGCACTGTCATGTTTCCACCAGACCGTCTTTTGGATGAGATTATGTGTCTCGTCTATTTACCTTCGAAGAACCTAGGGTCCCTCTTACCTTTTGTTTGTCACAGTCAGTTAATATAAACCCTCTCCTGTTTTTACTAAAGTAGTAAAATTACAGGTTTTTTACTCGACTCCGCAAGAAGGACATAAAACCTCTATTTTACTCGGTGCCACAAGATGGGCTTTAAACCACTATTTTACCTATTTGCCGTAGAAAGGACTTTAAACCTAATTTTCACCTAATTGCCGTAGGAGGGAATTTAAACCCAATTTTACCTAATCGCCGTAGGAAGGACTTTAAACCTAATTTTCACCTAGTCACCGTAGGAGGGAATTTAAACCCAATTTTACCTAATTGCCGTAGGAAGGACTTTAAACCTAATTTTCACCTAGTCGCCGTAGGAGGGAATTTAAACCCAATTTTCACCTAGTCGCCGTAGGAGGGAATTTAAACCCAATTTTACCTAATCGCCGTAGGAAGGACTTTAAACCTAATTTTCACCTAATCGCCGTAGGAGGGAATTTAAACCCAATTTTCACCTAGTTGCCATATGAGGGAATTTAAACCCAATTTTACCTAATCGCCGTAGGAGGGAATTTAAACCCAATTTTCACCTAGTCGCCGTAGGAGGGAATTTAAACCCAATTTTACCTAATCGCCGTAGGAAGGACTTTAAACCTAATTTTCACCTAGTCGCCGTAGGAGGGAATTTAAACCCAATTTTACCTAATCGCCGTAGGAGGGAATTTAAACCCAATTTTACCTAATCGCCATAGGAAGGACTTTAAACCTAATTTTCACCTAGTCGCCGTAGGAGGGAATTTAAACCCAATAAACCTCTGCTTAATTTATTTTTTTTTACACGGTCTTAGCCGCAGAGAGCCCAGAAACTGCCGTCTGCCTCACTTTCTTTACAGTACTGTATTTTGTGACTGTGACAAACTCTTCCCTCTGTGTAAATTAAAAAAAACCCTTTTATTTAGGAATCGATAGTATGAACATACTCACTTCCCGTAGGAATGGCAAAACGTCTGTCGTCTGTCCCGTTCGTTAGACCGGTGGATTCCGTGGCTCCGCAGGTCCGGAGGATGAGGAAATCCTAATCAGACTGGCCTGTCGAACAGTTTCAGGTCGCAGGTCTTTGGAGTTTTACTACGTGGATTTTGCAGTCCTTTCCTAGATCCTTGAGACCAGGAATCCGGGTCACGGCGCCAAGATGTCAGGGTTATTCGTTTACCCTACAATTGACCAGGCTTTGGGAAAACAGAAGACAGACACCAGTGAATAAGTTTTACATGCTCTGCAGAGGAGAGTGCGAGTTCAGGCTCGGAAAGCCTCAGCACACACTCTGCTGAACTCTTCTCTCTTGCAGTCTTTTATTACACAGAGAATAAGGGAGTGGTTTACAGGTTATGCAAACTTGCAAGGTAAAACAGCTGATATGTGACTTGTTCTGTTAGAACCTGGATGTTCCAGTTTCATACCCATACAGTAGTTTAATAGTGAATCATAATCACAGGGAGATAGCTTACAGCTGAAACACACATATTATAAAACATGTTGTTCGTTATGAGCACTTTGGCTGAATGAGTCACGCAGAGATTTGTGCATTAAGCATAACCCAAGAACAAACAGTTCAGAGCTCCATCAGCATAAAAGTTTGATTCCTCTAACAGTCACATTCTGGCTCTGGTTTTGAGAGCTCCTGAAGATAAAATCCAGCCATTTTTGCAGATTAAACTCTTCTTCAGGAAGACTGGACAGGGATTCTGTTCCTCTTGCAGACAAAAATCCATTTTTGGGTTCTAGACTTTATTAAAAGTGCGGACTAGTTAAGAAAGAAATCACTTTTTCATAACTGCGGAGATTAAACTCCCTGCTAGCTAAACGAAGAGACCGAGCGTGTTTACAGTCCAGGGGAGGAGGGATACAGATTCAAGACTACCTGGATGAGGAGGAGCGGCTGTGATGACGCAGCAACAACCCCATCCAGCTGTCTGCAGCTGCTTTGTAGACCAGCAGAGGATCTGCAGCTGAGACAGGAGAATGCATGTGTGAAGCCAAAAACTGATTTGGGGTGTTGCTCATGAGGAAACAAAAATATAACGTGGTCACAAGCTCCAAAACGTGGAAATTGCATGAAATAGGACCTTGAAACTATAATTTCACAGAATAAAACAGTGACAATCCATATATTTATATCATCCTCCATCTGGTCTCTGATCATGAACATGTGTTTGTATGAGTCTATGTGTGAGTGATCCTGCTTCATCCTCACTAGGGTCTCTGAGCTGGTGTCTACCTCAGCATTCACCAGGGGAGGGGCGGAGCTACACCTGGACATGTCTCTGGTCCATCTCAGGGACACACAGAGACGAACGTTCACACACCACTCACATCATCTGGTAAATTAGGGGTGGGGGTGTGAGCCCAGACAGTATTCACGGGAGCCTGGTGATCTTACCAAAACACTGGTTTGACCCGCGGTAACGCATCGGGCACAAGCTTATGAGCGTGCGCGTCTTTCCGTTTTTCAGCATTTCTCC
The DNA here is from genome assembly GCA_006937985.1 of Aphyosemion australe. Taxonomy (NCBI): domain Eukaryota; kingdom Metazoa; phylum Chordata; class Actinopteri; order Cyprinodontiformes; family Nothobranchiidae; genus Aphyosemion; species Aphyosemion australe. Next base: position 486,497 of record SSNS01000397.1, on the reverse strand, counting down.
CTCCAGCTGGCGAGACTACTGCTGATATTCATGTCTGTTATCGATTCAGCCCGTACTGGAGACCCCTCCACGTTCTCAACAAGTAAACAGCACCGAGTTTATGTCCAGATGTGCCATCATTATATTTTTGTCAACTAATTTGTAGTTTATGTAGCTGAAAAAAGTTACTCTTGGGAGTCGTCAGCTGCAGCGCTGTTTAGAGAGAATGAGGGTTAGTCCTGCTTTTGAAAAAATCTGATTAATCTGATTGGCTGTGCTGCAGTGCTGTTTAGAGAGATGGGTGTTTTTTTTAAATCTGGTTAATCTGATTGGCTGTGCTGCAGCGCTCACACACACACACACCAGCCCACAGAGAGACGTCTCCGTTGGCTTAAATGTGAGCAATTTTCAAATAATAGATGTTTAAAAGTAGGCTATATATGGGGAAAATGGCAAGTCTTTCCAAGTAAACAGGTTCAAGTCGAGTCAAAGTCCGAGTCACTGGTGTACAAGTCCAATTCAAGTCCAAGTGTTTGATCGATTTTTCAAGTCAAGTCTAAAGTCATCAAATTAATGACTCGAGTCTGACTCGAGTCCAAGTCATGTGACTCAAGTCCACACCTCTGGATAAAGATGTATCTCGCTGCAGCTCCAGCTCTTCCTAAACATTTAATCAGAACCAACTCATCAGAGCAGCATGAACACAGCAATAACCTTCTAAGGATTCTGGAACATTTTCAGATATTTTCATGTTTGGTGTTCTGTGAGTCTCACAGTAATTCTTAATTATATGATGATCCCTAATCATTTCCTGATCATTTTTGTCAAGCATATTTCTTCTTTTGTTCTGAGCAGAGTGACTGTCTAAACCTCATGGTAGAAAATGGTTTGCATTTTGCATAAAAAATCACTTGATGATTTTTTGTAAGTATTCCAACAAATTATTGTAGCAATAAAAAGCATGTAAATGTCAGAGGTCCCTACAAACCCACTGATGCAACTCTGCAGAATGTGAGGACCTTGGGACCTTGTGAGAAATTTGTGTAAATTTTGAGAATGTGGGCACAATTATAAGTTATTCGTCAAAAACTCCATTAATCATGAGCCGGCGTCGCACCCCCCCCCCCAACCCCCCGCCCCCATGCGCGATCCGGCATCAGTTTTGTCCTTAGTGGACTCTGGTCTGACATCACTACTTTCGTTCCGGCAACGTTTGATTTACAAATTAAGCACTGATCATGAGATATTCTAGCCTGGCAAGCCATCCTATATATGTGTATATATAGTCTGGCCACGACCCATTGACGGCCCTCAGTTGTGAGGTGGGATCTACGGTTGTCTTTCAAAATGTCAACACGCAATTGGATAGCGCTAGGACCAATCAGAGTAACGAACAACGTGACGTAATCACAGCGACGGAAAAGCGGGAGGCAGTAATGGCGTCTAACATCAATGATTTCTGTCGTTTTTGTATAAAAACATGTGAATATCAGGTTTACTGGGACATTGCACTACTTTGTTTGATAAAAATAAGAAGCCGCTAAGTATATCAGACAGACTTACGCACGTTGGAGTCTAAATAATCCAATGTTGATGACAAAGCCGTTTCAAAAGAACGTGGCTCCGGCGTTGCCGCCATCTTGCTTGGGTTCGCGGCCGCAGCGCTGACGTCATCGGCTACTCCCGCTCTGTGATTGGCCCAAAATATAGAGCACTGTGATTGGCCCAACCAAAACTATAGCGAGCTGTGATTGGACAGCCACAGGCTATGAGGATTCCAACGAAGCTTGCCTAGACCAAACTCTGCAAAGCAAGAATTGGTCTAGTTCACTAGGCTAGAGATATTCTATTTTTCCACAAAAAAACATGTTTGCCCCTTCAACACAAGTTTAGACTAACTCCAAAGAAAATTCAGATTTCCCAGCTTTCACCCAGCATTGAATGCACCATCTACGCACACATCAGTCAGGCGTGAAAAGAGTCTCAAAAGGGTTTTTGTACTTGTAAACTGATCTGTGTGTAATGTAGTTTTGTCCATGTGTACCAGTTGATTTGTGTGTTTGTATTTAATGATTTGTATGTGTAGGAGCTGAAGTTACACACAAAAATGTAAACACAAGTTACAAATCAAGAGTTACACATGCATAGATCTATACACACACACATAGATATAGATGCGCACACACAAATCTTTAGTTACGCACACACAAATCTAGATACGCACACACAAATCTAGATACGCACACACAAATCTAGATACGCACACACAAATCTAGATACACACACACAAATCTGTTGACACTTTTTTCTCCCCATATCTTTTCCACTAAATCTGTAGAAGCAGAATGTTCAAGAAATTCAGAGGCACAATATTTGCTTTTAACTTCTCCTCCTTCCCACAAGCGTGTGTGAATGCCCATAATATGTTGTGATGTTACATTTCACAACGTATTAAGTTTGTTTGGATGCTTCTTTCATTAAGTCTCTTGAAATGGTGGAAACTTTCAGATAGTGGCTTTCAAAAGCTTTTAGTTATTGACAGATGTGGCTGAGGTGTTTTTGCAAACACTGTATAATTAATACTTCTGGACAGGGTATAATTACACAGAGGATTCTGGGGGAGCTCAGAGACAGGGGGTGGGGGCGGGTTCTATTTTGCCTTGGCCCCTAAAATGCCTCGAGATGGCCCTGGGTGTGGGGCTGAGTTTTGAAGGTGATCTAAATTGCATCAAATATATAAAACTTTGCTATAAATTATTGCTTTATAAAGGTAAAATGGTGCAGTGGGATAAATTTAACTACATTTTCATTTTCAAGCTCTTTGTTTTGTTTTCTTGTTTTTTATTTGACTATTTTCCTGTCCTGTCTGTCTCTGATCTTCTGCATCTCCTCTCAGTCCTCCAGAAAAACTGCTGCATGCTTCTTAGTTTTCTCACCTCGTGTTTTGAGCTATAAGCACATCAAAGGGAACTATACTTGCTGAAAAATAGCGGAGTGCACGGCGCGCAGCCGCAAGGTAAATTCATCGGAGCACGGAGCTCCGCAGGAGCGGATCGCGTCAGACACAAAAGACAGAAAGTTCCATATAATATTAGTGGACATTAACGATTGCGTGGTAATTATATTTTTGGTGGCGTGACTTTGAGAATGTTACTGTGGACGTGCGCAGCTGCCTGCAGAGCGCAACAGTCAGCGCACTGCCGCTCTCTGCCTCTCCGCTCAAAAGAATTCCCGCTAGGCTCCATATAAACAACGTAATATTGATAGAAACAGGAACTTTTCTCGGGCTCTCCGAGTGGGTTGAGGGCTTCCAGCTATGAACCCTGCTCCTGGATGAAAACCCGGACACTAACCCCCCTCCCTCTGCCGGACGCACCGGACAGAGAGTGAAAAGTGGACATGTCTGGGGAAAAGACCACGTTTGGTCACATATAGCAAAATTCCATAACTTTTCCAGGACCTAGAAATTTGATTTTCAAATTCCATAACTTTTCCAGGTTTTTCATGACCCTGCAACCCCCCTTAATGTTACTGAATCAATATTGTTTCAACCATTATCTAAATGCAAATTAAAATGTTAATTTAGCTATTACTAAATGGTTTAATTGAGGTTTATTCCATTACCTTTTTAAAAAACATTTTTAAAAACTGAGATAATCATAAAATAACATAAAAGATAATCACTTATGCTCCTGAACATTTCTTTGAATACACATGTAAGTGTCCTATAATTTTCAAATGAAATCAAATAAACAGATAAAAGTGTAAAATAGTAAAGAATCAAAGTTAAATAAAATGCTACAGAAATAAAGCAGTCAATTATTTTAACAGAAAATGGTTTATTAGTTTATCACAATTAAGTTTAACAGGTAATAGTAGGTAGGTTAGGTAATTACCAGAACCAAACAGAAATCCTTTGCAGTTAACGCCGTAATAGGACTACAACTAGAACTCCACCGCCACGACCCAAGAAGAGGACACTGTGGGAGAGAAGCAGAGACAACACTTATGTCAGCACTCACAATGAAACGTTTTGCAGAGCAGACAGTAATTACAACCCCACTTCCAAAAAAGTTGGGACGCTTGACATGAAAACGGGTCAAGGGTGAAAAAGGTGAGAAAACCCAGCTGAATTTCACTGAAAGGTGAAGGATTTTCATGTCTGCAATAAAAACAAATTTTTTTCAAATCATGCAAGCCATATATTTGATAGAGAATAGTGCAACATTTCAACTGTGTAAACTGGGGAAATTGCTGCTTTGGGGGGTTGAACATACACTTATTTGATACCTGCAACATGCCTCAAACAGTTGGGATAGGGCCAATAAAATGCTGTAAAAGCTGAACACTAGACTAACATGGACTATTATCAAATATGGTTCTTGCATTATTTGAGAATTATAGTTTTTATTATTTTTTTAAGTTCACACAAAATCCTAACTTTCTTGAAATTGGGGTTGTACTACTAAACAATTACTAATTATACAAACAGCAATTTAGAAATACCAAATTCACCTACATTCAGTCGTTAGTTTGCCTCCTGCATGCCACAGGGTGTAACGTAGCCAACTTTTCACAGCGTCGCTGAAGGACTGTTGTGTCGTTTTTCAGTCGTACTGCCGACCAGCAGCTGAAAGACATAATGTAAAAGTTGTATGACATAATTTCATCAATAGAAACAGCATTTCAAGGGTTATGTTTCCTTTACATTCCTTAGGTTTTTTACACACAGACTGTTCATCAAGGTCACAAGTAGAGATGCTCCGATCACATTTTTTGCTCTCCATAGGCGCTTTCGGACAGAGTAGTTCTAGGAACTGAGTTCCTAGAACCATCCTCTTAGATTTTAGTTCCTAGAACTACCCCTCCCAGGGGAACCTTTTCATATTGCATTCGCACAGGAGTCGGGACCTTTGGTAGAGGTGGGTGTGACGAAACCGCCTGCGACAGTCACGTGTTAAGTCACGTGATCTACTCATCACAGTCACGAGCCGGAAACCAATGAGAAAATAAACAACGCTGCGACGCTAATAGACTCTAAGCTTTGTGTGAATATTTAAGTCACTAGGAAATCTGCAGCAAGCTTCTAAGGTTACTGAGCACTCACTGAAGGTGTTATATGTGACTGATGGTTTAGAAAAAGGATGAGACTTTCAAAAATGTGCAACATGTGAGGGTTAAAATGTAGAAAGTAGTGTGGTTTTTTCAGGTGTGTGCTTTAAGTGGCCCAAAATATATGAATGCCTGAACTTTAACTGTGATGCACTTCCTGCTGTAATCTGGGCTGTTATAAAGCTGAGTAACTGAAGTAGATTACACACCTGAGGATAAGAAAGGCTTCATGTGAGCAAATAGTTCATATTTAGTGTGACCAGACTACATCTACCTGACATCACCAACAAAGACAAAAATACTTCTTTTAAGTTATTTATTAAAAACGTGCATGTAACAAACTCAAAAACACGTGTTTCAGTGCAACAAATAACTATTCACATGTCCATGATATGCTATTTACATATATGTAGTCACTAGTTCACTTCTTTTTATCTGCCAACGCGTTCACTGCAGACGAGGTCCTCCATAAAAAGTTTCTGCTGGAGGTTGTCTTCTGCCAGCTCCTCCTGCAGAGCTGAGTGTTCTTTAGACTTCCTCTCTTTCTGCTCACAGAAGATCTGCATCATGGTATTAAACCGTTCATCTCTCTGCCTCTCCTGCTCAGCCTCTGACCCGAGCATCTCCTGCACAGCAGCCAGAAGTGTGTCAGCACTTTTTCTCCTTCCTGGAAACAAACATGAGGGTGGAGATAGAATTAACACACAAGTTACATATAATACACTAAATGCTAATTCTGTGGAATTAGATGTTTGTACCAGGTCTGGGGTGGCAGTGGGTGCTGGCTGCTGGTAGGTGCTGGCAGGTAGTAGGTTGTAGGTGCAGTGCAGATGCTGATGGAATAAATATTTTAGAATTAAACCATTTTGTTGACCACAGAGATTGCATAATTGCATATATAATAGGAATGTTCTTTACCTGGTGTAGGGTGGCAGAGGGTGCTGGCAGCTGGCTGATTCTGGCTGAAAGAAGTTGATACCACTGGCTCTGGTGTAGCTGCTGGATGGATAAACATTTCAGAATAAAACACAAGTTATAAAAATACCTCTATCAGTAACATGCAGTGTCCCAAACTAACTTATTGGCTCTATGATGAGTTATAAACCACACATAATAATCAAATAAGCCCACCATAAAACGTAATAGATAATAAAAACTCTGCACTGTTTACCATAAAGCGAATGCACATGAAATATAATAAAAAGAAACGTAATTGCGTGCGGGCGTGTTTGCGTTGTTTGTGTTCGCGCACGTGGTTCACGTGCAAAGAACAAAGGAGAAATTCACCGAAAAGAAAACTAAAATGACGCCATGCTAATTTGGTACAAACATATGCTCGCTATCGGCGGCTATCACTCTGAGATTTAATCCCGAAATGGAAAATTTCCTTTTGCAAACTTCCGTTACGTCAAGAAAAGCGGCGAAACATTTGTAAATGCATTAAGACTGTTTTCTTTACCTGTTCGTTTTTGGCGAGGTGTGCTGGCGGCGGCAGGAATATCCAGGATGCAGTCCAGGTCTGTCTCTAAATAAACAAACGTGAATCGGAACATCGATCGGAACAGAAAAGATGCGGAAATATAGCAAGGGGCGGAGCTTATGGGTTCACCAAGCACCGACGTCATGTTAGTTCCTCGGGAACCACGAAAAGTCCCAGCCTCTGAGTAGGAGCTAAAATGGTTCTAGGAACTGCGGGGGAAGGTTCCTAGTTCCTATCTGTCCGAACGCACGCAAAAACGGGCTGGTTCCTAAAAAGGTTATAGGAACTACGAAAGGTTCCTACAGTCCGAAAGGGGCTCATCTGAGTCAGAGTTGTTTGATTTTGAGTATCTGCCGATAAAGTCCTGATCCGATCCTTCAGCAAAGCATTAAAATATGAAGAAAAAAGGAAAACACATCCAAGTTGTCCTTTAAAGAGCGAGTAACGCCTAAATCTACTTTGCTGATAACCTGTATAGGTGAATGTCTAATAGTACTGTAGACATGTGTAGTCATTATTTTGGCCTTTTAGTGAATCTTATATAAAATCTAAAAATTCAGCCTAAAACCGTAATTATTTCTCCATCCTCAGGTTAAAACTCTGCTCTGCGTTGATTTTGAACCAGCCACAGATGATGGCTAAGGTGTGACAGGTGACGTCTGTCCCATACTACTCCAGCCGAGTCTTGGCCGCACCTCTAGCTGGCTCGGCCACTCACCTGCTGATATGAAATTATACGACTCGAAAAAATGTTCTAACAGGAAATGTGGGTGAAGTAAGACTCCAGCATGGTGTGACTCACCCTTTAAGTTTCACTTTCACTTGTTCAGTACATTAATTTAAATATAATCTGTTTAAAAGTACTGTCGTTGCTCAAATTTCAAATTATTTACTTCCTCAATATGCAGCTGTGTTGAGCGATGTGTGTTCCAGTGATGCGGCAGGCACACTGCACCACGGCCGGCAGGCTAACTTTTCCTTCCTGTAACTACTACAAGCGGCTCGGGTGTTACAGAAGCCTGAGAAACCCGGGAGTTTTGCTGTACATCTGCAATTTGTCTTAGTTTATTAGCGTACCTTTCCAAGTTACCACTGTGAACTGGGACTATTAGTGGCAAACTGGGACTTAATGGAGACTGGTGCTTTGCTTTGGTGATGCCTGAAGGGAAAAGTCAAAAGAGAAAGTAGTTTGTTTTGAAGGCTGTGTTTCATGCAGCTATGTCTTTTCCATCCATCCATCCATTTTCTGCCGCTTATCCGGAGTCGGGTCGTGGGGGCAGCAGCCTAAGGAGGGAAGCCCAGACCTCCCTCTCCCCAGCCACTTGGGCCAGCTCCTCCGGGGGAATCCCAAGGCGTTCCCAGGCCAGCCGAGAGACATAATCCCTCCAGCGTGTCCTGGGTCTTCCTTTGGGTCTCCTCCCGGTTGGACGTGCCCGGAAAACCTCAACAGGGAGGCGTCCAGGAGGCATCCTAATCAGATGCCTGAGCCACCTCAACTGGCTCCTCTCGATGTGGAGGAGCAGCGGGTCTACTCCGAGCCCCTCCCGGATGGCCGAGCTTCTCACCCTATCTCTAAGGGAGAGCCCAGACACCCTGCGGAGAAAACTCATTTTGGCTGCTTGTATCCACAATCTCATTCTTTTGGTCACTACCCAAAGCTCATGACCATAGGTGAGGGTTGGAACGATCAAAAGCCAGAGATCACGTTCTGATGAAGCCAACAGGACCACATCATCTGCCAAAAGCAGAGACCTGATCCTTAGGCCACCAAAACGGATCCCCTCACCACCTTGGCTGCACCTAGAAATCCTGTCCATAAAAGTTATGAACAGAATCGGTGACAAAGGGCAGCCTTGGCGGAGTCCAACTCTCACCGGAAACGAGCCCGACTTACTGCCGGCAATGCGGACCAAGCTCTGACACTGGTCGTAAAGGGACCTAACAGCCCGTATCAAGGGGCCTTGTACCCCATACTCCCAGAGTACCCCCCACAGGGCCCCCCGAGGGACGCGGTCGAACGCCTTCTCCAAATCCACAAAACACATGTAGATTGGTTGGGCGAACTCCTACGCACCCTCCAGGACTCCCCCAAGGGTATAGAGCTGGTCCAGTGTTCCACGGCCAGGACGAAAACCGCATTGCTCCTCCTGAATCCGAGGTTCGACTATCCGACGGACCCTCCTCTCCAGAACCCCTGAATAGACCTTACCAGGGAGGCTCAGGAGTGTGATCCCCCTGTAGTTGGAACACACCCTGCGATCCCCCTTTTTAAATAGGGGGACCACCACCCCAGTCTGCCAGTCCAGTGGAACTGCCCCCGATGTCCACGCGATATTGCAGAGCCGCGTCAACCAACACAGCCCCACAACATCCAGAGCCTTAAGGAAATCCAGGCGGATCTCATCCACCCCCGGAGCCTTTCCACTGAGGAGTTTTTTGACCACCTCAGTGACCTCGGCTCCAGAGATTGGAGAGCCCAACCCAAAGTCCCCAGACTCTGCTTCCACACTGGAAGACGTGCCGGTGGGATTGAGGAGGTCTTTGAAGTACTTGGCCCACCGATTCACAACGTCCCGAGTCGAGGTCAGCAGCACACCCTCCCCACTGTAAACAGTGTTGGTAGTGCACTGCTTTCCCCTCCCGAGGCGCCGGATGGTGGACTAGAATCTCCTCGAAGCCGTACGGAAGTCTTGTTCCATGGTCTCACCGAACTCCTCCCATGCCCGGGTTTTTGCCTCCGCGACCACCCGAGCCGCATTCCGCTTGGACTGCCGGTACCTATCAGCTGCCTCCGGAGTCCCACAGGCCAAAAAGACCTGATAGGACTCTTTCTTCAGCTTGACAGCATCCCTAACCACTGGTGTCCACCAGCGGGTTCGGGGGTTGCCGCCACGACAGGCACCGACCGCCCTGCAGCCACAGCTGCGGTCAGCCGCCTCGACAATGGAGTCACGAAACATGGCCCATTCGGACTCAATGTCCCCTGACTCCCCCGGGACACGTTCGAAGTTCTGTCGGAGTTGGGAATTGAAGCTCCTTCTGATAGGAGACTCTGCCAGACGTTCCCAGCAGACCCTCACAACACGTTTGGGTCTGCCAGGTCTGACCGGCATCTTCCCCCACCATCGAAGCCAACTCACCACCAGGTAGTGGTCAGTTGACAGCTCCGCCCCTCTCTTCACCCAAGTGTCCAAGACATGCAGCCGCAGATCAGATGAAACGATAACAAAATCGATCATCGACCTGCGGCCTAAGGTATCCTGGTGCCAAGAGCACAAATGGACACCTTTATGCTTGAACATGGTGTTTGTTATAGACAATCCATGACGAGCACAGAAGTCTAATAACAAAACACCACTCGGATTCAGATCAGTGGGGCCGTTCCTCCCAACCACACCTCTCCAGGTCTCACTGTCGTTGCCCACGTGAGCATTGAAGTCCCCCAGCAGAACGAGGGAGTCACCCGAAGGAGCGCTTTCCAGTACCCCCTCCAGGGACTCCAAAAAGGGTGGGTAGTCTGAGCTGCAGTTTGGTGCATAAGCACAAACCACAGTCAGGACCCGTCCCCCCACCCGAAGACGGAGGGTGGCTACCCTCTCGCTCACCGGGGTAAACCCCAATGTACAAGCACCAAGATGGGGGGCAAGAAGTATGCCCATCCCTGCTCGGCGCCTCTCAGTGGGAGCAACTCCAGAGTGGTAGAGAGTCCAACCCCTCTCGAGGAAACTGGTTCCAGAGCCAGAGCCATGCGATGAGGTGAGTCCAACTATATCTAGTCGGAACCTCTCAACCTCACACACCAACTCCGGCTCTTTCCCCACCAGAGAGGTGACATTCCACGTACCTAGAGCCAGCTTCTGTAGCCGAGGATCAGACCGCCAAGGTCCCTGCCTTCGGCTACCACCCTTTCCACATTGCACCCGACCCCTTTGGCCCCTCCCACGGGTGGTGGGCCCATGGGAAGGGGGACCCACGTCTCCTCTTCGGGCTGTGCCCAGCCGAGCTCCATGGGTGAAAGCCCGGCCACCAGGCGCTCGCCAGCGTGCCCCAACTCCAGGCCTGGCTCCAGAGGGGGGCCCCGGTGACCCGCGTCCCGGCGAGGGAACACTGGTTCCATTTATTTTATTCATCATAAGGGGTCTTTGGGCTGCACTTTGTCTGATCCCTCACCTAGGACTTGTTTGCCATGGGTGACCCTACCAGAGGCATAAAGCCTCAGACAACTTAGCTCCTAGGATCATTGGGACACTCAAACCCCTCCACCACGATAAGGTGTCATGTATTAGAGGAGTGCCCCAGGGCTCTGTCCTGGGGCCCCTTCTCTTCATCATTTACCTTTTACCGCTAGGTCACATTTTCCGGAAATTTAACATCCAGTTTCACTGCTTTGCGGATGACACCCAGCTCTATTTGTCTTCCAAACCTAAATCCTCACTCCCTCCCTCCTCCCTTTCCTCCTGTTTAACTGAAATTAAATCATGGTTCTCCACTAACTTTCTCAAATTAAACAGTGACAAAACTGAAATTTTACTCATTGAAACAAACTCTACTATATCCAAAGCTGACAGTTTTTCTCTTATTATCGATGCTTCTACTACCTCTCCCTCCCCTCAGGTTAAGAGTCTGAGTGTCATCCTCGACAGCACCCTCTCATTTAAATCACATATCAATAACGTCACTCGGTCAGCCTATTTTCATCTTCATAATATTAATCGCCTTCGACCCTCTCTCTCTCCCCATTCTGCTTCTATTCTCATCCATAGTTTAGTCATTTCCCGAATCGATTACTGTAACTCACTCCTTGTTGGCCTACCTCAAAAAACTCTCCACAAGCTTCAGTTACTTCAGAACTCTGCCGCACGGGTCATCACCAACACTCCCCTATCTCATCACATCAGTCCGGTCCTTCAGCAACTTCATTGGCTCCCAGTTAAACAACGAATCGAGTTCAAAGTTCTACTTCTCACTTTCAAAGCCATTCACAATCTTTCTCCCCCATATCTATCTGATCTTATTCACATTGTTTCTCCAATCCGCTCCCTAAGATCATCATCCTCTGTCCACCTTACCGTTCCATCTTTTCGTCTTACCTCCATGGGCCTCAGATCCTTCAGTTGCTCTGCTCCCCGCCTCTGGAATTCTTTGCCACAAGCTATCCGGAACTCTGACTCCCTTCCCATTTTCAAATCTAAACTAAAAACTCACCTCTTCCAGACTGCATACAGTTTATGAGACAGTTCTATTTTGTTTTTATTGACTTTGTTCTGTATTAATTGGGTCCTTTTGAGTGTTTTGCTTTAGCTTGCTTTTTTAACCTTTTGTTGTTTTTTGTTGTACAGTGACCTTGAGCTCCCTGAAAGGCTCTTCAAATAAAATGTATTATTATTATTATTATTATTATAAATAGTCCTGTTCCCTACCATCTTTTCATTTTCTGTTCATGTAATATGTTCAAAAACAGTTGTAAATAATAAAATGAATGATCAAATGAGTTATAAATTAGTATTTGTTTTAATGAATGTAAATACCAAACAACATTAACATGATGATAATAGTGGAAGGCCTCTCTCCCAGGAGGACAACCAGGTAAATCAGAAGCAGTGAGCCTCTCCTGACCCTGGACACTTGCAGTCCTAAACAGAGAAAATCAGAGATCACATGTGACAAAAAGGCAACAAACACATTTTTACATTTATCTACATGAGAAGATAAAAATTATATTCTTCACACATACTATTTATTTGTTCTTCTGTAAAACATGCCAACTGTGTTAATTCCTGAATGTAAAACTACTTTTCACAGCAAAACACAAGATAAACTACTGTGGGCAAGTGTAAACAGGTTCACTCTTCACCTCTGAGCTTAATAAAACAGCTTCTTTGCTCTGTTCTTAAAACAAATGACAAGAAGCTTAATTCACTAAAGAAACACACAGGAATAACTACGGGACTCGCCTTACAAGCTAGATTCGGGGTTTTTCTGCCTAAAATTACATTTAAAAAAACAAATATACAAGCGAAAAATGCCTACAAAAAGAACCGCTTTAAGCTTTTTAGTTTTTTACCGCTATTTTTAAAGCAAACTTACTTTTAAAACTTCGCTGCTAGCTGCTTCTTCTTCTGCTTGTTGAGAATCCAACAGCCGGCGCGCAAAGCATGCTGGGATAGCCTTGGCCCGTGAGGATACACCAGAACCATCCTCAAAATTCGGGTGGAATGAGGACGCATATGAGGACGTGAGAATGAGTATCCTTCGAATTCGGACAGTACTCGTCGCTACGCTGTGACGTAATCAAACTCAAAATGCGTCCTCACAAGCATCCTGCCCCTGGATTCGGACACACCCTGTGTCCTACAGAGAAGTCACACAGATAGATCTACAATTTTACAGCTACCATTTAACAATCTAGTGCACAATCAACCGCAGATATTTTATTTTTTACCATAATTCAGTTCAAACTTACCACAACAAACAGGAAGGCCAGCCAGGTCAGGCTAGAAAAAGAAGGAGTCAAAATGGCACTGGGTAACTGTGGTTCTGGAACGTACCATTCTACAGCCCACATGGGTGACTGAAGTGTTTTTCTCTTACTATTTTCTTACATGATTATGTACATCATTCGTCATGCTTATGATGCAAATAACATATTTTACACATGAAATGCTTACAGTGGATACAAATATCACAATTAGTTGTCCACAGCTCTATTTGTTTTAAATATAGGAAACCCCTCCCATCTAATGGTCTCACCTGTTAAGTTGTTTCCATTCTATCTGCACATCTGTCAGTTGGAATGTAATGACGTCTTACGAAAGTTGGAAAAATGAGATCGAAATCTGGAGACTTGTTACCGACTTGGATAAGAAGAAACAGGCTCTAGCGGTTACCCTAGCTGTCGCTGTCAGGAAGAGCGAGAGAAAGCGCACTGGAGATCGCTGCGGAAAACCTCAACGCTGATACAGGAATGACCGTGCTTCTGACCAAGCTAGACTCTGTTTCTTAAAGAAGAAAAAGATCGACAGTACGAAGCTTACACGGAGTTTGATCGGATCAACAGACAGAGTGGCATGTCTATGATGGATTATATTATTGAATTTGAACGACGATACAAGTTACGTAAGTTCAAAATGGAATTGCCTGATGCAGTGTTAGCATTTAAGCTACTAGATACCACAGGGCTAAACGTTAAAGACAATCTCTTACCGCCTGCTCAATCGTCACTTTTGATGACATGAAATCAGCCCTGAAAAGAATTTTTGGTGATAACGTTTATCCGCCACAAGAGGGCGACTCCGACTTTTTCACCAAATTCACAGGCAAGCGTGAACGGAGTTCAAACTCGGAGCAAGGACCGAAAACGGCTGCAGGAACTAATCCATTTGACAAATACGGCAGAAGAACTAGATGTGCAATATGTCAAAGCACTTATCACTGGGCAAAGGATTGCCCTAACAAGAAAGAACACGTGAAGCTAACAAATATTGAAGGATCAAACGATGATGTTGAAGAGTGTAATATTACTCTGTTTTCCAACGAACCTCTCTCTGACACACAGATCTTCATGGTGGAAGCTTTAGGATCTGCTGTGATTGACACGGCCTGTACCAGGACAGTATGTGGTGAAAAATGGCTTGCTGATTATGTATGAAGGCTACCCCAGAGAGAGTTAATAAAAATTAAAGATGAAAAGAGTGGAAGACCTTTCCGGTTTGGAGATGGAAAAATTGTGCAATCCACAAGAAAAGTAATTATTCCAGCAAAAATAGGTAAAACGAGATGGCAAATAGAGACAGAAGTGGTTCCAACAGATATACCGATGCTTTTGAGCAAAACTTCATTGAAGAGAGCAAGTGCTGTTTTGGATATTGCTCAAGATAAGGCAACAATGTTTGAACAACCTATAAAACTTGAGCTGACATCTTCTGGACATTATTGTGTAAACTTGAGAAATGAAAAGAACTTAAGTGAAAGCCAGTTAAAAAAGGTTGAGACNTGCAATGATGATCAATTAGTACTAGTGGCCCAAAGTGTGCCAAGAAAATGTCCCTCACACTATTACACCACCACCACCAGCAGCCTGAACCGTTGATACAAGGCAGGATGGATCCATGCTTTCATGTTGTTGATGCCAATTTCTGACCCTACCATCCGAATGTTGCAGCAGAAATCGAGACTCATCAGACCAGGCAACATTTTTCCAATATAATTATTGTCCAATTGTGGTGAGCCTGTGTGAATAGTAGCCTCAGTTTCCTGTTCTTAGCTGACAGGAGTGGCACCCGGTGTGGTCTTCTGCTGCTGTAGCCCATCTGCCTCAAGGTTCCACGTGTTGTGCGTTCAGAGATGCTCTTCTGCATACCTTGGTTGTAACGAGTGCTTATTTGAGTTACTGTTGCCTTTCTATCAACTCCACCAGTCTGGCCATTCTCCTCTGACCTCTGGCACCATTCTGAAGCTCTGTTTGAACTGCAGCGGATCGTCTTGACAGTGTCAACATAAATACATTGAGTTGCAACCATGTGATTGGCTGATTAGTAAGTTGCGTTAACGAGCAGTTGAACAGGTGTACCCAATAAAGTATATATGTATGCATACACACATACATTCAAGAAGAATGCTGACTGACAAAGACCAAAATAAAACTGACTGACTGAGGGTGTTGAGTTGAGACAAATCTGCATTCCAGGTGCCTCATCAGCAACACATGGTGGTGGTTGTATGGTGGTTTGTGTCTGTGTACAAGAACAGATTAACACTTGTGTCCTTTTATATAAAAATCTAATATTTTAGATCAAATGTGTTAAACTCCAGTTTTTGGGGGATGTCCTGCACAGGGTTATTATCGTAAACGAAAACTAACGAAATAACGAAAACTAGAATTAAAAAAAAATTTCGTTAACTGAAATAAAAATAAAAACGAATTTAAAATAAAAAACTGAAACTAACTGAAACTGTAATGAGCGTTAACAAAACTAACTAAAACTAACTGAATTTATACAGAAAATTAGCTTAGTTTTCGTATTTATGTTTTATTCTAATTTCCGGTAGTTTTTTTTGTGTGCGCGTGCCACAACAGACGGCTCGTCAGTCAACATCGAGCGTCACGTCGGCAATAGCTGGGAGGAAGTGACAGGCAGTGTTGTACATGAATGTGTTCATTAAACGATCGTTTGTGAACTGAACTCGCTTGTATTTTGCCTGACGAACGCTAAAGTGAGCGCGCTCATTCTGGCGTGTGTAAACAGGTTTATGAACAGCGTTCCCTCGTAGTTCGTGAGCTCCAAATCTCCACCGAGCTAAAGTAGCTAAGGCTAAAACCCAGCCAAGACCTTCTCACTAAAACAGCCTGTGAATCATACACTTTATAAAAAGTAGACCCTGAAATTGTGGCCGCCATAGGGAATAGCGCTCCGTGTGGCGTCTACTCTTCAATTTCTATGCTGTGGAGGCCGGACCTCTTGGTGCGTTCAATTTACCTCGGAGAACATACAACTGCACATAACATCGATTTTAGATGCACCCGAACAAGTTTATCTTGTAAAATAAACACGTTTCCACCACAGCTACTGTTGTTATTACAAGAAGCTGCTATGTTGAACCTCAAAGTTGGATTCAAAAACATTCTCTGACTTAGGGGGGGTGTTCCAGTTCATTATTTCTACTCGGAAGTTAGAATTTTGTTACTCTGGCATATCTTTGATACTTACCTGGAATGTATGGTAGCTCACCTGTTCTAGCTGAATACATTTTTGAAAAACTTTGATGATTTTCTGGGATTTTTTTTACACACAGCAATTATCTATGATTTTATTCATTCTTGTCCCTGATATGTAACTAATATTACAAAAAAGACTAAAACTATAACTGAAACTAATAAAAGCTAAACTGAAACTAAGCATTTTCAAAAAATAAAAACTAAACTAAAACTAAAAAAGAAGTTGTAAAAACGTATTAAAACTAAATAGAATTAAAAATTTTACGTAAAAACTAAATAAAAACAAAAACTAATAAAAAATGCAAAACTATTAAAACCTTGGTTGAGACACAAAATGATGAAAATGAAATTCTCATTGTAACTGAAAAAATGACTACGAAGGAAAAAAGGCAGTTCTGCTTAAGCTGCATAAACAATTTGGACATGCATCAGTTGACAGATTGCAAAAACTCTTGGCTTGCTCAGGCAACAGTGATGATAAAAGCATTGACATGCTGAAGGAGATTGTAAAAAACTGTGAAGTATGTATCCGATATAGTAAACCAAAACACAAACCTGCGGTAGGTTTACCCATGGCTTCAACATATAATGAAACCGTAGCTGTGGACCTGCATGAGCTTGAACCAGGACTGTGGTATCTAAATGCCATCGACCATTTCACAAGGTTCAGTGCAGGAAGTATTATCACCACAAAAAGACCCAAGGAGATAGTAAAGCATTTTATTCACTGCTGGATAAGCATTCATGGCCCACCACGCACATTATTCAGTGACAATGGAGGTGAATTTAACAATGAAGAAATCAGAGACATGGCTGAACATTTTAACATTGAGGTTAAAACCACTGCAGGATACAGTCCATGGAGCAATGGCCTCCTGGAAAGACACAATCAAATCCTCACTGAAATGTTACTTAAAGTCAAAAGAGATAACAACTGTGACTCTGGACTGGGCTTTGATGGCAAAGAACTGCATGCACAACGTACATGGCTACAGCCCCTATCAACTTGTCTTTGGACAAAACCCAAACCTGCCTTCGGTCCTCATTGATAGACCTCCAGCACTGGAAACAGATGTCAGTACATGGATGGCTCAGCACACTACAACACTGCATGCCACGAGAAAAGCCTTTGCTCAGGCTGAGTGTTCTGATAGGATCCGAAGAGCCCTTTGCAAACAGCTGCGATCCACTGATGAAAAATATGAAACAGGAGACAAAGTCTATTACAAAAGAACTGATTGTCATGAATGGAAAGGTCCAGGTGTGGTTATTGGCCAAGATGGTGTAGTAATATTTGTCAGACATGGTGGAACATATGTCAGAGTACATCAGTCTAAACTAAGAAAAGTGAATGACACACAAGAGAAACCAGAAGGAACTGAAAGAGAAAATCCAGTATGAAAACATTTTCAAGACACCAGCAGCGGTATATGATGAGGAACACAATGATTTTGAAAGCCAACATGAAGACACGGTATCAACAAATGATGAACCACATGGTGCTACAGAAAATAATGACTCCTCCTATGATTCAGTACAACCTGAAGAGGATGATCTCCCATTGGCACACCCAACAACAGTCAGTGAAGGACTAAAACTTAAATCTGGACAAGTAGTTAAATACACAAACAAGGAAACGGGTCAAAAATATACTGGAAAAATAACTAGCCGAGCAGGAAAGGCCACTGGGAAACAGAAACTGGTACAACCTGGAATACAGTGAGCCAGAGGAGATTGCCGGATCCACAGGATCAGCTGATAGGAGACAAGTGAAGAACCTTGAAGTGGTTGAAAATTTAAGTTCATACACTGACAACAACAGGGATGAAATATTAGTGGTGAATGAGGATGTTTTCTCACATGCCAAACAAATTGAACTTGACAACTGGAAAAGAAATAATGTTTTTGAAGAAGAGAAAGATGAAGGTCAGAAATGCATATCAACAAGATGGGTGTGCACACTCAAGAAGACATAGGTGGGCATTGAACCCAAAGCTAGACTGGTTGCAAGAGGCTTTGAAGAAATAAACACAGAAGAACTTCCAAAAGACTCACCCACTTGTTCCTCCGAATCTCTCAAGATGGTCATAGCCGTCATGTGTCAAAATAAATGGAAAATGAACTCTATGGATATCAAAGCAGCCTTTTTGCAGGGTAAAGATTTAACCCGGGATGCGTATATCCGTCCACCTCAAGAGGGAGAACAAAGAAATCATATGGAAGTTAAAAAAATGTGTATATGGCCTGACAGATGCTTCTTTATTCTGGTACAACAAGGTGAAAGAAACTATGAAGAAACTAGGAGGCACTGTGTCGAAAGTTGATCCAGCTGTATTCTACTGGATGGATGATTCCTTGCATGTCATGTAGATGACTTTGTATGGGGTGGTTCTGACATGTTCTCTTCATCTGTTATCCCCAAACTGAAAACTGCTTTTCAAATTGGACGAGAAGAACATAACAGTTTCAACTACATTGGGATGGAGGTTCATTCTTTGCAAAATGAAATAAATGTTCAGCAGCGTGCATATATAAAAGGTCTACAGCCCATTCCTATGGACCCCACCAGAGCAACACAGAGAGAAGCTCCTTTAACAGACAAAGAGATGAACATGTTAAAATCCAAAATTGGACAGATACTGTGGGTAGCAAGACAGAGCAGACCTGACATTATGTGTGACATATCCATCTTAGCATCCAATACAAAACACGCTACAATTCAGACGTTACACTGTGCAAACAAATTGGTCAGAAAACTTAAATCAGAAGAAGTCACCCTGAAGTTTCAATACTTGAGTGACAAAAAATGCCACAAGTTAGTGGTGTTCAGTGATTCCTCCATGGGAAACCTCTCAGATGGAGGTACACAAGGTGGACATTTTATTATGCTGATGGGAGAAAATGGCAAATTTTCACCCATTTCTTGGCAGTCGAAACGGATCAGAAGAGTGGTTCGGAGCACGTTAGCTGGAGAGACTTTAGCACTTGCAGACGGGATAGATAATGCTGTCTTTCTAGCTACACTCTATTCAGAGCTCATCAATGGTGATGGCACACCCAACATCCTGCCCATTACCTGTGTAACAGACAACCATTCCCTCCTAGATGCTGTCAAATCTACAAAATCTGTAACTGAAAAGAGGCTTCGACTTGAGATCAGCAGCATCAAAGAACTTATGGACTCTGGGACAATTCAAGAAATCATATGGACATCCACCAAAAACCAGCTCGCTAACTGCTTAACAAAACAGGGAGCATCTGCACTTGGACTGCTGAGAGCCCTTAGTGAAGGGGACTGGCAATTTAAAGACTAAAAAAAAAAAAAACATTGTTTCTTGAAATATTATTATAGAATGTTCTAATTTCTTTTTTAAGAAAGAGGGGAGATTGTTAAGTTGTTTCCATTCTATCTGCGCATGTGTCAGTTGGAATGTAATGGGGAGGTGGGGGAAAGTAACGGTTGATTCAGTTATGGAAGAGAAATGTAACGAACAGGTTGTTGGTCTTGTTGATAGCGACCATTAAAGCGTGGATCATAATATCGACGGTGTCATTATTGGATTAACATCACCCTGAGCGGTTCCCGCTCTCCTCCTAAGCACCTGCATGTATGTAACCAATACTCAACCGTGATATAATGTTTGTTGTTCAACCATTTAAATCAAACCATAATACAATGTTGAATCAATTCCTTTTTCCAACTATTTTTCAACCTTAACTATAAATCAACCAATTTGACCAAAATTCAACATTGAAATAACATTTTTTGCTATCTGGATAGGTCCGTGTAGGGTTGCAGGGATTAACCGGTTTGACTAATAACCACGGTGTGAAACGCTGCGGTTAACCCACCGTAAAGACGCTCCAACACTGCCAATTTAAGGAAAAAAAAACAAAAAAAACAGGACAATAGCGCGACCCTACAAAAACAGAAGCGAAACTGGAACGGACGCACGCAACACAAGCAGAACCAGCGACAACAACCACCGTAGTAACCCTCAACCTTTATGAAATGTAATCATGAACTTTATCAATACTTTATAGCAGTGTTTGCGAAAACTTTTCAGCCACGCCTGCCAAACTGGCAGACGTGAGGGTGTCTCATGCAGGACATTTTTGAACCACGTAGGACAATGTCCTCGCGGGCTTCAGATTTGTATCTATTTAACAGTGGGTATTGTAGTGACCTCTGACCTTTACATAATATACATATTTTTATTGTGACAATCTGTTGACATAATTTGACAAAAGAACCATCAATGTGATTTTCTACCAAATTCATAAAATGATGATTAACAGAATTTATCAGAAAATTATTATAGATCATATAATTATTATAAATTATTATGAAACACCAGAAACAACATATTTTATATGACAATATTTCTAAATATTGTAATGATCCATAAGGGCTTTTTGTGACTGATGCTGTAGCCTGATGTTACTGTTCCTTTAAGAGATGCTGTGGCTGGTTGAGGTGAAACTGGAAGTTGGAGATGCTGGTTTATCTCAGCTGTTTGTTAAACTACTCTAATAAACTGCTGTTAAGGACAAAATGTCATTCTGTCTGACGATTTAGTTCAGCACAAATATCACAATATAAAGAAATTGTTCTTCTCTTGGGGGGGGGGGGGGGGGGGGGTCACTGTGCCGTGGTCCCCGAAATGCCTAGAAACGGCCCTGGGTGTGGGACTGAGTTTTGAAGGTGATCTGAATTGTATCAAATAAATAAATATTACATGTGTTGTGGACTAACAATAGCTGAGGCAAGCGTATGAATAAAATCACAATCTTTATTTTCAATAATTAAAATATCAGTCATAAAACCCAACCGCTAACCTCCCCGGCAGCTGCTACAACGATGCAACCCAGAAGTGACCCACACAAACCCAATGTAAGCTTAACTGGTTAGTCCGCCTTTACAGGTGTTCCCAGTCAGTACAGCACAAAGTAGCCCTCCGAGGCGAGGCAGACTAGCCAGCAAAACCAAAACAAACAAACAAAATAAACCCCACAAGGACAGCAGGCGGCAACACGTCACTGTAAAAATAAAATAAAACATCCAGTTACCCCCACAGGCTATCAACATTTATCAACAACCATAGATTATATACAGCCCTAAAACCATTACCTGTGTGATGTAACCACCTCACGCACACCCACCCTCAATCCAACAATCATCCATGCCCTCCGGCACTAAGCTTCTGTGCGTCCCTATTAACAGATCAGAATTAAAATCAATCATTCTTCGTTAAAATGACAACACAATACAAAAATAGCCTCAATTCCATCTTACCAGACTGCTCACTGGGCACCTAACCTGCAACCAGCCACCACTCTGGCTTCCCACAGGAAACTGGCAATTACCAGACCAACAGCTGGATCCACTTTAAATTACTTTCCCCAGCAGGGCCACAGCGACTCCCTGTGGTAACACCCGTTACATCCCTCTCCACCAACATGCGTCGTCGGGTCGCCGACGCACCCCAGGAGACCTGGAACCCAGCCACTTCTAAACCAAACTTAAATTTAGACCACAGATTTAGCCCCCCACACCGATCTTGGCAACCTATGCGGATTAGAATGTTTTCCTGCCGTTGTCCTAGCTGATCTCCGAGGCCCCTCCACTAAACCCAAGCCAGTTTCCTCAGTGGGACATTGGTCTGGAGAAGGCAGGCTAATACCCACAATCCCCTCATTACCCCCAGGCCTTTCCAGAGGAACCTTAGAGTTGTCAGCCTCTGAGCCCGGTACCAGTTCCAAGTCAGGCCAACCCCCCGTCTCCTGGTCGGTCTTACTGCCATCCTGTACCCCTCCCAACACACTAGCAACCCCAGCCGCGGGAACACTCCTCAACTCCGTTCTGTGAATTTGCCGGAGATACACCACACCCTGAGGTGGTGGGGGGCAAACCACCCGGTACGGGGTTGGATCCCAAAAATCCTGGATCTTATTTCGCCCCTTAACTGAATGGTCCCGTGTATACACCAGATCACCTCCCTCAAAATCATCTGCCATACACTGGTCCTGCTCCGTTTGACTCCGCTGGGCTCGTTTAACATCTAACCGGCGCTGCACAGCTTCATACGCCGCAGCCAATGATTTCTGATGTTCCTCCACCCATTCCTCCAACTGGATTTGTGATTCACTCCCCCGCCCAACCAAGAAATCCACCGGCAACTGCGCCTCCCTCCCAAACATCAACTAATACGGGGTCATGCCTGTAGACTGGTGGACAGAGGTATTATAAGCAAAAGTCACCTGGGACAAATGCCAAGGCCACCGGCGCTTCTGCTCAGGAGGAAGGGCTTGGAGCAGGTCATGTAATGTACGGTTAAATCTCTCACATTGACCATTACCCTGAGGGTGATAGGGGGTTGTCCGACTTTTTTCAATGTTATAAATCTTACAAAGCTGAGCAACTAGATTACTTTCAAAGTTCCGCCCCTGGTCTGAATGAATGCGACCTGGAGGGCTGAAAAGGTGAAACCAGTGCTTGACTAAAATTTCCGCTACTGTACTTGCTCGCTGATCCTTTGTCGCAATGGTCTGAGTGTATTTTGAAAACACATCTGTCATGACCAGGACATTCTCTCTACCATCGGTAA
>SSNS01000397.1:431876-444570 GCA_006937985.1 Aphyosemion australe | reverse complement strand
GTCCACACCAGATCGTGGAATAACAGGGGAATTATTTTTAAACAATTTCTGAAAATGGAGAAATTAATCTTTTATACCACTTTTCAAAGAGCTTTTATTTTGAAATCCCACATCAGATTTGGACCAAACTTTTTTTACATGAACTAGAGGTGGTCTAGTAGTCATCTATCCACACCAGATCGTGGAGTAACAGGGGAATTATTTTTAAACGATTTCTGAAAATGGAGAAATGAATCTTTTATACCAGTTTTCAAAGAGGTTTTATTTTAAAATCCCACATCAGCTTTGGACCAAACTTCTTTTTACATGAACTAGAGGTGGTCTAGTAGTCAGAGGTCCACACCAGATCGTGGAATAACAGGGGAATTATTTTTAAACAAATGGAGAAATTAATCTTTTATACCACTTTTCAAAGAGCTTTTATTTTGAAATCCCACATCAGATTTGGACCAAACTGTTTTTTACATGAACTAGAGGTGGTCTAGTAGTCATCTATCCACACCAGATCGTGGAGTAACAGGGGAATTACTTTTAAACAATTTCTGAAAATGGAGAAATTAATCTTTTATACCAGTTTTCAAAGATGTTTTATTTTGAAATCCCACATCAGATTTGGACCAAACATTTTTTCTATGAACTAGAGGTGGTCTAGTAGTCATTGGTCCACACCAGATCGTGGAATAACAGGGGAATTATTTTTAAACAATTTCTGAAAATGGAGAAATCAATCTTTTATACCATTTTTCAAAGAGGTTTTATTTTGAAATCCCACATCAGATTTGGACCAAACTTTTTTTCTATGAACTAGAGGTGGTCTAATAGTCATCTGTCCACACCAGATCGTGGAATATCAGGGGAATTATTTTAAAACAATTTCTGAAAACGGAGAAATAAATCTTTTATACCACTTTTCAAAGATGTTTTATTTTGAAATCCCACATCAGATTTGGACCAAACTTTTTTTCTATGAACTAGAGGTGGTCTAATAGTCATCTGTCCACATCAGATCGTGGAATATCAGGGGAATTATTTTTAAACAATTTCTGAAAATGGAGAAATGAATCTTTTATACCAGTTTTCAAAGAGGTTTTATTTTAAAATCCCACATCAGCTTTGGACCAAACTTCTTTTTACATGAACTAGAGGTGGTCTAGTAGTCAGGGGTCCACACCAGATCGTGGAATAACAGGGGAATTACTTTTAAACAATTTCTGAAAATGGAGAAATTAATCTTTTATACCACTTTTCAAAGAGCTTTTATTTTGAAATCCCACATCAGATTTGGACCAAACTTTTTTTCTATGAACTAGAGGTGGTCTAGTAGTCAGTGGTCCACACCAGATCGTGGAATAACAGGGGAATTATTTTTAAACAATTTCTGAAAATGGAGAAATTAATCTTTTATACCAGTTTTCAAAGATGTTTTATTTTGAAATCCCACATCAGATTTGGACCAAACATTTTTTCTATGAACTAGAGGTGGTCTAGTAGTCAGTGGTCCACACCAGATCGTGGAATAACAGGGGAATTATTTTTAAACAATTTCTGAAAATGGAGAAATCAATCTTTTATACCATTTTTCAAAGAGGTTTTATTTTGAAATCCCACATCAGATTTGGACCAAACTTTTTTTCTATGAACTAGAGGTGGTCTAATAGTCATCTGTCCACATCAGATCGTGGAATATCAGGGGAATTATTTTTAAACAATTTCTGAAAACGGAGAAATAAATCTTTTATACCACTTTTCAAAGATGTTTTATTTTGAAATCCCACATCAGATTTGGACCAAACTTTTTTTTTATTAACTAGAGGTGGTCTAGTAGTCAGGGGTCCACACCAGATCGTGGAATAACAGGGAAATTATTTTTAAACAATCTCTGAAAATGGAGAAATGAATCTTTTATACCAGTTTTCAAAGAGCTTTTATTTTGAAACCCCACATCAGATCTGGATCAAACTTTTTTTTACAGGAACTACAGGTGTTCTAGTAGTCATCTGTCCACACCAGATCGTGGAATAACAGGGGAATTATTTTTAAACATTTTCTGAAAATGGAGAAATGAATCTTTTATACCAGTTTTCAAAGAGGTTTTATTTTGAAATCCCACATCAGATTTGGACCAAACTTTTTTTCTATGAACTAGAGGTGGTCTAGTAGTCAGGGGTCCACACCAGATCGTGGAACAACAGGGGACTCATTTTTAAACAATTTCTGAAAATGGAGAAATGAATCTTGTATACCAGTTTTCAAAGAGCTTTTATTTTGAAATCCCACATCAGATCTGGATCAAACTTTTTTTTTACATGTACTAGAGGTGGTATAGTAGTCAGGGGTCCACACCAGATCGTGGAATAACGGGGGGGTCCACACCAGATCGTGGAATAACAGGGGAATTATTTTTAAACAATTTCTGAAATGGAGAAATGAATCTTTTATACCAGTTTTCAAAGAGGTTTTATTTTGAAATCCCACATCAGATTTGGACCAAACTTTTTTTCTATGAACTAGAGGTGGTCTAGTAGTCAGGGGTCCACACCAGATCGTGGAATAACAGGGGAATTATTTTTAAACAATTTCTGAAAATGGAGAAATTAATCTTTTATACCAGTTTTCAAAGATGTTTTATTTTGAAATCCCACATCAGATTTGGACCAAACGTTTTTTCTATGAACTAGAGGTGGTCTAGTAGTCAGTGTTCCACACCAGATCGTGGAATAACAGGGGAATTATTTTTAAACAATTTCTGAAAATGGAGAAATGAATCTTTTATACCAGTTTTCAAAGAGGCTTTATTTTGAAATCCCACATCAGATTTAGACCAAACTTTTATATATGAACTACAGGTGTTCTAGTAGTCATCTGTCCACACCAGATCGTGGAATAACAGGGGAATTATTCTTAAACAATTTCTGAAATGGAGAAATGAATCATTTATAACAGTTTTCAAAAAGGTTTTATTTTGAAATCCCACATCAGATTTGGACCAAACTTTTTTTCTATGAACTAGAGGTGGTCTAGTAGTCAGGGGTCCACATCTGATTGTGGAATAACAGGGGAATTATTTTAAAACAATTTCTGAAAATGGAGAAATGAATCTTTTATACCAGTTTTCAAAGAGGCTTTATTTTGAAATCCCACATCAGATTTAGACCAAACTTTTTTATATGAACTACAGGTGTTCTAGTAGTCATCTGTCCACACCAGATCGTGGAATAACAGGGGAATTATTTTTAAACAATTTCTGAAAATGGAGAAATGAATCTTTTATACCAGTTTTCAAAGAGCTTTTATTTTGAAATCCCACATCAGATCTGGATCAAAATATTTTACATGTACTAGAGGTGGTATAGTAGTCCGGGGGTCCACACCAGATTGTGGAATAACAGGGGGGTCCACACCAGATCGTGGAATAACAGGGGAATTATTTTTAAACAATTTCTGAAATGGAGAAATGAATCTTTTATACCAGTTTTCAAAGAGCTTTTATTTTGAAATCCCACATCAGATTTGGACCAAACTTTTTTTCTATGAACTAGAGGTGGTCTAGTAGTCAGGGGTCCACACCAGATCGTGGAATAACAGGGGAATTATTTTTAAACAATTTCTGAAAATGGAGAAATGAATCTTTTATACCAGTTTTCAAAGAGCTTTTATTTTGAAATCCCACATCAGATTTGGACCAAACTTTTTTTCTATGAACTAGAGGTGGTCTAGTAGTCAGGGGTCCACACCAGATCGTGGAATAACAGGGGAATTATTTTTAAACAATTTCTGAAAATGGAGAAATTAATCTTTTATACCACTTTTCAAAGAGCTTTTATCTTGAAATCCCACATCAGATCTGGATCAAACTTTTTTTACATGTACTAGAGGTGGTCTAGTAGTCAGGGGTCCACACCAGATCGTGGAATAACAGGGGGGTCCACACCAGATCGTGGAATAACAGGGGAATTATTTTTAAACAATTTCTGAAATGGAGAAATGAATCTTTTATACCAGTTTTCAAAGAGCTTTTATTTTGAAATCCCACATCAGATTTGGACCAAACTTTTTTTCTATGAACTAGAGGTGGTCTAGTAGTCAGGGGTCCACACCAGATCGTGGAATAACAGGGGAATTATTTTTAAACAATTTCTGAAAATGGAGAAATTAATCTTTTATAACAGTTTTCAAAGAGCTTTTATTTTGAAATCCCACATCAGATCTGGATCAAACTTTTTTTACATGTACTAGAGGTGGTCTAGTAGTCAGTGTTCCACACCAGATCGTGGAATAACAGGGGTGTCCACACCAGATCGTGGAATAACAGGGGAATTATTTTTAAACAATTTCTGAAATGGAGAAATGAATCTTTTATACCAGTTTTCAAAGAGCTTTTATTTTGAAATCCCACATCAGATTTGGACCAAACTTTTTTTCTATGAACTAGAGGTGGTCTAGTAGTCAGGGGTCCACACTAGATCGTGGAATAACAGGGGACTCATTTTTAAACAATTTCTGAAATTGGAGAAATTAATCTTTTATACCAGTTTTCAAAGAGCTTTTATTTTGAAATCCCACATCAGATCTGGATCAAACTTTTTTTTACATGTACTAGAGGTGGTCTAGTAGTCAGTGGTCCACACCAGATCGTGGAATAACAGGGGAATTATTTTTAAACAATTTCTGAAAATGGAGAAATTAATCTTTTATACCAGTTTTCAAAGATGTTTTATTTTGAAATCCCACATCAGATTTGGACCAAACTTTTTTCCTATGAACTAGAGGTGGTCTAGTAGTCAGGGGTCCACACCAGATCGTGGAATAACAGGGGAATTATTTTTAAACAATTTCTGAAAATGGAGAAATGAATCATTTATAACAGTTTTCAAAAAGGTTTTATTTTGAAATCCCACATCAGATTTGGACCAAACTTTTTTTCTATGAACTAGAGGTGGTCTAGTAGTCAGGGGTCCACACCTGATTGTGGAATAACAGGGGAAGTATTTTTAAACAATTTCTGAAAATGGAGAAATGAATCTTTTATACCAGTTTTCAAAGAGGCTTTATTTTGAAATCCCACATCAGATTTAGACCAAACTTTTTTTTATATGAACTACAGGTGTTCTAGTAGTCATCTGTCCACACCAGATCGTGGAATAACAGGGGAATTATTTTTAAACAATTTCTGAAAATGGAGAAATGAATCTTTTATAACAGTTTTCAAAGAGCTTTTATTTTGAAATCCCACATCAGATCTGGATCAAACTTTTTTTACATGTACTAGAGGTGGTCTAGTAGTCAGGGGTCCACACCAGATCGTGGAATAACAGGGGAATTATTTTTAAACAATTTCTGAAAATGGAGAAATGAATCATTTATAACAGTTTTCAAAAAGGTTTTATTTTGAAATCCCACATCAGATTTGGACCAAACTTTTTTTCTATGAACTACAGGTGGTCTAGTAGTCAGGGGTCCACACCTGATTGTGGAGTAACAGGGGAATTGTTTTTAAACAATTTCTGAAAATGGAGAAATGAATCTTTTATACCAGTTTTCAAAGAGGCTTTATTTTGAAATCCTACATTACATTTGGATCAAACTTTTTATTACATGAACTAGAGGTGGTCCAGTAGTCATCTGTCCATATCAGAAGCCGGCATAACAGGGGAATTATTTTTAAACAGTTTTTTAATATTAAGGAATGAATCATTTATAACCATTTTCAAAGAGGTTTTATTTTGAAATTTTTTTTAACTATTTTTCAAAATAGAGGAATTAATCACTTTTATCAATTTTCAAAGGGGTTTTTATTTTGAAATCCCACATCAGATTTGGATTAACCATTTTTTTTACATGAACTAGACATGGTGTACCACTTTTTTTTTAAACATAAAGGATCTACTTTAAATTTTTCCAAATTTCCTTGTGATTTCCATGTTTTGGGATCATTAATGTATAAATAAAAAAATTAGCTGTTAATAAAAGTTTCAAATAACTTTCCAGCAGTGTTATGCTTGTAATAGATCTAAAAATCACCCAGGACTCACAGAATAACATCTTTTCTTTAGGCATTTAAACCATTTTTAATATTCTTTAATTTGGAAATACCAGTTAAAATGGCTATAAAGTATTAGTAGATTACTTTTTAAGTCCAGTTTCAACATTCTTTACTTAATTTATCAGCCAGAAGGTCAGAAACCACGTTTCAGGAACAGGCTTTTATTTTGAAAAGGTTCACTTTCGCTGTTACCGTAAGTTAAAATGGCTATAAAGTATTAGTAGATCACTTTATTAGTTCATTTTTAACAATCTTTATTTAAATTATCAGTCAAAAAGCATGTTTCAGCGAATGGCTTTTATTTTGAAAAGGTTTGCTAGCACTGTTACCGTAAAACTTGGTATACGTGCGCCTCGAAAAATCGAGTGAGGGCTCACTTTACCATCGATTTCCGAGTGGAGGCTGGCTTTACCCCAGTGTCTTTGGGCCGTGTGCAGGATGCAGCTGCCCTGCGGAGCACATCAGTAATCAGCGCTCTGCCGCTCTCCATCCTCTCTGCCCAAACGAAGACCTGCTACACTGAGAGTCCAAATAAATAATGTAATATATGTAGAAACTGGATCTTTTGAGGGGGAAGCCAACAGTCTGCAGTTTGTGGTTTTCAGGACGTTTATTTTATTTTGGCACGTTCAGAGTAGACGCACGGCGTCGGTCATAATATCCGACGATTTAAAGTTTTTCATCGGACAATATTAAATCACGTCGGTAATGTCCGACTGTCCGACGTGTTTTCGCAAACACTGCTTTATAGAATGTGTTTGTGATTTATATGTTAATACCGATGTGATATCAATTCATGTGAAATAACCGTGGTAATCGTAAAACCGTGATTATTTTTCAGACTATAATCGTACCACCAAAATTTGTAATCGTTGCAACCCTAGGTCCGTGAACAATAGCTTCTGCAGAAAAAGGTGCGCTCAAGTTGTTATCAGGGTAGTCAAACATTCACGCAGTTCAGTTCAATAACAAAAGCCTAATTCTTTTTCATTAGTACCCGACGTTTTATAATCATCCATGTTGGACAGAAAAAATCCTTACCGTCATTGAGCCACCGTATTCAAGTGAGAGATGCACCTCGGTTAACCAAGCAGTGTCACGTGATCAAAGGAGCGTGATTTGATTGGCTAAATGCCAATCGACTCGCTCGTCTGACGATTGCTTTGGCTTGGGTCACCAGGAGGTCACCTCATTTCTGCTGTTGAAAATTTGACGTTGAAAAACTGCAGATGAATTTTAGCTGATACATTTTTTACATAGAAATTTTGTAGTTTAATTTTTGCAGATGAAATTTTTGCTGGTGTGTTTTGAGTAAAAAATATTTCAAATACATAATTTCAAAGAATATTTTTTCAGTGTCAAAAATTCAATGTCTAAAAAAAGGCATATTCTGGTGAGACTGTTAAACTTCCATAAAAATGCAATAAAAATGTCTTCACTGATGAATAAAATCTGATCTTAGATCAGACAGAATGCTCATGGTGCTGATTTTACATCATTAGTTTCTACTTCTGTAAAAACCAATGTAATGCTGCTTCAGGCTGGAGATCAGTCAGAAAACAATACGATCCTGCTTCTGACAGTCAGCTGAAGCTGATTTAGCTGCAGTAATTAAACTGATACAAAACCAAAATGGTCACATGAACACAAACTCTCATATGTCTGTGTCCTAGGTGCTGTTTGCAAACGGCTCTGTGAGTTTCAGCCAGGACTCTGGTCCAGTTTGGGTTCCTGATGCTGAAGCTGCAGAAAGGTTGGACAGCAGGTTTCCTCAGCGCTCTGCTCACATTACTTTCCTCTGAATTTTTGTTGTGTGTTTCCAGACCAGACCTCAGAGAGAGACACGGAGGCTCAGAAAGGAGTCTGGCAGACTACAGGTCCATCTGGGAATCGTGTGTGCACTGTTGAGACCACACACCAACATCTACCCACCACCCCTCTTCTAACCTTTAAAGCTACTGACCCCTTCACCCATCAGGCAACATCTGCCGCTCTCGTTAGTGATATGATGGATTATATTATTGTGAAATTCCATAACCTGGTCTTATTGTCGATGTTAGCTTGTTTTGTGTGTCATGTGTTGCAAAGACGAGAGGATCCTGTAGTTTTAGTCCAGAACCCAGATGGGTCTCTTATTGTGGAGCCTGCTGATGGAACCAGGATCAGCAGCTTCCTCCGGGACAGACCAGCTACTGGTACGTCACATGACTCGTCTCTCTGCTGCAGAACCACACCATTAGACCGCTCCATGTGTCCCAAACAGGTCCGTCTCTGTTTGTTTTCCCGGGGAGAACACAGCCTGTCGGTGCACAAACTGCTGTGTGTGTGTCCCACAGTGTGTGGACCACAGAAAGGTGGACGATCAGAAGATCAGTAGCAACAGGGGTGGTAACGATGAGCAGAGGGAGTGTCCTAAGAAGACGGGTGCTGATGGGGTTGAAAAGGGAAGCATGTCCATCAAAGAGCAGGTGGTGCTGGTGGAGAAAGATGGCTGTGCTTCAGTAGAGATGTACCCGGAGCGTCACGTGGCTCACGTCCGTTTAGCTGATGGGACCGCCATCACAGGGACCAACACAGCAGAATATAAGGTGTGTGTTTACTGCAGGTATGTATATGTGTGTGTTGTTATAGTCTGTGTTGGTTTGACCAACAGATGGCGCCAAATTCAAAATCAACCCTCAAAAATAATTACTCTGAAACAAAACTTCTACATTTGGATTTTCTCCAATCCTTCAGCTGAGTGTTTCCATAACTTAGTTCATCAGTCGAGTACGCTCGCTACGTTCCAGGTGTGCTGCCGTCCCGTGGGGGTTCTGCAGGTCCAGAGTGATGGGAGGTGTGTGTACTCCTCTTATGCACCAGTTTGCTGCTCCAACAACCAACCAGGAGTTTACATGATGAGTCACACCGACAGTGTGGCCTGTGATGTCACAGATGAGGACGAGAACCACTTCCAGGTCTGTTGCTATGGTGATCAATTATGAAGGTTTTTATGTGTGATGTCGGAGATGATTTTGTGTTCCAGGTGTTTGAAGACGGGCGGATTTCAGTCTTACCTTTTAGTCCCGTTCCTGTCTTCCACACACATGAGGAAGAGGAGGATCAGGAAAAGGCCAGGCTTCATGGAAAACACTGTCCCAGGTAGCTATCCACACATGATCAGCTGGCGGGTTTGTTATCAAACTTTAGATGGATAACTTACAAGGTAAGGGTCATTTTAAGAACCAGCAGTTATTGAAGTGGTTTTACTGTTTCTACTGATTATCAGGGATTAAATTTAAACTAAATATTTGTAAACATGGAACTAAATTTGGTTGCTTTGTTAATCAAAGTGTGAAAATGTGTCTCTTCAGACTGTTTCTGGTGCATGAAGATGGTTCAGTTGTTGAGCTGTCACGCTGTGGAGGATCTGCTGAAGCAGAGCCGCTCTGACCCCGCTATCGCAATGCTACAGGAACCTCTACCACACAAAGTCCACATTATTTAGGACACCTACAGAATCTATCAATATACCAGTCAGCCCATATATCGGGCCGATATTTACCTTTTTTATGTATCAGCATCAGCGTCGGCCAATATACCTCCTTAGTAAAGCCGATTAAAAGTCAGGCACATCCCCGGGCAGCCCGGAGCTGCTGCATAATTTAGCTTAAATGTACAGTTACGTTTCTGAATTTGGATAATAAATGCTCTAAAATAACTTTCAACTAAAATGTCTATTTATGTACCACTTTGGTATATTTAATACTTGGCCAGTTCATTGGTTTGTTTGATTAACTTTAGTTAGATGTCTGACTGTAACACTGAGCAGTGCACGAAATCAAGATTTACCAGTTGGTTAAATTCAGTGTTCAAAAGCTGAATTGGCTTCAGACATTTTATGAATCAACTGATGTTATTGGTGACATTTTAGCATGCAAATAAGGTGGAAAATGTCTAAATATCAGCCATGATAATAGTAAGCACATATAGGCCATCAGCTGACCATGATACATATCGACATCGGTAATAGAAAAACCAGTATGGTTGACATTTACTACGGAATGTTGGAAGCAGGCAGGATCAGATTTGTCACAGTAACTAACTAAGCATGTTTGCTTCAGATGAATTTGGCATCACTGTCCTAAAACCCAGCCAAAGGAGTGTGTGGGCCCAGTGGCTGCTAAAGAAACAGATACCTGACATCACCCCTCCCAACCTCAGAAACCAGACCTGGCATGACGTCCCTGCAGTGGAGGTAGATGTGATCAGAGATGATGTGTGTTATCAGTGAGGGCAGCATCACATGTGCAGTCCATCTGAGTTTCTCTGTATTTTAGAAGAAGAAGGCAGGTCCTCCACTTGGTACCACTGCAGGGGTGGGTCTGACCCTGGAGGAGAGGTTGTGTGGTTCTGCTGCTCAGCATCAACATGTTCTGAGTTGCCCTGAAGCTCTGGAGATCAGGGAACTCTACCAGCATCGGCCCTTCACCACACCACTCACAAACACTGTAGATGCTCGCCTGAAGGTAACTCTTCATCTGATGTTGACCAAATCATTTTCTACCAGTTCAGATGTTTAGCAATAAAAAGTATTTTTACGATAATCATAATGGTAATAATGATACAACTACTACTACTAATGATGATAATATTAATAATGATGATACTACTAACACACACACACACACACACACACACACACACACACACACACACACACACACACACACACACACACACACACACACACACACACAAATGGAAAACACAAAAGTGGGAAAATGGGGCTTCATGATAGAGATAATGAAAGGTTATTCTTGCGAGATCACAGGTTTAAATCTCAGCTGTTACCTTTCTGCAGGATGTTAGCATTAGCATTCTCGCAAATTAGAAATCTCCATGTGTGTTAGCTTACTCTAGTCCACTTTATAAAGTGCCTTGAGCTGACGTGTTGTGAATTAGCTTTAAATAAAAAAGCGAATTTAATAGAATTTTATTTAGATGAAATGAATTGAACTGTGGGGAGCAGACATGTTTAGAGGCAGGCTTTGACAGCCGCACATGTTGGGATTTATATTGAAAACAGACTGGAATATTTTATGTCTAGGAACATTTCCTAGCTCCTAGACCGTGGATGACTCACATCATCCACTCTAACCAATCAATTTAGATCAGTTCAGATCAGTCTCAATCAATCTGAAGCTGTTTAGCTTCACAACTGTCACTGTCCTCCACTGATGTAGAGTAAAAGTTTATGTTAGTTTACCCCCCACCACACCAAAAGCACACACACAGAAAAAAATGGGGCTACATAATGGAGAAGAAGTCGACACTTTTGTCTTGCAGCAAGGTTGCTGGTTCAAATCCTAGCAGTGACCTTTCTTCATGACGTTAGCTTGTTCTCCTTCATGTATGTGTGGGTTTACTCCGGGTGCTCTGGTTGCCCCCACACACACGTGTTTAAGGTTAATTAGTGACCCTAAAGCGTCTCTGGGTGTGAGTGAGTGACTAACTAATGAAACTAGATAAATTGCATTTCTTGCAGAAATACGTTTGAATGCTTTATTGCTGAATACAATAGCTGAAACTGCTGAATTAAAGCTAAAACTAAGCTTAATTGTCAAAATGTGCTGAATGTATTTGAAGTTTTAGGAGCAAAAATTGCTAAAAAGTTTTAAAAAGCCCAAAAAGTAAGTAGAGAATAGAGAAAAAATCCTAAACAGCAGAAAACTGAAATCTCTTAACATAGTTTAAAAGACTGAGTAGCTAAAATGTTTAAACAGCTCATATTTGAGTATAAGTAGTTAAATTTTCACAATTAGTTGAATTGTGAAATTAGCAGGATATGCTGAATTTTGAAACTGATAGCTGAGCAGCTGAACTGAAATAAGGAGTTTTCTGCTGCGAAAATTTAACGTAATTGTAAAAATGAGCTGAAAAGATTGAAAGATTTAGGAGCAAAAAATCACTAACAAGTGTATTAAAGCCAAATAAGTAAGTGGAGAAAAGAGAAAATAAATCTAAACATCAGAAAACTGAAATCTCAGTACACAGTTTACAAAACTGGACAGCTGAAATGTTTAAACAGCTGGTATTTGAGTAGGAATAGTTTAATAGTTACATTTTCACAATTAGCTGAACTGTGAATTTAGCAACTGAAACTGATAGATAAACATGCATTAGAACTGAAGTGAAGTTGAAAATGAGTTCAATTGTCAATGTTAGCAGAATGAGAAAACAAATAAACTGTAAAACAGAGCAGAAATTGAACTTTAAAGTTTCAAAACTTTCTCAGCCAATCAAGACCAGGCATAGTGGACGGCTGGTTTCCTGAGTCCAAGCTGATCGATTTGGTGTATAACATGTCTGGGGGTGTATTTCTGTTAACCAAGAAGTAGCTTGCAGGGATGGGCGGGAGGGGAGGCGAGGGGGGGCAGTGGGTTCATCAGACCAAGCTGATCAATTTGATGTATAATCTGTGTGGGTGCGTATTTCTGTTATCCAAAAAGATGCTTGAGCTCTCTCAGCCAATCAGAGAGCAGGGATTGGGGGTGGGGCAATGGGTTCCTAAGACCAAGCTGATCAATTTGATGCATAATATGTGTGGGTGCGTATTTCTGTTAACCAAGAAGAATCTTGAAATCTCTCAGCCAATCAGAGAGCAGGGAT
>SSNS01000397.1:411820-430338 GCA_006937985.1 Aphyosemion australe | reverse complement strand
CCCCCCCCCTTCCTTGTTCCCAGTTGGATCCTCAAGGAGTAGTGGGCGGCGATAGAGTCCCGTCCGTCATATAAGCACCTCGGAGAATCCCTTGATATAAATGGATCTAAAAAATGACTATGCTTGGAGGAGGAATCTGTACTAATCTAATGATGAGACGTATTTATACAGAACAGTAAACAAAACCGAAAACCAAAAACTGAGGGGTTGCCCGTGCCGCGGTCAAAAGAAGAAGATCAATTGCTAGGTTAAGAAAGGTTGATTAACAGTTGAGTCATACAAAGTCCGCTCTTATGGGGGTAATGAATAAGATCCATTTGTTCCATATATCATAAAATTTAGTCTTCCGATTATTTAGCAAATATGTCAGTTTTTCCATTCTAAATATCTCTAAAATGATCCCATACCAATCCTCTAGTGTGGGGAGGACCTGACTCAGCCATTTCCTCGTAATTGTTTTCTTACATGCCACCAAGAGTAGTTGCGCCAACTTAATCTCACTCTTACATTTCAATGGGGGGAGCAGCCCCATGTAGAAGACCTTAAAATCCAGAGGAATTTGAATATTCAGAACTGTATTTAACGAGGTCTGGACTCCCATCCAAAATTCTTTTAACCTGGGACAGTCCCAGAAAATGTGCAAATGATTCGCAGCAGTGGCGCCACATTGTCTCCAGCATGGTGAATGAGTACCTTGATATCTCTGCTGATAAGGCGTTTTGAAATATCTTATAATATTCTTCCAACCATGTTCCCTCCAGCTCGAAGAGCTGGAGGTTGACCATTGAAAAGACCAAATTTGGCTCCACTCCTCTGAAGAGATATCAGATCCCAGCTCCCTCATCCATTTGTCTTTAATATAAAATGTGTTGGCCTTGCAGGCACTAGAGATGGCTTTATATAGTTTAGAAGTCGCTTTAGTTGGTGTTTTAATCAAAGCACTTTTCAAGATAAGGGAAAACTGTGACTCTGCATCTGTAAGATCTGTCAGTTTGCACTCATGAACGATGTATGATCTCAGCTGTAAGTATTTGTGAAAGCCTCGATGTGTCATCGCGTGTTTGTTTCGTAGGGTCTCAAAACTGAGCACAATGTTTCTATGGGTAAGAGAGAGAAATGTTGTGAGACCATACCTCGTCAATAAATAATTTTTTAAAAACAAAACTTACCCAGATTTCTGGTACGGCCGAATTCTTCAAAAACAGTCTTTCACTTTTCCCGAACTTTTTCCTGATGTAATCATCCTCTTTGAAGTGTGCACTGCACAAACGAAAGGTTTTGACTCATTCCAGCCAAGTATCCTTGGAGTAGCCGATTGCTAAAAGCCACTGATGCCTTAGAGAAACGTTCTTAGGAAAAGTGTGAAACCGAAAAGGTGATCCTGTAACATCCTTATTGTTACAACCCGGGAACCTGCAGGTACGCACCATGGCTCGATATATTTAAGAAAAACTACTTTTAAGTGACTTTAGAAGTTGTTGTTTCACTCATACAGCCAAGATTAGCAGCCAGACACCACGCAGTTCTATAGCTGCGGCGCAGGGATACGAATGACAAAAAGTAGTCCCGTTGTAATGTGACGTTGTAAATTTTTTCTCTTTGTTTGTGAGATGCAAATTAGCCATGCTTTCAGAGGCTAATCCTTTTGTGAGGCTAAACGGCGCAGATAAAGCGCCCCCAAAACAAGCCAGAACTACGTTTATGAATCACTTCTCCCCTGAAAATCTCTGAGCAGGGGGGTGTGTGTGAAATGGGTCAAAGTTTACAGAGCACTGGGTGGGCGAAGGAAGACATAAAACTTAATGTCTAAAAAAGCGAACTTTTCCTTTAATGAGGAAGGCTTTGGATCTGTGCTTCAGATGTCCGATCTGAGGCCTCCAACATCTCATCACCATTCGAAAAGTATAGCACCGATTTGAAAAATTCCAAAAGCGTCAGCATCAGAAGGCTTTGGTGGTGCTGTATTTAATTTTTTGTGTGCCTACCTAGAATATTTGTAGGAGAAATGATGAGATGATTTCTACTGTCTGGAGCAGAAAATGCCTGTTTTTTATGGGAGGAAAATGTGGCTGAATCCTCTTTCAGATGCTTGTAACTCAAGAACCGTGGCAGATACAGCTAAAACGAAGACATCCCATCGAAGCGGACGAGTAAAACTACTGTTTTTGAGTAATTGATGAGTACTCAAAAAAATGTGGTCGTAGCAGATTTTTGTTTAGAGAAAATCATCTGAATCTGCCGTTCTCCAGATCTGAAGCTCCAAACATCAAATTGCAGGCCTCGAACCTCGCATCACCATTTGAAAACTATTGCACCGGTTCGAAAAATTCCAAAACCGTCAGCGGCCGAAGGCTTTGATGGTGCTCTGTGTGAATTTTTGTGTGCCTATCTTTAATATTGTAGGAGATATGACGAGTACAGTTTAGCTCTCGGAGAGCAATCGAAGCACCTGAGCTGAGAAAAAATTGAATGGCTGCCAATGGGAGAAAATCTGGCTGACTCCTCCTTCTGAGCCTCGTAGCGCAAAAACCGTGGCAGCTACAGCAAAAGCGAGACCATCCCATCGAAGCAGACAAAAAAACATACTGTTTTTGAGAAAATTACACGTCTACCCCAAAAGATGTGGTCGTAGCAGAATTTCCCCTTCTGGATTTCGATCTGAAGCTGTCAGTCACAGTGGGAACTGCATGACCATATATGGGACAGCACAGCTCAGCTGCTGGAAGGAGAAATATTTTAAAACCTTTCCAAACTAGTTAACGCTACGACCACAGTTTTTGGAGTACGTCCATAATTTATAGCTCAAAACGGAGGAAAATCCGTCAGCTTTCATCCAGCGCAAGTCTCATTTCCCTCGGTTCTACGGTTCTCTCATGGCACTTCCTGAAGTCGAGCAAAGTCTGTTTTTCGCCCTATTCTTTTGAATGGGGGGAGGAGGAGACGTTCCTGAACTTTCCAAAATCGTACCTCAAGTTTAACCTGTGATTATAGAAAAACCGTAAAAGATATCAAGAAGCTGAAAAAAATTTGAAATAGGTGAACTTCTTTTGAGTTTGTTAAAAGTTGAATGAAGTCTCTAGGTTGAAGTTAACCCTGGCAAGTAAGAGGTCAAAAAGATGAAAGATTTTGTGCAAAATTGAGCGATTTTAAGCATTTTCCATTCATTTCAATGGGCTGAAAAATCGCAGAAAACGCTGAATAAATCGGAAACGGTTGAAGATATCAATACCAAGAGATATAGCCGGAAAGAGCTGAACGAGCTGAACGGTTTGATACCAAACTTGCTGAAATAGCTGAAAAACTGTAGGAGGAGATACAGTTCAAAAAACGTACGGAAACTGAAAAAGTGGAGGAGGAGAAAAACAATACTTTGAATGCTTTAACAAGCATTCAAACTAATTAAAACGTTCCTGAAGAAACTCAGATGGGGGACTGTCAGAGACCAAGCAGTAAAGCATAGAAGACACAGTTAGTTTACAAAAGTGGGTTTTTATTTACCCACAAACAAGAAAAAATGGTTAACAAAATCAAACCTAATCAGGCAGGCTGATAAAAGAGGTCAACTCGATAAACTAGACTCTAATTCAAGCTAACAAAACCTCAAACCAACAGAAGACAAAACTGAACTTCTTCTATTTGAGGTTTTATGGCGGCCTGCAATCAGGGCTGGACTGGGACAAAAAATCAGCCCGGGCATTTTGAGCCGAGACCGGCCCACCAGCTATTGAAGTAAAAACAATGACGCCTATTTTTTACACCAGCTCTCTAACCCTGGTCCTCGATATTCCATATCTATCATGTTTTAGTTGTTTCCCTGCTCCAGCTCAAAAACAGCTTATTTTGCTGCTTATTATTATTATTTTATTTAGTTTTGATCAGAATTTTCTCAGAATAATTATTCACAGGGATTATTTACTGAGTGAAATGAGTTGCAGGATATTTTAGTAAACTTGTTTAAAAATGAGTCAGTCTTTTAGATGAGTCTTTGATAAGAACAGATCCTTCAGATCCCTTAAAAGAGCCATGAATCCCATCTACAGGTGAAACTTGAAAAATGTTAATATCACGTTAAAATTAATTTATTTCAGTAAAAGCAAAAGGACCCAAACCAAGTACTGAGTACATATATGAGTAGCTATACTTTTTCAGACATTTCAGACATTTAAAATCCTTGTTTTATTGATTTTAATGTAATATTCTAATGGGGTTTTCATCAGCTGTAAGCCATAATCATCACAGTTACAACAAATAAAGGTTTTGTATGTAATGAGTCTGTCTCATAGATCAGTTTCACCTCTGGATCGATGACATTAACCAACTTTTGCACCAGATTGTCATTTTTTGAGTTTCAGCAGTAATTTCACGAGGAAAGAAATAAAACAATGTCCTGATCAAAAAGCAAAACACAGCAGGCGCTTGACTCACACACACGCACACACACACACGCGCGCGTACACGCACACACACACACACACACATACACGCAGGAGGCTGTACTCACTGTTGTTTCTTCTACGCAGCAAAAGAGGCAAATCCAGTCTCCCCGTTCTGTTCTCACAGGGAAATTTTCGGATGAATCTGACGCGCGGCTGAACTACCCGAACCGGAACCGCTCACTAACTGAATTTAAATGTGACGAATGTTTTAAAACAACAATCCAAGGAAGTTCTGAGTTGCATACGGCCACCTGTGCCTTTTCTTCTCTGGCTAGTACTCCAAACATTAGTGCTGAACTAAAGGCTTATTAGCTTTTCCCCACTTACAGTTTTTCTCAATAGCTAAAACACTAAAACCTGTTGTCTGAACCAAATGCTCAGTTGCTTGAACCCACTGATTGAATCAATCACTCTTTTGGCAAAACCATCAGCACGTTTCACCTGCTTAGACACCACTTGCCAACACATTTTCATTGTGATGCACCTGTGCTGCATAATGGTGAGCACAGGTGACAAACATCAATCACAAGTAAAGCACTGGTATCACCACTTGAACACAACAACTAAAAATGGATCACACTTGTGGCTAATGATGTGAGGGATCATACACAGTGCTTCATCCTTATAGATGTATTCATGGGGTCTTTCCACTGCATCCAGTTGAAAACCCCTCTGTAGAAATAAATCTAGTTTTGTAAGTGATACGGAAAAAGTGATTTAGGCCACTACAGTCTATCACTATGTAATCAATCATGTGTCTGGATAATATGCCAACCTGTACGTACTGGAATCTTTGCTCTTTGCACTTACAGTAGTATTTGTATATTTTTGTACTTTATTTTTAGTACATGGGCTTACTGTACACAAGTGTCAAATGCACAAGATTTCTGTTTTGTCTTTTTGTACAAGTGCTAAATGCACAGTTATTTTTGTTTTGCAACATGCATTTCACCTACAGTGAACAATAAACATTTATTTCTCCAGCTTCATGTCCTGAGCATTGTGTTTTCTGTTTTTCTACGTAGTGTTTAGTGACTGTTCAGTAGTGACTGTCATTGTGATTGACAAGGGGCACG
Organism: Aphyosemion australe; assembly: GCA_006937985.1. Taxonomy (NCBI): domain Eukaryota; kingdom Metazoa; phylum Chordata; class Actinopteri; order Cyprinodontiformes; family Nothobranchiidae; genus Aphyosemion; species Aphyosemion australe. The sequence goes on along the minus strand of SSNS01000397.1, from coordinate 424,826 downwards.
ATTTGACAACATAGTTCAGTTTTGAATAGAATAGAATAGAATAGACTTTATTGATCCCTCAGTGGGGAAATTCACTTGTCACAGCAGCACCATCACTCAAAGGTAATTAGAAGAAGATAAAAACAAGGATACATGTATATACACATATGCAGTAATCTAGTATTGTAATCCTAGATCACTAAAAAAACCACAAATAAAGATAAAAACAGACTTGGTACCAACACTATGCAGCATACTGTAAGAGACACAGACAACAGTGAGAATCCGTTATTGCACAATTATAGAACACATGAATATTGCATTGGTGTTATTGTGTATCAGGATGATACCAGCACAGCTTAAACTGAGGAGTTATACACTCTTACAGCAGAGGGGATGAAGGATCTGCGATAGCGCTCAGTTTTACATCTGGGATGTCTCAGTCTACCTCTGGAGGAGCTGTCCATGATCTCCACAGTGGAGTGCAGTGGGTGGGAGGGGTTCCTTAAGATGGAGGTCATCTTCCCCAGCATTCTCCTTTCACACGTCTCCTCAACAGAATCCAGTGGGCAGCCCAGAACCGAGCTAGCTTTGGTAGCTAGCTTGTTCAGTCTCTTTCTGTCTCGGTCAGAGCTGCCTACACCCCAACAGACCACAGCAGAATGAACAACAGAGCCAACAACAGAGTGATAAAAGGATTTTAGCAGCTGGGAGTTAACTCCGAAGGACCTCAGCCTCCTCATGAGATGGAGGCGGCTTTGGCCCTTCTTATACAGAGCATCTGTGTTGTGGGACCAGTTCAGTTTACTGTTGAGGTGAACACCCAGGTACTTAAAGGTGTCCACCACCTCAATGTCTGCTCCCTGGATGTTTACTGGTGAGTGAGGAGGAGTGTTTCTCTGGAAGTCAATCACTATTTCCTTTGTTTTACTGGTGTTCAATCGAAGGTGGTTACGCTCACACCAGTCCACAAAGTCCATGATGACTGACCTGTACTCCTGGTCGTTCCCCTCAGACACACAGTCGACGATGGCTGAGTCATCAGAGAACTTCTGGAGGTGACAGCTGCTGGTGTTGTAGGTGAAGTCTGAGGTGCAGAAGGTGAAGAGAAAGGGTGAGAGCACTGTACCCTGCGGCGCTCCAGTGCTGCACACAACCACCTCAGATGTACAGTTGTGCAGCCTCACGTACTGTGGCCTGTTGGTGAGGTAATTGGTGATCCATGAGGTCAGATGTTCGTCCACTCCTGCACCCCTCATCTTCTGCTGTAGTAGGCATGGCTGGATGGTGTTGAAGACACTGGAGAAGTCGAAGAACATGATCCTCACAGTGCTTTTTTGCATCTCAAGGTGATTCAGAGCCCGGTGCTGCAGGTAGATGAGGGCGTTCTCCACCCCCATGTTTGGTTTATATGCAAATTGAAGTGGGTCTATTTCTGGGCTCACCACTGAACACAGATGGGTGAGGATGAGTCTCTCCATAGTCTTCATCAGGTGGGAGGTCAAGGCGACTGGTCTGTAATGGTCTGGTTCCCTGGGATGTGATGTTTTGGGGACTGGAACCACACAGGAGGTCTTCCACAGGATGGGGACCTGCTCCAGTCGAAGGCTCAGGTTGAACATGTGTGTGACCACTTCACACAGCTGGTCAGCACAGTCTCTGAGCAGTCTGGGGCTGATTCCGTCAGGACCTGCTGATTTTCTGCTCTTAAGCCGCCTCAGTTCTCTCCTCACCTGGTCTGGTGTAACTGAGAGGGGGGAGTGGGGGGGGGCTTGTTGCTGAGGATGGTTGGTGGAGGGGGGAGAAGCTGATGAATGGTGTGAAGTTGGGAGGTGGGGGGTTGGCTGGCTGAGTGGAGGTGGTTGGGGGGTGGTGGTGTTGGTGGTGCCTGTTGCAGCAGTGGGGGGAGTGGAGTCAAATCTGTTAAAAAACAGGTTAAGCTCATTGGCCCGGTTCTGGTCCCCGTCAGCAGACCCACTGGCACCACTCCTCCCACTGTGACCTGTGATGTTCCTGAGGCCTCTCCAGGCACCACGAGCATTGTTCTGCCCCAGCTGATTCTCCAGCTTCCTCCTGTAGCTGTCTTTTGCCTGTCTTATTTTGTGTTTAAGTTCTTTCTGTACACGTTTTTGCTGCTCCTTATTTCCAGACATGAAAGCTTTCTTTTTATCATTCAGCAGGGATTTCAGCTCTGTGGTCAGCCAAGGTTTATTGTTTGAGAAACACCTCACTCTTCGTGTTGGGATGGTGTTTTCTACACAGAAGTTTACATAATCAGTCACACAGTGGGTCAGGCTGTTAAGGGCATCACCATGGGTGCTGCAGAGTGTTTCCCAGTCAGTGGTTTGGAAACAGTCCCTCAGAATTTCTGTTGATTCCTCATTCCACACTTTCACAGTTTTTTTCTGAGGAGGCTCCCTAATCACCCTGGGTGTGTATTCAGGCTTCAGGTAAATGAGGTTGTGGTCTGAGCGGCCGAGCGGCGGCAGGGGGGAGGAAGTGTATGCGTTTTTGACATTAGCATACAGAAGATCAATTGTATTGAAATTTCTTGTGGGACACTTAACATACTGTGTAAAAGTGGGCAGAGTGGAGAGCCCTTTTTATAAGACACACCATGCCGGCAAATCAGCGCAATATTACCGCAACGTGTTTCTTATGAACGCGCTATGGCGGCATCACGTTGCGGGAATTTTGCGGCATTCGTGTCACTACGCTTGGTAGTAATATTGCGGTAATATTGCGGCTTCGCCGGTCTTATAAACGCACATTAAGCCTTGGCGCAAAAGAGGGAGGTGTCATGACCATGTGATGAATTAATGCTGCGCTCCTGCCGGGAATTATGTTAAAAATGAAAGTAAACACGCGCTTAAGTTTCACGTTTGTAAACAGAACCAGCTGAGATGATAAACTGGACCGATGCACAGCTCCAGGAGCTTCTCTCCGTTAGATCTGCAGCTCAGATCATCTGACAGCTCACAAGGATGGTGGAGGACACACACCTGTAGCTGGTTGTTAAAATAAAAACTTAAACTTAGCGCTGCTTCGATCGCAATAAAAAGCAAGTTATGTCCAAAATACATGGAAGTCTGCGACAGTGCAGAGACCGCCCCCATACCTCCTTTTTGCCGCCATCGCGTAATCTTTTATAAAACTGACATGATTGCGCAACATTACCGCCACTGTCTGAGCTCTTATAAACGACCTAACGCTCCCTGATGCCGCATCGGCGTTGCGGCAAATTGGCGGCATTGTTTTATAAAAAGGGCTGAGGAGAGAGACGCGTGATTAAAATCCCCGCTGATGAGAACAAGCGCGTCTGGATGAGCTGTCTGCAGCTTCTCCACAGAACTTTGGAGCAGCTCGCATGCAGCGACTGCGTCAGCCGAGGGGGGATGTACACATTAAACGCTATGACATGTGAAAACTCTCTCGGGATGTAATAGGGCTGGAGACCAACAGCCAGTATCTCAATGTCTTTTGTGCAGAGTTTTTGTTTAATGGTCACATGCGCCGGGTTGCACCATCTCTCATTAATAAACACAGCCAGCCCCCCACCTTTTCGCTTACCGCTCCGTTCTGCGCTCCTGTCAGCGCGCGCGAGTTTAAATCCTTCTAAGGAAACCTCAGAATCAGCGATGAGCTCATTCATCCATGTTTCCGTAAAAAACATCAAACTACACCGTCTGAAATCCCGCTGGAGTCTGGTCAGTGCTGTGAGCTCATCAATCTTGTTGGGCAGAGAACGGACATTTCCCATAATCACGGAGTGTAAAACTGGTTTATATCTCCGTTTCCTCTGCTGTATTCTAAGCCCCGCTCGGCACCCCCTGTTTTTCCTCCTCAATTCTGGGGGCAGGACAGGCGTGTCAGTGTGGAAGAGCGCCGGTGGCCGCAACTTCATCAGCTGGTCCCTGCTGTAGATAATAGGTGCATGGATGGACCCGGGAGAATTTCCTTGTGCGACCCCCAGAAGTTCAGATAAAATTTAAAAAATGAACACAAACTACACAAAAGTACTCCTGTGGATCATGCGGTTAAAAACACGCAACACAAAACAAGCAAAGAATAAAAAAGAGAGTGAAGAAGTGAGAGCTGCTCTAACAGGCTGCAACCCGTGTCGCGCCATCTTGAAACACCAAGTTGAGCACAGATTGAACTGTTTTGAGGTGAAAGTTTGGTTTTGCAAGGAGAGTCTGAGGTTTTGGGGATTTAGTTTGAAAATTGGGTTTTGTGTTCACAAGTTAGAGAAAGGGAGAGCAGCTTTCAAGAAATGTGTCTTAGCAATCGATAAAAACTGTAAAAGTTAGCTAAACTAGAAGTTTTGTTGGTGATGACGTCTATGAAAATGATTGGATGAACAGATTTCCCAGCATGCTTTGTTTTTGTAAATTGTTGAAATAAAATAAAATAAATGAATTATGATTCATTTTTACTGGCAGCAAATGTAACATTATCATTACTGACACGAGAAATTCAAAAACGGAAGAAAATGAAAGGATGACATTTATAAACTAGCTTCAGTTTGATGGAGCGCTGCTGCACCATGATGGAGAAATGGAGTTGGCTGATATAAATATTAGGCAGTTTCGCAACAGAAATGACGCGTTTCAACTGTATTATTAATAAAATACAGAAACGCTTGGGCTCAAGCTGTTATTAATATTATCTGATAAGCCCCTGACACCAGTAGACAGGGCCGGCCTGAGGATAGTCTGGGCCGGCCGGGCCGGTCCGAATAAAAATTAACAAATAAGCGGCCCAAAATTACCGTCCCGCCCACCGGGCAAATGCCCGCCTGGCCCGACGGCCAGTACAGCCCTGCCTGCAAGCAACGTGGAATCTGGAGTGTGGACCAGGCCTTACGGCCTCCTGAAATGACACATTAGGCAACAGAGACCATCCTCCATAGTATAATAATAGACTTTCAGCTGGACCGGATAAAAATTAACGTGCAGCATGAGGAAGAGTTAGAGACCCTTAAACAGCTGCTTGAAGATTAAATCAGTTCTGAGGTCCAACCTGGTTCTGAAGTTAAATTACAGGAACCAGAAACGTCTGTGGAGGGTCTGGAGATGAATCCTGACGAGGATTGTCAGATGGGAACAGAGGTTTGCTCACCGACTGAGATGTGTGAAGAAAAGTTAGAATTAGAAGATGCAAACAGAGGTTTCCCTGGAAATGACTCTTCAACCAAAGAAGAATTTAGCTTTGAAAAAGATGAAACAGAAGAGATCAGGAAAACATTTCTTAATTGTAGGCACTTCAATAAGTTTATTACTCCGGTGTGTCTACGGAAAAACAAAGTTAGGTCATAAATAAATCCAGCCATGATGGGTTTCATAATGGAGATAATGATACTTTATTTTTGCATCAAGGTCACAGGTTTAAATTCCAGCTGTGACCTTTCTGCAGGATGTTAGCATTAGCGTTCTTGCAAAATTAGAAATCTCCATGTGTGTGTTAGTTTACTCTAGTCCACATTGTAAAGTGCCTTGAGATGACGTGTTGTGAATTGGCTTTAAATAGATAAACTGAATTTAATAGAATTTAATTGAACTCAAAAGAATATATTTTTTATTTAGATGAAATTAATTGAACTGTGGGGAGCAGACATGTTTAGAGGCAGGCTTTGACAGCCGCACATGTTGGGATTCATATTGAAAACAGGCTGGATTGTTGGAAAATAGGAATATTTTCTATCTAGAAACATTTCCTAATTCCTGTACAGTAGATGACTCACATCATGGCTCATGGTAAAAATGGTAAGTGGCCTGTATTTGATATAGCGCCTTCCAGAGTCCTAGAACCCCCCCCCCCCATGCGCTTTACAACACAATCAGTCATTCACTCATTCACTCACACATTCACACCCTGGTGATGATGAGCCACATTGTAGCGACAGCTGCCCTGTGGCGCACTGATGGAGGAGAGGCTGTGGTACACTGGCGCCTCCAGCCCCTTCGACCACCACCAGCTGGCAATGTGGGTTAAGTGTCTTGCCCAAGGACACAATGACAGCGACAGACTGAGCAGGGCGCAAACCTGCAACTTTCCAATTGCGGGGCGGGGCGGGCAACTCATGACTCACATCATGACTCGTGACTAACATCATGATTCGTGACTCACATCATGACTTATGACTCACATCATGACTTGTGCTTCACATCATGCCTCACATCATGCCTCACATCATGACTCACATCATGACTCGTGCCTCACATCATGCCTCACATCATGACTCACATCATGACTCGTGCCTCACATCATGACACACATCATGACTCACATCATGACTCGTGCCTCACATCATGACTCACATCATGACTCGTGCCTCACATCATGACTCACGTCATGACTCGTGACTCACGTCACGGCTCATCACTCACATCATGACTCGTGACTCAGATCATGACTCTTATGACTCACATCATGACTCGTGCCTCACATCATGACTCACATCATGACTCGTGCCTCACATCATGACTCACATCATGACTCGTAGCCTCACATCATGACTCACATCATGACTCGTGCCTCACATCATGACTCATGACTCACATCATGACTCGTGACTCATATCACGGCTTATCACTCACATCATGACTCACATCATGACTTGTGACTAACATCATGATTCGTGACTCACATCATGACTCATGACTCACATCATGACTCGTGCCTCACATCATGACTCACATAATGACTCGTGCCTCACATCATGACTCACATCATGACTCGTGCCTCACATCATGACTCACATCATGACTCGTGCCTCACATCATGACTCATGACTCACATCATGACTCGTGCCTCACATCATGACTCGTGACTCATGTCACGGCTTATCACTCACATCATGACTCACATCATGACTCACATCATGACTCGTGCCTCACATCATGACTCATGACTCACATCATGACTCGTGCCTCACATCATGACTCACATCATGACTCATGACTCACATCATGACTCGTGCCTCACATCATGACTCGTGACTCACGTCACGGCTCATCACTCACATCATGACTCGTGACTAAGATCATGATTTGTGACTCACATCATGACTCGTGCCTCACATCATGACTCACATCATGACTCGTGCCTCACATCATGACTCACATCATGACTCGTGCCTCACATCATGACTCGTGACTCATGTCACGGCTTATCACTCACATCATGACTCACATCATGACTCACATCATGACTCGTGCCTCACATCATGACTCACATCATGACTCCTGCCTCACATCATGACTCATGACTCACATCATGACTCGTGCCTCACATTATGACTCACATCATGACTCATGACTCACATCATGACTCGTGCCTCACATCATGACTCACATCATGACTCATGACTCACATCATGACTCGTGCCTCACATCATGACTCACATCATGACTCATGACTCACATCATGACTCGTGCCTCACATCATGACTCGTGACTCATGTCACGGCTTATCACTCACATCATGACTCACATCATGACTCACATCATGACTCGTGCCTCACATCATGACTCATGACTCACATCATGACTCGTGCCTCACATCATGACTCACATCATGACTCGTGCCTCACATCATGACTCACATCGTGCCTCACATCATGACTCATGACTCACATCATGACTCGTGCCTCACATCATGACTCGTGACTCACATCATGACTCGTGACTCATATCACGGCTTATCACTCACATCATGACTCACATCATGACTTGTGACTAACATCATGATTCGTGACTCACGTCATGACTCATGACTCACATCATGACTCGTGCCTCACATCATGACTCACATAATGACTCGTGCCTCACATCATGACTCATGACTCACATCATGACTCGTGCCTCACATCATGACTCGTGACTCATGTCACGGCTTATCACTCACATCATGACTCACATCATGACTCACATCATGACTCGTGCCTCACATCATGACTCACATCATGACTCCTGCCTCACATCATGACTCATGACTCACATCATGACTCGTGCCTCACATTATGACTCACATCATGACTTGTGACTAACATCATCATTCGTGAGTCACATCATGACTCATGACTCACATCATGACTCACATCATGACTCGTTCCTCACATCATGACTCACATCATGCCTCATGACTCACATCATGACTCGTGCCTCACATCATGACCCACATCATGACTCGTGCCTCACATCATGACTCGTGACTCATGTCACGGCTTATCACTCACATCATGACTCACATCATGACTCACATCATGACTCGTGCCTCACATCATGACTCATGACTCACATCATGACTCGTGCCTCACATCATGACTCACATCATGACTCATGACTCACATCATGACTCGTGCCTCACATCATGACTCATGACTCACATCATGACTCGTGACTCATGTCACGGCTTATCTCTCACCTCATGACTCACATCATGACTCACATCATGACTCGTGCCTCACATCATGACTCACATCATGACCCCTGCCTCACATCATGACTCATGACTCACATCATGACTCGTGCCTCACATCATGACTCACATCATGACTCGTGACTCACATCATGACTCATGACTCACATCATGACTCGTGCCTCACATTATGACTCACATCATGACTCACATCATGACTCGTGCCTCACATCATGACTCATGACTCACATCATGACTCGTGCCTCACATCATGACTCGTGACTCATGTCACGGCTTATCACTCACATCATGACTCACATCATGACTCACATCATGACTCGTGCCTCACATCATGACTCGTGCCTCACATCATGACTCCTGCCTCACATCATGACTCATGACTCACATCATGACTCGTGCCTCACATTATGACTCACATCATGACTTGTGACTAACATCATCATTCGTGAGTCACATCATGACTCATGACTCACATCATGACTCGTGCCTCACATCATGACTCACATCATGGCCCGTGCCTCACATCATGACTCATGACACACATCATGACTCGGGCCTCACATCATGACTCACATCATGACTCGTGCCTCACATCATAGCTCACATCATGACTCGTGCCTCACATCATGACTCACATCATGACTCATGACTCACATCATGACTCACATCATGACTCGTACCTCACATCATGACTCACATCATGACTCATGACTCACATCATGACTCGTGCCTCATATCATGACTCACATCATGACTCGTGCCTCACATCTTGACTCACATCATGACTCGTAGCCTCACATCATGACTCACATCATGACTCGTGCCTCACATCATGACTCACATCATGACTCATGACTCACATCATGACTCGTGCCTCACATCATGACTCGTGACTCACGTCACGGCTCATCACTCACATCATGACTCGTGACTAAGATCATGATTTGTGACTCACATCATGACTCGTGCCTCACATCATGACTCACATCATGACTCGTGCCTCACATCATGACTCACATCATGACTCGTAGCCTCACATCATGACTCACATCATGACTCGTGCCTCACATCATGACTCATGACTCACATCATGACTCGTGACTCATATCACGGCTTATCACTCACATCATGACTCACATCATGACTTGTGACTAACATCATGATTCGTGACTCACATCATGACTCATGACTCACATCATGACTCGTGCCTCACATCATGACTCACATCATGACTCACATAATGACTCGTGCCTCACATCATGACTCGTGACTCATGTCACGGCTTATCACTCACATCATGACTCACATCATGACTCACATCATGACTTGTGCCTCACATCATGACTCACATCATGACTCATGCCTCACATCATGACTCATGACTCACATCATGACTCGTGCCTCACATTATGACTCACATCATGACTTGTGACTAACATCATCATTCGTGAGTCACATCATGACTCATGACTCACATCATGACTCACATCATGACCCGTGCCTCACATCATGACTCATGACACACATCATGACTCGGGCCTCACATCATGACTCACATCATGACTCGTGCCTCACATCATGACTCACATCATGACTCATGACTCACATCATGACTCGTGCCTCACATCATGACTCATGACTCACATCATGACTCGTGCCTCTCATCATGACTCGTGACTCATGTCACGGCTTATCACTCACATCATGACTCACATCATGACTCGTGCCTCACATCATGACTCACATCATGACTCCTGCCTCACATCATGACTCATGACTCACATCATGACTCTTGCCTCACATCATGACTCACATCATGACTCGTGCCTCACATCATAGCTCACATCATGACTCGTGCCTCACATCATGACTCACATCATGACTCATGACTCACATCATGACTCGTGCCTCACATCATGACTCACATCATGACTCACATCATGACTCGTGCCTCACATCATGACTCATGACTCACATCATGACTCGTGCCTCACATCATGACTCATGCCTCACATCAATGGCTCACATCATGACTTGTGCCTCACATCATGACTCATGACTCACATCATGACTCGTGCCTCACATCATGACTCATGACTCACATCATGACTTACATCATGACTCGTGCCTCACATCATGACTCACATCATGACTCACATCATGACTCACGACTCACATCATGACTCATTATTCACATCATGACTAGGGCTGGGCCGTTTTACGATTTACACATCTGACGATCTGTCATTTTTGAGAGACCGTTTTATCACGATTCACAGTTCTGCTGCTGTATTCTGCCTCTGTATGAAAAGGGAACTCCCCTTAGGAAACCTCTGCTTATTGGTGAATGACACGCCTTTGTTTGACCTTAACCAAACAGAGTGATTCATGGTGGTGATAGCCATAGCACGTGACGCGCCCGCTTGTTTACAACCCTGTTTACAACCTGTATGAAGAAGCATGGCATTGGCTGCGCCCGCCGCTGAGAGCGACAACGAGGTTTTCGTTGCAAAGAGAAACGCCTCGTCTATTATATGGAACTGGTTTGGCTTTTCACCCGACGACAAAGAGCAGCAAAGAAACATAATTTGCAAAGTTTGCAAGTAGAGCGTCAAGGCAAGTGATGGCAACACCACGAACTTGTTTAATCACTTGAAAAGAAGGCATCCCAAACAATACAATGAGAGCCAGCTGGCAGCTAAAGCTAAAAAGCCAGCGGCTGCAGCAGCAGCGGTGGCCAGTGCTTCTTCCAGGCAGCAAACGCTAGCAGAAACATTCACAAAACTCACTCCCTACGACAGAGACAGCAAACAATGGACCAGCATGACAGATGCAGTGACGTACCACTTGGTTAAAGATTTGTGTCCTGTGCGAACAGTAGAAGGACAGGGATTTAAGAAAAAGATAAAAATATTGGATCCGCGCTACGAGTTACCCAGCCGCAAGTATTTTTGAACACCGTCATTCCACGCATGTACGATGAATGCAAAGACAGAGTTGCAGAAAATATTAAGAATGTGAAGTTTTTTGCTACCACAAGCGATCTCTGGTCCAGCTGCACATCTGAGTCGTATTTGAGCGTAACTATCCATTACGTGAACAACTGGGAGCTACATAGTGCAACACTCCAAACAACCTACTTTCCGCAGGACCACACAGGAGAGCACATCGCAATGGGCCTGAAAGAGACTCTTGAAGTGTGGGACCTTAAAGAGGAAACAATTACCTCAATGACAACAGACAGTGGATCTAACATGATGAAGGCCCTGGATCTGAATGGCTGGACACGACTGCCATGCTTTGGCCACAGATTACATTTTGCCATCGGTGAGTTTATTAGTAAATAATCACAATTTTAAATCTTTTATTTCTTATTTTTAGGACGTAAATGTGTAAACATAAACTTAACATTTGTGCTATAAAATGTTTGCATATATTTGCCTGAACATGTTTAATTTATTTTTTAATTATTTGTTTCAGAAAATGGTTCCACAATTTTAAATCTGTTATTTCATATTTTAAGGTGTAAATGTGTAAACATAAACTTAACATTTGTTTTATAAACTGTTTGCAAATAGTTGCCTGAACATGTTTAATTCTTTTTTTTATTATTTGTTTCAGAAAATGGTTCCAGAGATCCCCGGATTGAAAGAGCAACCTCAGTTTGCAAGAAAGTGGTCAGCACGTTTTCCTTTAGTTGGAAAAAGAAACGAGCCCTCACGGATGCCCAAGCAAGCATGAATCTACCCCAGCTGAAGCTGAAAACGGAATCACCAACTCGATGGGGTTCCAGATTGGCGATGATTGAGAGAATACTTCAGCAGGAAAAGGCCATCTCTCATGTCCTCAAGTCTGACAAGAAAACAAAACATGTGGCTCCCACCTGGCAAGACCTTGATGTCATGGACTCGGTTAAGAAAGCCCTAGGACCACTCCGAGACTTCACTGATGCACTCTCTGGGGAGGATTACGTAAGTGTCTCCTATGTGAAGTCTGTCCTGCATCTACTACATAACAATCTTCTGAAACCAGAGGATGATGACACAGAGCCGACAGCACAAATAAAAACATCCATTGACAACTACCTCACAGAAAAGTACCAGGATCCTGCACCACAGAGAAAGAGCAGAGGCTGAGCAGATCTGTGACTGAGCTGGAGTCTCTTCTGACACCTGAATCAGAGCACCCAGTGTCCTCTACCTCCTCCACACCACAAAGCCAAAGCACTGAACCACAGCCAGCAAAGAAAGCAAGAAAGTCTTTGGTCTGCTTTTTTAAAACTGCAGCAATTCCCTCAACATCCGCTGAAGAACCCCCATTGAGAGAGCTGATTGAAAAGGAACTGCAGTCCTACTTGTCCACACCCAATGTGGATAGTGAAATGGATCCACTTGAATGGTGGAAGGCCCATGAGGTCTTTTTTCCAAAAGTGAGTCAGCTTGCTCAGAAATATCTTTGCATTCCTGCAACAAGTTCTCCCTCTGAGCGAGTGTTTAGCACTGGTGGCAATATTGTCACATGCCAAAGGGCAGCCCTCAAACCAGACAAGGTGGACAAACTCATCTTCCTGGCAAAAAACCTGTGA
>SSNS01000397.1:337734-401612 GCA_006937985.1 Aphyosemion australe | reverse complement strand
AGCTGCTTAGACTCTATTAAACCTGGATGGCTGGGAACTTTCTACAGCTGAATGAAGACAAGACTGAGATCCTCATCTGTGCCCCAGACAAGCTGGTTCCCAAAGTCAGAGACTCTCTTGGTTTTGAATGTTTCTTTACAGAAGTCGAGCTACTCTCAAGATTCCCTGGTGGATTGAATCCACCAGGGAATCTGTGGTGGACCCAGCGAAACCTGGAGGGAAGGGGAGCGCTATGTCAATCAGGGATTGATCAGGAAAGCCTCGATGTTCTAAACTCGCTCTCTGGCACAATCCCCCTGTTGTGACAGCTGCTTGCCGTTGTTTTTAATGTTTTTTTATTTATTCACTCTTAACTCATTTGTCCCCTTGCAGCCCTTTCTTCCCGATTGATCCAGCAATTACATGCTATTACTGCAATACATAATCCAGATCATCTTTGGTACGTTCATCCTGTGTCTGTCTGATTATTCCTTTAACTTTTTGTTCTTTTTAAAACACAGATAGGAGATCTTATTTACCTTTTTTTATGCTGACTCTAAAACATATATAGGAGAAACAGGACGCCAACTTGACACACGAACAGCAGAACACAGAAAAGAATGTGAAAAAGAGACAAGCAGAACACACACAAGAGCAGCAAAACAAGAAGCAGAGAACACAATAAGGAAATCAGCAGTCACAGACCATTGCACCAGAGAAAATCACATCATGGACTGGGACAGAACAAGGATTATCAACACTGAACAACATAAATATAAGAGATGGATAAGGGAAGCTATCGAGATAAGGAGACGTGGACATGGGACCATGAACAGGGACGACGGAGTATACACGTTAGACCACGCATGGGACTGTGTCATCGAGGAGGACAGCGCGGGCAGCAGGGGGCGATATCGTCGTCCCCTGCTGCCCGCACATAAACGGAAGCGGAAGTGAAGCTGCTTTCAGCAGCTTAGCTCTGAAGAAGGCCACAGTGATGGCCGAAACGTCAGCATAAAAAAAAAAGGTAAATAAGATCTCCTATCTGTGTTTTAAAAAGAACAAAAAGTTAAAGGAATAATCCAGATATTTAAATAACACTATTTCAAACTCAAGGGGAACGTCAAACACCAAAAGTTCCTCTTGTAAGATAAAATCAGCACATTCTGGCAGAAAGACCACCATTCTTCTGCCAGGCTGCTGTCCAGGACAAGTTTAGTGTTTTTTATAATATGGTCTTTTATGATAATATGTAGGATATGTACTTTACAATCTATGTACATCTGTCTTTATAACACTTTTTTCCTATCCACAGGTACTGCTCTGTTATTTTATTTTGGTGATGTTTCAATAAAAGAATGACAAATGATTTAAGTTTGTTTTTTTTACACATCAATTAATTATTCCCAATATCTGTAAAAAATATCTACAAACTTAGTAATTTAATTTTGATTTGATAATGTTGGAGCCTCCCAGGTTTATTTTAATATTAAGATCTTTACACAAAGCTTCCTCACGTTTTGCCGCATTCAAAGAAATTCCAGTAGTTGAGGAAAAACGTTTATTGTTTTTTACAAACATTTTTAAATTAACATGATTGTCATTAAATTTATAGAAATTAAAAATAAAAAGTGCATAAAAGAGGCCCAGAGAGCTGCACAGTCTTTTAGAGAGGAATACANTGACTAGAAAACTGGTTCCTGCTTCCAGAGAAACTCCTGTGCAGAGAAGCTCCATCAGACTTCTCTGTTTTCCACTCCCTGTTCTGCTGGAAATCTCCACTCTTCTCAACTGACTGCTTAGAGTAAGAACCTTTGATAACAATCATTTTTTTATTGTTCAAGGCCTAGTATTAAGTTATTAATTATTCACTCCTAATACTCATGTCCAGCATCTTTTGTTCTTCTCTGTAATAAAATACTTTCAGTCTTGCTAAAGGAGCGCTGATCTTAGTCCATCTTTCATAATCGTGATGTTCTGACATCATATTGAACCCAAATTGACCTTTCGCCGAGCCCCGCCCCCCTTAGTTACTGTTGCCAACTCCGACAATAAGTGGATCAAATACTGCAGTTCCGCAGATTTCCGTGATGGATAGAAGTAGACAGATGCGTGTCAGCGACATTTTTTGGAGCAATTAGTCTTCAATATCACCCAGATCGAGGCAAAAAGGGTTACAGTATGCAGTGGAGGGATATATTAGTGTCGGCTCCGCTGAGCAAAGCGTAGCAGGGAACAAGGAGTTAGGAGTTTGGGAGAAGGTCCGGCGTCCGGGGACGCGTAGATCCGAGGAGCGGTGGCGGTGTCCCTGTCAGCTGTCAGATGATCTGAGCTGCAGGCAGCTCTAACGGAGAAAAGCTCCCGGCGCTCTGCATCGCTATCATCTCAGCTGAGTCTGTTTATAAAATGTAACTTTTTATGCCCGTGTTTACTTTTATTTTTAATAGTTCCCAGCCGGAGCTCGGCATTAATTCATCACGTGATCATGACACCACCCGCTGTTGCGCCAAGGCTTAATGTGCGTTTATAAGACACACGGTTGAGGTAATATTACGCTGATTTGCCGGCACGGTGTGTCTTATCTAAAAGGGTCTTGGATAGTCTGGGAGGCGGACCTCCTCCCAGCCGCGGGCGGGGGGAGCACTCATGCTGTTGCTGGTTGAGCTCGATGAGGAGGTTCTGAAGGGAAACGAAGGAGACACGACTACTATCGAGTCTACTGCTTAGTAGTAAATTAGGCTTAGCTTCATCATTTTGTTTGGAATTGTCGGATAGTAACGGTTGCTATGATGTGTGATTGGACAATAGCCGTTCTGGGGGCGGGGCCGGCGAAAGGCTAATTNCTCTCTGGCACAATCCCCCTGTTGTGACAGCTGCTTGCCGTTGTTTTTAATGTTTTTTTATTTATTCACTCTTAATTCATTTGTCCCCTTGCAGCCCTTTCTTCCAGATTGATCCAGCACTTACATGCTATTACTGCAATACATAATCCAAATATTTAAATAACACTATTTCAAACTCAAGGGGAACGTCAAACACCAAAAGTTCCTCTTGTAAGATAAAATCAGCACATTCTGGCAGAAAGACCACCATTCTTCTGCCAGGCTGCTGTCCAGGACAAGTTTAGTGTTTTTTATAATATGGTCTTTTATGATAATATGTAGGATATGTACTTTACAATCTATGTACATCTGTCTTTATAACACTTTTTTCCTATCCACAGGTACTGCTCTGTTATTTTATTTTGGTGATGTTTCAATAAAAGAATGACAAATGATTTAAGTTTGTTTTTTTTACACATCAATTAATTATTCCCAATATCTGTAAAAAATATCTACAAACTTAGTAATTTAATTTTGATTTGATAATGTTGGAGCCTCCCAGGTTTATTTTAATATTAAGATCTTTACACAAAGCTTCCTCACGTTTTGCCGCATTCAAAGAAATTCCAGTAGTTGAGGAAAAACGTTTATTGTTTTTTACAAACATTTTTAATGTAACATGACTGTCATTAAATTTATAGAAATTACAAATAAAAAGTGCATAAAAGAGGCCCAGAGAGCTGCACAGTCTTTTAGAGAGGAATACAGGGTTGAGGGGAGGAACATTGTCAGCAGTGGTTTGGCTACAGATGGAATTATTAAACAAAATGACATCAATAACACATCAGGCATAACAGTCTGGGATATGTTTGTACTTTTGCTTTTTTTGTTGCACTCTACCACTAGGCCACCGGAGCTGGTTTGGCTTTAAAACAAGGTGCCACAATGCACAAGAAAACTTTAATAAGACCCCCCCTTTTTTTTACTATTCACTCCGTTTTCCTCTATGAGGGTGTGGGCTCAGCCCCAATATTTCCAGGTACAAGAAACGCCCCTGGGGTAAAGGACGGGGAACTGAGAGAGTTCCGAGCCCGGCGCTCGTGAGCCCGGGCTGTGACGTCAGCCTCCCAGAATGCAAGGCTCCAACCCAGAGCCCAGGCCAGGCCCGAAGTCCACAAACATCTCTAAACTTGTCCTAAAATGTCGACCCGGAGAGTAAATGGATCCCGCACAAGCCGCCGGAGAGAGAAACCGTCTGTGAGTAGCTCCGCGGTTCTGTCCGCTCACCGAACCGCCACTTGGGCCCGGTTCTACGGGAAAACGCAACTTGGCCCCCGCTCAACTAACTCAGACACAACTTGGTTCAGCTTTGTGTTAGTAGTGCGGGTTCGGTCCGTGTGAAGGAAGCTAGCCCGGGATCAGCTGGTGTCCGAACCACTTCAGCAAAAGCCGCTGTGTAACACTGAACAACAGAATCGAACCTACTTTTAGCCAAACGAACCCAGCAGGTTAGCAGCGGAACTTAGCACCGATCCGGTCTGGCTCCGTCCCAGCAGCTTAGACTGGCCCGGTCCGGTCCGGTTTAAAGATGGAGGTTTAAGTTTGTAACAACTGAATCTCTGTTAAGTTCCTACCCAGTTCTAGTAGACCCCTCGTTAGGAGCCTTTATTTAACTACCGCTGACCGGTTACCATGGAGACAGATGTTTGCTGTAAACATGTTTCAGGATAAATGTTGCATTACAAAGCAGCAAGGCTCAGCTGGAAGTCTGTAGGACCACCGATGCTCAGATGGATGTCTTTGGGACCTCCAGAGCTCTGGCTGTGATAGGATGGACCCGGGCAGAGATGGACAGAACCATTAGAGGTGGTAAAAGTCTGGTGAATGTAGAACACATATGCTGGAAGCTGATCACAACCCTTGAAATCTCTTAACACAATTGCTGACCTCAGGTAGGCATTGCAGGGGATATTCTCCATGTCATCGCCTTGAGTCTTCACAGGAAGTGGATTAGATCTCCTGCTGAAGTCCACAACCATCTGATTGGTCTTGGTGGTCTTCAGCTGCAGTCTCTAGTGGTGCGTCTGTACTTTGTCTCTAACCCTATTCCGTACAACTAACAGTCTGAAGTTCTGAGGAGATCAGCTCTGAGTTGGAGGTCTAGAGAGCTAACAGTAAGAAAAGGCTCCTGTGCTGCTGAAGATCATCAGATAGTCCAACACCTAGTAGGCTCCACAGTCCTCATATTCTCCTGAAGTGGTCCTGGCTGGATGGTGTTGAAGTCTGCCTCAAATACACATCAGGTATATAGTTGTGCTCTTGGTAGCATGTAGACAACGACGACATCCACACCAATAGGGAACCTAAGTCACACCCATCTACTTCTGGACCATGGGTCCCCAACTGCCGGAAAAAAAAAAAGAATGGGCGTCTGTGAGAGGATAAAAGCTATCTAATCACATCATTATTTATCATTTAAATTGAAGTACAACATGTGTGATTCAGGGCATAATTCAAAGCAGATTAGAAAATAACTTTTATAGATCCGTTAGGACCCATGAGACCGGAGGAGAAGGAGGCGGAGCCTCAGGCTCCCTTTACAGTGTAGGGGTATACTAGCATAGATATCATATATATGACTAGATGCCTTACCCGCACTATTCTTCGATTGGACGAACGTCCCTACGCGGCGGCCATCTTACCTCGGACAGCTGCCCCCTTTCGTAACATTGGTGTCAATGGTGCATGTACTATTTAAATAACTCTAACTTGCTCAATTTTCAACCGAATTTCAAACGGTTTGGTTTGTTATAAACGCCAGAGATGTGGCTGTAAAATATGACGGATTTGGCCCGTTAATTTAAAAATGTTAAAGTATGTCCTATCAAGCCTATGTGCTATAAGGTTTGTAATAATGCAACCGGCTTGTAAATCCGTTAATATTTAATCGAGTTAAGAGTGTTTTTGTTTAAGTTGTTCACTCACCTTCCATCTGCTACCATTGAGAACGGAACGTAAGCTGTCCGAGGTAAGATGGCCGCCGTGTAGGGACGCCGTCGACTCCCAGTTAAGGTATCTAGTGATATATATGATATCTATGTATACTAGGGGTGTTCCAAAAAGGGTACTTCACGATTCGATTCGATTTCGATTATGGGAGCTTCGATGCTTCGATTCTTCGATTATAATGGTTGTTGGTTCGATTCGATTACTGGTGCCACGATTCTTCAATTATTTACATTTTTAATGCTTTTTTTCATACGAGATTTATTGTCTTCTTCTTTGTCTACATTTGTAAATAAATAACCTATCAATTAACTCAGTTCCTCTAAAACTACTTTCAGTAAGTAAATGCTTTTTTTTTACATTTAACTATTTTTCAAAGACAAAATCTTATTGTATGACTTGTGTAAATATTTGCACTTTGACCAACTTAACTTCGATCAGGGAAAGCTTTAAACATTTAAAACCTGCAGGGAAACATTTTTTCTCTCCTTCCTTTACTTTATTTAACAACAGAACATTAGTAGAAAACAGTTCAATAACATGCAAAACAACATGCTATCACCTCAACTGTCTTACAGCTTTTGAGATGTTGAATAACATTTCATTTCTACTGGTAACAATTTAATGGTGGCATGTCTATAATGTACAGATTGGCAATAATCCAGTTTAAATTATGTTCACAGATAGAAGTGTTTGTGAATTACATACTACAACGGCTTGCCATAGGCCTGGAGCAGTGTGTTGCGCAATCTCGTAGCAACAACAACGTGAGTCCCGGTAGCTGCTGTGGCTCTGCTCCATAGCGCTGCAGACAGCTACGAAAAAACAGGATAGTGGGACTTTTCTTCCGCTTGTAGAGTTTAGTCATTCTTAGTTCCAAGACCATCGTGTTCTTTTGGAACCCACGGCGTGAGTCTGCTATCCGCTAGCTTAGTTAGCATTAGCCAATCTGCCCGTAGCTGCGCGTTTGATCCCAAACTTTGGACCGTTTCTGCTGGTTCCTCTATTTTCCTCCACAGCATCATTACCACATTGTGCGCCAGTAAAAAGCATCTTCCTTACACAAAAACAAATAACTTACATTTGTTAAGGCTCCGGTTACGTGTATTTTTCTTTTAGTACCGGTGTCGGTACCAGATCTGCTCGGGTGCAAGATCGGCTCGGGGTCCTGCGCCTGCCGATAACGTCACACTAGATGATTGGCTGAACGTAAGACTTACAGAAGTTACGATACCACGTTCATAAAAGTTTTGGTAGCACATTGACAATGAAGATTTTGATTGGTTTGAACAAAATTGCGGTTGTAGTCCTTGTGGTTGTAGTCCTGTAGTCCAAAAACAAACACTTTTCGGGAAAAATATGTTTGTTTTGCCAAAGGAAACGTAAAATAAAAGCAAAAATACCAATTGATAAACAGAGATCCTCAGCAGCTCTTGATTTTGATGAAAAGGGGCAAAATAAAAATAAAATAACTTTATTGAAGAAAATAGCAAGCAACATTTTGAATGAATGAATGGATTTAAGAACTAACAAAATATACAGAAATGGCTGCTAATTCTGTAAATACATTTACAATTTTCCACATATAAAAACTGTTGTGCTTTTTGGAAGTCTGGTGTTGGTTTTATGTAGTTTCACATTCTTTACAAAACTACGACAATATGGTGTTTTATTAACAAAAACAGCTATAAAGAAAATATTTAGGCGGTAAGAAACAAGACAAAACTGCTAAACTCTTTCCAAAACTTATGTGTGAAATCCGAGTGGATTTGCCGTAGTTTGACGAAATTAGAATTTAATTAACATGTATATTTATGTTTGTGACTGACATCTGCATATTGAATGCTCTAAAAAATTGTTTTCAACTGAAATTTCTTTTTGTTTACCAGGTTTAAATATTTAATACTTGGTCAGTCCCATTGATTTGTTTGATTAAATTCAGTTAGGTGTCTGAGTTTAACACTGAGCACAAAATTAAAATTTAACCGTTGAATAAATTCAGTGTTCAAAAATGTTTCAGAATTTTTGTGTATCAACTGATTTTATTAGTGACATTTTAGCATGCAACTAAAATGTACATTGTCTAGATATTGTCCAAAAAAATCGGCAGCATTTATTGGCCATCGAATGACCATGACCTCTACATATCTGCATCGGTATCATCAATAGATAAACCAATATTGGTTGACCTCTAGGGTATATGTCACTTCCCACACCCACTCCCATTCTGAGAAAAACAAACTGCTGCTGGGTGTTAACGCTAGACAAAAAAAAAGGCATTTGTCAATAGAAAAACATGCACAGAGAGCTTGGACGTCAATTAAAAACAGTCAACAGCAACACATTTAAAAAGTTTGTGCTCAACAATCATGACTTAGTGCTTTGTTTACACCGCTTCCTCCTGGGCAACTCCACATCTGAGAATGTTGCTAGTATTGGCTGGTCATTCAATTCAATTCAATTCAATTTTATTTATAAAGCGCCTTCCACCACCTTATCGGAGGCCCAAGGTGCTGAACACCATCACAAAAAAACATAAATACAAAATCACAATTATAAAAACATAAAACAAGAGATAAAAACAATTATAAAAAACAATAGAATAATAAAAGATGGGGCTTGTCGATTAAACAAAGATAAGAACAAATTAAAAAAAAAAACATTAAAAACCACAACATCAAGCCAGTACCATGAACCCTACTGCTGAAAGGCTACCAAATAAAAATGAGTCTTCAAGCGAGACTTAAAGACTGGAACAGATGGCGCCTGCCTAATGCTCAATGGCAACTTGTTCCACAGAGTTGGGGCCAAAACAGAGAATGCACGATAACCTCTTGATCGGTATTTCGATCGGGGGACTACCAAGAGTTCCTGCTCAGCTGAGCGAAGAGACCTAGATGGGACGTGCCTGTGCAAAAGTGCAGAAATGTAAAGGGGAGCACTGCCCTGAAGAGCCTTGTACACAAAAAGCAGGATCTTAAATTTTGCTCGGTACTGCACCGGGAGCCAGTGCAGAGCAGCTCATTCTCAGAATGTTCCCTTCCTCTTCTTCTGAAAATATTTTCATATACTCGTCTGAAAATGCAACCAGAAATGAAGCTCAATGGAAAAATTATCCAACATTAAGCTATGTTGTGCTTTTTAAAATGTATCTGAAACATTAAGCAAGAAAGACAAACTATATTAATGAACTACGTTACTGTCGTTCAAATGCAACATTAGGGTGACCAGATCCCAACTCACCAAATGTGGGACAGCGTGAAACTCCAATGCAACAAGATAAAGTAAAAAAAAAAACAACAACTTCTATTCTGCCTTTTGGCTCTAACATCACTGTTAAGTATAGATAAATCTATTATCATATATTTCATGTCTATTTAAATTAAATTTGAACAAGCAAACAGCAAAAACTACAGTTCCTCTCAAATTCCCACAGCTTAACTCAGGCTCTTTGAACCTTCTACAGTGTAACTTTAGCTAAAATGATTTTAAAACCATCAACTCATTGTAATAATATTGATAGGCCCACAATAAAAAAAATTAGGTTTAAGCAGCCTTTTTCATTGAATATTTACTCTGAATTTCCACAACAGAATAACACTAAAAGTACCAGTAATATTTACATTCATTTTCCACTATTCATATTTTTGTGCAAGTTTTTTCTTTATTTAGAAACAAAATTGTTTTTTTTTATGTGAACAAATCTCTAATAGTAAATATTTAGGGAAGAGAAAAAAAACATTGACTTTAATCTGAGAAAAATGTCTAATCTTAGAGTTCTGATTTTTTTCTTCTGAGAATAAATTATTATTATTATTTCTAAAAGAGTTCAGCTTATATGTATCTGAAACACAACCCCAGAACCAAACCTTCTTTGGGTTTTAGCATGAACCTGCAGGGTTTCCCCCAGAAAACTTGCTAAGCCCGGTGGTAGACAAGCCCACGGGCAACCCGCTGTGTTTTTGTAAAAAAAAAAATAGTTGTCAGGAAGTATGACTAGTATGTGGTGTTATAAACCATTTTTTAATAATACTTATTTGTCTTACAAAAAGACACAATCTTGAAATATGGTTTTACCAGACACAAAAAATACAATGGAACATACACCTGATCTCTCACCCTGTTCACTTATCCATAGTAAGATGTTGCTATTGTGCTTTTGTATCACCAGATGCTGTTAAAGTCAGACTTGCAGGTTAAAGACCCCTATTCATTTTAAAGGTGTGCTTCACTGAACAAACATTTTTTTATGATTATTTCTGATTATAATCGATCACTCCGAGTTTTTCATGCAGGCTCAACATGAAAATAGTCTCCTACACCTATCTCCTGCATTAACAAGGGCTACAGCTGTTTAATATTTTAGTATTCTAATATTCTGTCGAATCCTCTGCTGTCAATGAAATATTCTATCTGACGACCTTTCAAAACAGAGGAAAAAAATTCTAATGAATTTTTTCAAAATCTAATTTCAAGTAGAAATGTTACTAATTTCTACTAGTAACAATGTAATGGTGTCAGATTTTTCTAAATATACACGGATTGGCAATAATCCAACCTAAAATTATATTCAAAGATAGATATGTTTGTAAATTACAGTGCATCCGGAAAGTATTCACAGCGCTTCACTTTTTCCACTTTTTTGTTTATGTTACAGCCTCATTCCAAAATGGATTAAATTCATTGTGCCCATAAAATTCAACACTCAACACCCCATAATGATAATGTGAAAAAAGTGTCTTTGAAGTTGTTGCAAATTTATTAAAGATAAAAAAACTTGAGAAATCACATGTACATAAGTATTCACAGCCTTTGCTCAGTACTGTGTTGATGCACCTTTGGCAGCAATTACAGCCTCAAGTGGTTTTGAATATGATGCCACCAGCTTGCCACACCTGTCTTTGGGCAGTTTTGCCCATTCCTCTTTGCAGTACCTCTGGAGCTCCATCAGGTTGGATGGAAAGCGTCGGTGCACAGCCATTTTCAGATCTCTCCAGAGATTTTCAATGGGGTTCAGGTCTGGGCTCTGGCTGGGCCACTCAAGGACATTCACCAAGTTGTTCTGTAGCCAATCCTTCCATATTTTGGCTGTGTGCTTAGGGTCATTGTCCTGCTGAAAGGTGAACCGTCGCCCCAGTCTGAGGTCAAGAGCGCTTTGGAGCAGGCTTTCATCCAGGATGTCTCTGTACATTGCTGCAGTCATCTTTCCCTCTATCCTGACTAGTCCTCCAGTTCCTGCCGCTGAAAAACACCCCCACAGCATGATGCTGCCACCACCATGCTTCACTGTAGGGATGGTATTGGCCTGGTGATGAGCGGTGCTAGCCTAGTGAACTAGACCAATTCTTGCTTTGCAGAGTTTGGTCTAGGCACGTTTCGTTGGAATCCTCGCAGCCTGTGGCTGTCCAATCACAGCTCGCTATAGTTTTGGTTGGGCCAATCACAGCGCTCTATATTTTGGGCCAATCACAGAGCGGGAGTAGCCGATGACGTCAGCGCTGCGGCCGCGAACGCAAACCCAAGCAAGATGGCGGCAACGCCGGAGCCACGTTCTTTTGAAACGGCTTTGTCATCAACATTGGATTATTTAGACTCCAACGTGCGTAAGTCTGTCGGCTATACTTAGCGGCTTCTTATTTTTACCAAACAAAGTAGTGCAATGTCCCAGTACACCTGATATTCACATGTTTTTCATACAAAAACGACAGAAATCATTGATGTTAGCAAATGTTAGACGCCATTGCTGCCTCCCGCTTTTCCGTCGCTGTGATTACGTCACGTTGTTCGTTACTCTGATTGGTCCTAGCGCTATCCAATTGCGTGCTAACATTTTGAAAGACAACCGTAGATCCCGCCTCACGACTGAGGGCCGTCAATGAGTCGTGGCCAGACTATATATACACATATATAGGATGGCTTGCCAGGCTAGAGCGGTGCCTGATTTTCTCCAAACGTAACGCCTGGCATTCAGTCCAAAAAGTTCCATTTTTGTCTCATCAGACCAGAGGATTTTGTTTCTCATGGTCTGAGAGTCCCTAAGGTGCCTTTTGGCAAACTCCAGGCGGGCTGCCATGTGCCTTTTACTAAGGAGAGGCTTCCGTCTGGCCACTCTACCATACAGGCCTGATTGGTGGATTGCTGCAGAGATGGTTGTCCTTCTGGAAGGTTCTCCTCTCTCCACAGAGGACTGCTGGAGCTCTCACAAAGTGACCATCGGGTTATTGGTCACCTCCCTGACCAAGGCCCTTCTCCCCCATTCACTCAGCTTAGAAGGCCGGCCAGCTCTAGGAAGAGTCTTGGTGGTTCCAAACTTCTTTCACTTATGGATGATGGAGGTCACTGTGCTCATAGGAACCTTTAAAACAGCAGAAATGTTTCTGTAACCTTCCCCAGCCTTGTGCCTCAAGACAATCCTGTCTTGGAGGTCTACATTCAATTCCTTTGTCTTCATGCTTGGTTTGTGCTTTGACATGCACTGTCAACCCAGGGGCCTTATATAGACAGGTGTGTGCCTTTCCAAATCATGTCCAATCAACTTCATTTTCCACAGGTGGACTCCAATTAATCTGCTGAAACACCTCAAGGATGATCAGTGGAAACAGAATTCACCTCAGCTCAATTCTGAGCTTCACGTCAAAGGCTGTGAATACTTATGTTCTTGTGATTTCTCAAGTTTTTAAAAAAAATAAATTTCAGGGTTCCCACTCGTTCTGGAAAATGATAGACCTATTTTCCAGTCATGGAAAACACCTGGAAAATGGGGAAAAAAGTAAAATGTCCTGGTAAAGTTTGAGTTGTCCTGGAAAATAATTTTCCCTCATTGTGGATGAACGCAAACGGGCTAAACATTTTACGCATGAATGTCTGTTTTTAGCTGTCTTCAACGAGCGATATTGGGCTGTAGCGCTTCTCTGCTTTCAGTTCTGCATCTAGCCGGCACAGCGCCCCACGTGATGCTACCAACCAATCAGATTTCTTTTCCCCTTAGAACAGTTCTGCTTCCCAGTGCTTCCATCTGTCTTTGTTAACTAGATTTATAAAATTTTCAGACCCAAGTAAAGATTTATTTCTACAAAGGGCCAAAACTAGCGACTTTCAGTTCAAGAGTGCTGCTGTATCGCAGTATATGGAGCAAGAGGTTTTTCTCCTTCTCTCTGTTGAGTGACAGAGGAGCAGCGGAGAGCTGTGGGCATGTCGTCACTCATGCCTTTAGTTTAGTGGAGCCGTAGCAAACAGGACGACAGCTTCCAGATAGCGACAGTAACAGGTAGTGTTACCGGGCCACGTTCCACTCAGTAGTTCATACTTGTTCTATTGTCCAACAGTAGAAACAAAAAACATGTGAAAGAGAAAAACTCCATGAATTCAGCTCTATCAAAATACTGTGTGTGCACAGAGAGCAGCTGTTTTAGCTCGATACACAGACCCTTAGGCAGCGAAGAGCCAGTGAGAACTGAAGACTGGCATGTTCATTTGAACAAAGTTGTTAATGTAAATAAATTGAATTCAGCATGGATAAAATTTGAAATATTTAAGTGGTAACCATAAATTTATTATAGTAATACAAGCCAGACTAAAAAGATAGCTAGCAAACAATAAGTACTACTCATCTCTGAGAGTTAGAAATAAATATTTTTCAGGTTCAATATGATTGTGGTGCTAGCGAGAGATATTAGCCTGGTCATCTTCCCTCAATCCTGTTTCTGGATGACTGGACTAACCTAAAATGACCAATACTGGAACAACAAACTGCAGTTTAGCTATGTGAAATAAGCAGTAAGTGTAATGTGGTGTGTACAGTAAGTATAATATATAGAATATGAAAGATATGAAAAAGCTACGGTATGAAAGGCCTAATTTATTGAGTAAGCAGTCAATATACACTCACCAGCCCCTTTATTAGGTACACCTTGCTAGTACCAGGTTGGATCCCCTTTTGCCTTAAGAAATGCCTTAATCCTTGGTGGCATAGATTCAACAAGGTACTGGAAACGTTCCTCAGAGATTCTGGTCCATATTGACATGATAGGATCACACAGTTGCTGCAGATGTGTCGGCTGCACATCCATGATGCGAATCTCCCGTTCCACCACATCCCAAAGGTGCTCTATTGGATTGAGATCTGGTGACTGTGGAGGCCATTTGAGTACATTTGAGTCATGTTCAAGAAACCAGTCTGAGATGATTTCATCTTTATGACATGGAGCATTATCCTGCTGGAAGTAGCATCAGAAGATGGGTACACTGTGGTCATAAAGGGATGGACATGGTCAGCAACAATACTCAGGTAGGCTGTGGCGTTGCAACCATGATCAATTAGTACTAAGGGGCCAAAAGTGTGCCAAGAAAATGCCCCCCCCCCCATTACACCACCACCACCCTACCATCCAAATGTCGCAGCAGAAATCGAGACTCATCTGACCAGGTAGCATTTTTCCAATCTTCTATTGTCCAGTGTTGGTGAGCCTGTGTGAATTGTAGCCTCAGTTTCCTGTTCTTAGCTGACAGGAGTGGCACCCGGTGTGGTCTTCTGCTGCTGTAGCCTATCTGCCTCAAGGTTCCATGTGTTGTGTGTTCAGAGATGCTCTTCTGCATACCTTGGTTGTAACGAGTGGTTATTTGAGTTACTGTTGCCTTTCTATCAGCTCCAACCAGTCTGGCCATTCTCCTCTGACCTCTGGCATCAACAAGGCGTTTTCACCCACAGAACTGCCGCTCACTGGATGTTTTACCTTTTTCGGACCATTCTCTGTAAACCCTAGAGATGGTTGTGCGTGACAATCCCAGAAGATCAGCAGTTTCTGAAATACTCAGACCAGCCCGTCTGGCACCAACAACCATGCCACGTTCAAAGTCACTTAAATCACCTTTCTTCCCCGTTCTGAAGCTCGGTTTGAACTGCAGCGGATCGTCTTGACCATGTCAACATGCCTAAATGCATTGAGTTGCCACCAAGATTAGTCATTTGTGTCACCGAGCAGTTGGACAGGTGTACCCAATAAAGTGGCCAGTGAGTGTAACCAGTAATAGACTTTAAAATTTGTGTTGTTGTCCTTTCTAGGCACAATGTCAGGAAGACAAATTGCAAATTAATATCTGAGTTGAAGGAAAACCCCGAGTTCAGGGATTGGCTAGAAGTGTCTGGAGATGTGCATAGGGCGTCTCAGCACTCAGGAGTCATGCACGGGGACAAGGTCAGCCCTAGTTGGGATAACTTGACTTGTACTGTAGCAGCTGAAAAAGTCTCAAGAATGTCCTGGAAAATTCCTGGAAAATCATTTCAAGAAAAGAGTGGGAACCCTGAATTTGCAACAACTTCAAAGACACTTTTTTCACATTATCATTATGGGGTGTTGTGTGGCAAAGCCAGGTGGCCCGCCAGGCCAATGTAGCGCTGGGGGAAACCCTGAACCTGGCTAATTACTGGAAACCTGCTTGTGACCAACATGTTTTTGAGACTCTGATTTTCTGCATCATTTCATATCGGACTCCTTGCCATCGTTTCATTTTGTGTTGGTGGTTCGTGAGTGCGCTCCACGAGCTCTGTACCTGCGTTAAACTCCCGCCTCCTAGTTTGATTGACAGCCACAGCTTTCTCCATACAGTTTATGCAAGATTTAAACTTGAAACGGGAGACTGTCAGTAATGCAGGACAGCGTGTCGTTTTCACAGGCTTGAACTAAAAATGTATTCAACTTAACCTTCCTTAATCTTCCTTAGGTTCCTTTCTTGCACCTTTTCCCTCCCTCTACTTCGGACTATCGTCTCTAATTTTCCTTCACTCAGAGCAGCGCACCGCAGCTTCACATCCATATATATTTGGCCCTGTAAGGAATTTGATGAAACGTCAGCACATCATGACCGCTGCGCAGTGAGATACGTCATCGATCAGCGCAAAACGCGGGAAAATCAGTAAACAAAGATCGACACAATGGAGGAAGCAGCAATGGAGGAAGCAACAATAGTCGGCACGTTTATGTTTGATATGCAGCGATGGCTTCCATCGCTCGTCTCTCTAACAACTCGTGTTTTCCTAAATAACGGTTCTCGCCACATATATGCATTTCCTATTTCCTCCTGAGTTGACATAATTTCCGACTGAGTTACAACCAATTGGCAGCGTTCCCGTCCAGCGTCTTCATTGGGCCTTTTATCAGGCCGTTCCTAGTACCTACCCCTGATCAGGTACTCAGAAGGTTATGGAAAACGGCCGTTCGGCCGGACCGGTCAAGTGGAGACAAGCGCACGTCGGGAACTTCCAGTAAATTTACTAGGGATGTTCCGATCACGTTTTTTTTGCTCCTGATCCGATTTCGAGTCATTTGATTTTGAATATCTGCCGATACCGATCCGATTCATTTTATCATTGGTTGTATTCTATATTTTTTTAATATATATTATAATCTTATTTATTATTTATTTTTTACTATTATGTTAGCTCCTGTTATTTTTATATTCATCTTATATTAATCTTTTAATCTTTCTTCCAGTGTTTCCTCTGTGGGGGGCCCTCTGCCTCAGGGGTGGTGGTCAACTGTTGCTGCCTGGGTGCTCTCTGGGTAGTGCTTGGGTGGAGGTGGGGTCTGTGCCCTCCCTCTCCGTTGCACCCTGTGTTGGTACCTCGGCTGCTGCAGTTGACCTACTGCTGCCGGGGAAGATGGCTCCTCTGATGGCGTTTCCTTGCCTTACCATATCTGGCTCATCTGAACTCAGCCGAGTTAGGGGTGTGTGTGTGGGGGGGGTGTAATGACTGTGCCAATGTTTTTAAACTTGTGTGGGATGGATGGGAATGACGGTTATATAGGGTCATTTTAACCTGTAAAGCAGTGTTCCCCAACCCTGGTCCTCAGGGCCCACTGTCCTGCATGTTTTCCATGTCTCTGCTTCAGCACACCTGATCTGCATTGCCTCCTCAGGAGGACTTCAAGTGTTGCAGATGCCTGTTAATCACTCATTTATTTGAGTCAGGTGTGTGGCAGCAGTGTGTTTGAAAGGGCAACATAGGAAACATGCAGGACAGTGGGCCCTGAGGACCAGGGTTGGGGAACACTGCTGTAAAGCACTTTGAGTTGCATTTTATGTTGGAAAAGTGCTTTATAAATAAAGTTTGATTTGATACTTTTCAGGAAACCATTAAAATAAGCAGAAAAATGAAATAATTTTCAGGAAAGCATTAAAATAAGAAAAAGAAAACACATCCAAGTTCTCCTAAGTTTCACTTTCACTTATTTAGAAAGTGCACTAATTAAAAAACGTGTTACGATCATATTTAACAGTAGCAGTGTTGCTCATATTTCAAGTTGTTTACTCCCTCAATCAGCAGCTGTGTTGAGCGATGCGTGTTCCTGTGACGGGGAAGGCATGCGGCACCTCGGCAGGCAGGCTAACATTTCCCTGCACAACACCTGTAGCTAACACACAGCTCGGGTGCTGCAGCAGACAAAACCCCGACTTTTTGCAGTCTGTTGGCAATTTCTCATTATTAGCCTTTTAATTTTGGCTGGCTCTGCGTTTTTGTCCGAGTTCACTGTGAACTGGGACTGTTGGTGGCAAACCGGGAATTAATGGAAACAGGTGATTCGTTTTGTTGACGCCCCGAACGAGAAAAACCAAAAGTGAAAGTAGTTTGTTTTGAAGGCTGCATATCATGCAGCTCTGCCACTGAATGCCCAGAATGCACACATTACAAGTGGCTGTAGCTCTGCCTTCGCTGTCCAGTTTAAAATACCACCAAGCTGACATTTTACTACTACACGTTAGCTCAGCGTTAGCCTGCTTGCTAACAGCTGCGCCTTGGTGTCTGAATCCTTGCCTGCCGCAAATTGTATGACGTTACTGTGTTGTTTTCGTACAAGAAACAAAGAATACTGATGCAGAGGAACTTGTTGAAATTAAAACTAAGTAATTGTTATTCCATTTGAAAATCTCTATCTCAGGATAAATTTAAAAAGTCATATTTGTTTTTTTAAAAGGTTAAATCCATTCTTTTACACCCGATTCCGATCTTTTTAAAATTACGTGATCTGGCCCGATTTCCGATCACGTGATTGGATCGGAGCATCCCTAAAATTTACCCCAAAGTTCCGATAAAGGAAATGCACCTAATGTATGATGGTGCTTGTCCATGTAATGGCCTGTATTTGAATAGCGCCTTCTTACGGTTCTACCACCCCCCAAGGTGCTTCACAACACAATCAGTCATCCGCCCATTCACACACACATTCACACGCTGGTGGGGATGAGCTACATCATGACAGAGGTGAGGCTGCCGAAAACTGGTGCCGCCTCCGACCACTACCAGCAGGCAAGGCGGGTTAAGTGTCTTGCCCAAGGACACAACGAAAGCGACAGACTGAGCAGGACCTTCTGATTGCAAGGCGGCCACTTAACTCCTCTGCCACCATCGCCCATAAGGCCCTAAAAACAAGAACCAGGATCTTGAAATGAACCCTGAAGTTAACCGGCAGCCAGTGAAGCTGGAAGAGGAGCGGGGTGACGTGGGTGTGTTTGGAGGACTTGGTCAGCAGCCTAGCACAAGTATTCCGAACCATCTGTAGACGGTTCAGAGAGGTTCTGCTCAGACAAGTGAAAAGCCAGTTGCAGTAGTCTAAGCGTGAGGAGATGAAGGCGTGGAGAACAATCTCAAGTTCAGAGCGGGACAGAATAGAACCCAGCTTAGCAATGTTCCTGAGATGGAAGAAGGAAGAGTGAACAAGAGGACTGACATGAGAATCCAGGCTGAGAGCTGGGGCAAAGGTCACACCAAGATTCCTGACAGAGGGTTTGGTGTGAGAAGCAAGCTGATCAAGAGAGCCTCTGACTTTGGGAACCAGCTTGTCTGGAGCACAGATGAGGATCTCAGTCTTGTCTTCATTCAGCTGTAGAAAGTTCCCAGCAATCCAGGTTTTAATAGAGTCTAAGCAGGAGTGCAACAGCTGCAGCTTAGACATCTCATGGAGCTTAAAGGAGAGTTTTTTAAAAGAGCTCAGGATGTGCTAAAGAGGGAGCAGATGTAGGAGGAAGAGTAGAGACCCCAGCAAAGAACCTTGTGAGACACCATAGGTGAGGGAAGTGGTGTAGGACCAAAACTTGGAGATAGCCACAGAGAAGAAACGCTCAGAAAGATGAGAGGAGAACCATGCCAGAGCAGTTCCTAAAAGGCCTACACCAGGGGTGGGGAACCCTGGTCCTGGAGGGCCGGTATCCTGCAAGTTTTGGTTGTAACCCTGCTTCAACACACCTGATTTCAATTAGCAGGTGATTAGCCGGCTTCTGCAGAGCTTGATGAGTTGCTGCACAGGTGATTCAAGCACTGAATCAAGTGTGTTTGAGCAGAGAAACCACAAAACCTGCGGGATAGCGGCCCTCCAGGACCAGGATTCCCCACCCCTGGCCTACACAATCTCTCAGCCTACCAAGTAGCAGGTGGTGGTCAGCAGTGTCAAAGGCTGCAGTCAGGTGCAGCAGAACCAGAAAAGAACAGTCCCCTGCATCACTGTAGAGCAGGTGTTCCCAAACTTATTTAGTCACGCACCCCCTTCTATGTCCCGACCGTGTTGACACACCCCATCCCCCAAAAACATGTTTTCAAGAAAAAAAGAAAGAGACTTGCAGCACAGTCAATGACTGCGTTCACATGCAGCCAATAACCCGTTCAGAACCCGGTTATTTGCAATAACCCAGTTCCGCAAGGCCATGTAAACACTGGCAAAAACCCGGTTATGAGCATAGCTGGGTTTTTAAAAACCGGGCTATTACCCCTGGGGTAACCCTTTTCTAACCCGAATATCAGGTCATGTAAACACGTATCGGGATAACCCTTTCAAAAGGTGTGCTCTGCACATGTTCTATTCGCAAGGAATCTTGGTCTTTTGACTAGATGAACGTCTTGTATGCGCCAGTAACCCGGAAGTGAACACGTAGAGTTCAACCTGAGTTCAACATGGTGAAACGCAGCACACCACATTTTTGGAGCAATGAATAAACCACTGGATCATGAATTTGTGTCAAGTGCTGCTGGTAGGTCAGTAACAGCACCAATGCGCAAACAAAAGCGATCACTATTAGCTCCGAACCATCCATTATCTGCGTGCTACTGTTGTTGTCGTCTTTGGATACAGGAAGAAAAAAACAGGAAATGACGCATATTGCGTCTTAACATAGCCCGTACGTCCTGGTCCTGATGCTATGTAATTGGGATATTAGAAGTTCCATGTATCCAGGGGTAACTCTCTCTACTTGTGCATGTAAACGGGTTATTCCGAATTTTTCAGAAACCCGAATACTGACCTTAACCCGATCATAACCTGAATACTGGCTGCATGTAAACGTAGTCAGTGTGTTTCTTTCTGACGCCATGTGTTTTTATTTCTGCAGTGAGCCATAAAATTAACCTCACTCTGCCCGGAGTTTGTTCTTCAAGTTTCCATCACTTTCATGGAGTAAAGGTTCGGCATACGTGTTTGTTTACGTTTTTGCCGCTGTACGCCTGCACAGTGAGAGAGAGAAGAGGGGAGAGATACAATGCTGCACTCAGGGTCTCTGAGGGGCTGCAGTAGGAGCAACAGACAGGTGATCAGCAGGTATAGTCGGCTCTGAAAGGTGTTCATCTGAATTTGCACATCACATTTTTTCTGGTTAAAATCACACTTTAGAACGCCTCCGCAGCTGCATAATTTTCATGATTGCATGGTATCAATCAATCAATCAAATTTTATTTATAATGCACTTTTCATACTTGAATGCAGCTCAAAGTGCAGTACAGATTAAAATCCAAGGGGTTCAAATGAAGGCAACTGGACTTCTTTGGTTTCTTGAAGACGTTTCGCTTCTCATCCGAGGAGCTTTGTCAATTCTGACTGGAATATGGGAGGGTCGATCTTATAAAGATTTATAAGATCGACCCTCCCATATTCCAGTCAGAATTGACAAAGCTCCTCGGATGAGAAGCGAAACGTCTTCAAGAAACCAAAGAAGTCCAGTTGCCTTCATTTGAACCCCTTGGATTACCATGACCTGGATGACTGAGAACCTTCACCAGCATACAGATTAAAATAACCCCACAAAACCCTCAGTACCCACCCCTCCCAGCCAACCCCATCCCTCCCTACATACACACACAGCCACACACACACATACACACACACACACACATAAATGGTAAATGGTAAATGGCCTGTATTTGTATAGCGCCTTCTTAGGGTTCTACAACCCCCCAAGGCGCTTCACAACACAATCAGTCATCCACCCATTCACACACACATTCACACACTGGTGGGGATGAGCTACATCGTAGCTACAGCTGCCCTGGGGCGCACTGACGGAGGCGAGGCTGCCGAGCACTGGCGCCACCAGTCCCTCCGACCACCACCAGCAGGCAAGGCGGGTTAAGTGTCTTGCCCAAGGACACACAGCAGCATTCTCTGGCCGGAGCCGGGATCGAACCTGCAACCTTCTGATTACTGGACAACCCGCTCTACCTCCTGAGCTACTGCTGCCCTACATACATCAAGAATACAAGACATTGGCGTCTGGCTGAGTTCAGAAAAACCATAAATCTGGGAAACGTCATCGGTGGGGCGATCTGACCCAGGAGCATCCGGTCAACTGGTCTGGTCAAGGGGCGTCGTAGTCAAATGACGCTCCCGGGGCAGAGGGCCCCCTAGAGGAAACACTGGATGAAATTAATAAAAATAAATAAATAAAAAACAAATTGATAATGGTAATTGAGTAGAAATAATTAAGTAAGATAAGAAATTAATGAATAATATTAAATAAATAGTAAAACAACTGTAATGTAAAATATGTTGTAAAATTAAAAGTGGTAGTCAAACTAAAACATGCTAACAAACAACAATAATAATAATCAATTAAAAGCTAAGCTAAAAAGGTGAGCCTTAAGCCTGCTCTTAAAATACTGAATGTCCCCTGTGGCCCTGAGGTCCTCCGGCAGCGCGTTCCAGAGACGAGGGCCATAATACTTTAAAGACGCCTCGCCATGGGTACGTGCCCTGACCTTAGGAATAACGAGGAGGTGGCTGCCGGAGGAGCGCAGAGGTCGCGAGGGTTCATAAGGTAAAAGAAGTTCTGCAAGGTAAGAAGGTCCCAACCCATTGAGACACTTAAAAACCATTAAGAGAATCTTAAAATCAATCCTGAAACATACGGGGAGCCAATGCAATGATTGTAAGACAGGTGTAATGTGCTCCCGCCTCCTGGTCTTCGTCAGGACACGTGCTGCCGAATTCTGTAGTAGTTGTAAACTTGAGATGCTCTTTTTGGGAAGACCAGAAAGCAGGGCGTTACAATAATCCATTCTACTGGTGATAAAAGCATGCATCAGCGTCTCCGTATTGGCCCGAGAGAGAATGGGGCGGACTCTGGCAATGTTCTTTAGATGATAAAAACCTATTTTTGTCCCGTTTTTAATGTGAGGGATAAAAGACAGGCCCGAATCAAAAATTACACCCAGGTTCTTCACTTGAAGGATTAAAAGACAGTGATTGTAATTTTGGTAAAAGTTTCTCTCTCTGAGCCTCAGGACCGATAACTAAAACTTCAGTTTTGTCCTGGTTGAGCTGGAGAAAGTCTAAAATGCAGTTAAAAAGTGCGTCCATTGGCTGTGTGGGGGTATTGTGTGGAGAAAAAAACAGTGTACTTGTGTAATTACCACCATTACATTTTTTACCTCACGGACTCGCTAGCGGCACAACACTTCGGGAATCCCTGCTGTAGAGTATGCTATTGTGGGAACAGTGATTCTGCATAAATGTTGCTGCTCCATGATTTTAAAAGCAAATAGTGCAAAGAAAATCTGTCTGTTTTCATTGGTTTATCTGGGTCACGGAGGTAGCAGAGAGGGCCAGATCTTCCTCTCCCCAGCAACCTTCATCAGCTCCACTGGCAGGATCCCCAGGCCAACATGGAGATATAATCCCTCCAATGTTTCCTGGGTCGACCCGGGGCCTCCTGCCAGCCAGACCTGTCTGAAACACCTCCCCTGGGAGGCATCCAGTAGACATCCTGATTAAAAGACTGGACCGCCTCAGCTGGCTCCTCTCAAGATAGAGCATTTCATTTAGATTTTCAAATTTATTATTAAAGGTCAACTTCGCTCATATTTAGTTTGAATGCTTGTTAAAGCATTTTCTGCGATTTTTCAGCCCATTGAAATGAATGGAAAATGCTTAAAATCGCTCAATTTTTCACAAAATCGTTCATCTTTTTGACCTCTTACTTGGCAGGGTTAACTTCAACCTAGAGACTTCATTCAACTTTTAACAAACTCAAAAGAAGTTCTAGCCTGGCAAGCCATCCTATATATGTGAATATATAGTCTGGCCACAAACCATTGACGGCTCTCAGTCGTGAGGCGGGATCTACGGTTGTCTTTCAAAATGTCAGCACGCAACTGGATAGCGCTAGGACCAATCAGAGTGACGAACAACATGACGTAATCACAGCGACGGAAAAGCGGGAGGCAGCAATGGCGTCTAACATCAATGATTTCTGTCGTTTTTGTATGAAAAACATGCAAATATCAGTTGTACTGGGACATTGTACTACTTTGTTTGATAAAAATAAGAAGCCACTCAGTATATCCGACAGACTTATGCACATTGGAGTCTAAATAATTCAATGTTGATGACAAAGCCGTTTCAAACGAACATGGTTCCTGCGTTGCCGCCATGTTGTTTGTGTTCGCGGCCGCAGCGCTGACGTCATCGGCTACTCCCGCTCTGTGATTGGCCCAACCAAAACTATAGCGAGCTGTGATTGGACAGCCACAGCAGCGGATCAGGCTGCAAGGGTTCCAATGAAGCGTGTCTAGACCAAACTCTGCAAAGCAAGAATTTGGTCTAGTTCACTAGGCTAGCTGTTGCCAGCTCCTGATCACATCAGTTTGAAAATACCACGCTGCATTCTGGGAAATTTTTGACCAAGAGAAGGCACCAAGGCACCTCTCATGTATCCTTGGTCAGTTAGCTAAACGGCTAACAAATGGAGGACAGACACCTCGCTAGCACATGAACATTGGAACCGATTGGAACACGCCTTGGCAATTCCTGATGACGTATCTCCTAGGCAACCAGGGCAGGACCAACGCAAGGCGAGGTTCCTTGAGATTGAGAATCTCTCTCTCTCTCTCTCTCTCTAATAAAAAATAACGAGTTAATAAAAATTAACGCGTTTAATCCTTTGGGCCTGAGGGTCCCCAAGACATTTCAGAAATGTTGGAGCATGAACCAAGTTCTGTTTAATGCAGAAAATGCTAAAACCTTTTAAAAATCCTAAACTTCCAATAATATTTTAGATGTTTGTTTTATTTTTGCTGATAGCAGCAGCAGGAGGCTGTGGGCTGGTTTAGGATTTAATGATAGTTTACCCAGCTGATGGATCTCCTTCACTAACCAGATAACTACAAACCTTTCCACTAACCTGCTCTTTGGAACATTTTGACTTTGATTATCTCCTCATGTCTATTGTGTCTCTGTGGAGGAGCAGATAAAGGAAACAAGATCTCCTGTAACTTAAAATGAACCAAAGCTGCCTCTCAGTTTTTCTTTAAGTTTAATTTAACATTAATTTATCATGAAACAAAATAATAAAGTGTAACAAGAACTTCTACAGGGTGGAACAGAAGAACAATAGCATATTTATTTCTCTTTGATTGTTCTCTCATTCAGTGGAGCTCTCTCTCTCTCTCCTGTAAACTTCTCCGTGTTCCTGAGAAAAGAGACAGATGATTAGATCCTGCAGCCGCTGTCACCCACCCTCACCCCAGCCCTAACACCGGCTCTAACAACATCCCAACACGGTCTGAGCCTGACTGAACCAGAGTTTTTTAAGCGCTTCTTAAAACACCAAGGAGGAATAACGCGTCTAGAGGTGTGTCCTCTCCACTATGCCAGCAGACACTTGGTCCATCTCTCTATTTGCTGTTTGAGTGCATCTCAACCCGCTTAATCAACATAAATCATCGGCCCAAATTCGACTCAACCTGTCGGGCTTCCTCGGTTCGGGTTCGGTCTCAGGATAGAACTCTGGCACTCAGCCCTGCAAAGTCACATAAAGGCGGACTAATGTCCTACTCAGTAAATGTGGGAGGACACGTCCTTTTCTGACATAATGCTGATGCTGCTGTTGAAAAAACAAAACTGCATTCCACTATAATCGATTACAGCGTACTTCAACAATTCATAATTGTTTATGTCCGCATCTCGATGCATCGATTATTAGATTATTTTCCTCAGCTCTAATGGTCGGGTCATACCAAAGACTTTAAAAATGAGACCCAATGCCTCCTTGCTTGACACTCAGCACTAAGGGGTTGGATTGGGGGTTAAACCACCAAATAGTTCCTGAGCACGGCCACAGCCCCACCATGGGGATGGGTCAAATGCAGAGATGTAATTTCACCAGTGTGTGATGATGACTAATGGGGCTTTAACTTTAAGCTGCACCTCTAAAAAAAACTTCAGACCCTTGGCTACAAGACCATGCAAACCTTTGTTACGATCTCCAAACACAACTAAAACCACAATTAAATGAGTGATCAGAAATCGCTCTTCATGTGTGAGCATTATTTCTGTCTCTAACACTGCTAAAAATTATATTGTATGCATATTCTAAGAGATTAAGACAGCTTTTATTGTCAAATTCTTTACATGTACTTGACATAGAAAGGACTCAAAATGACGTTTCTCATTGTCCCATGCACAAACAAGACGCAAAGGCCTGACAGGACAGTACATAACAAAACACAAGAGTAACAATAAGGTGCAGTGGTATAAAAGACATTTACTCATCTTACTGCTGAAAAAGACAATATGATGTTGAAATGTATTAAAGTGTCCTAGCGTTAAGAATGTTTTTTGCAGAGACATTCATTAATACTAGTAATAATAGCAGCTGTAATAGTAATAGTGGTAGCAAATATGTACAACTTTCCCATAATTCTGAGGTAGTTATTTTTAGTCGGACAGAGTCTACAGACTTGCATGCTTTTTCTTGGAGAGGGTGGGCAGGTTTCTGGCCTCCTTGCCATTCTAGTGGCTCTGTTCTGTTGGCTGTGGCTAAAAGGTAGAGGGGGGAGTGTAGTAGTCTCACAGCCTGGTGGTGAGGCTCCTGTACCTCCAGAGGGCAGGAGGCAGAACAGGTTGTGTGCATCATTAACGATTGTGATGGTTTTCCGGGTGGGGTGGGTGATCTAAATGTCTTACAAGGAGGGAAGTGGTGTACCAATGGTCCTCTCAGCTGTGTTCACGATGCGCTGCAGAGCTTTCACCCCTCTCTCGGTCTTCCCTGTCCCAAATGTGTCCAATATTGTCTTCAAACGAGTGACTTTTGTCCTTGAGGTGTAGATGGATGCTGAGTCTTGACCTTAAGCGTTGCCTCTTCTGTGTTGTTCCATCCTTTTGTGTCGCTGCTCTTTTGTTTCTCTTGGTCTGAGCACTGGACAGCATATACCACACACTGAGCTTGTGTTTGGGTGTTTAGTCCTTGGGGTGGACCAGACTGTCTGAGTGTGTTACCAGGTTTCAAATGCACCTTTAAGATTATCATGCCCTGGATGACTGAGAATCTACACAAATATACAATATAAACAAACCAGATGGTTCTCCCTTTTCCTGTTAGTTGTGCAAAACAGGTTTAGACAAAATGTGCAATTTGCAGAATGACAATTATTAATTTTTAATTTTTGTATTGTTTTGCAGGTTGGTGAAGTTATTGGGCTGTCTCTGTGAGTCATCTGCCTGTACTGTGGTGTCTAGAGCTTCTGCATGGTGAACACATGAGCTTCAGGCTCCAGCCAGGCCTTCTGAAACTCCTCATCAGTTCTGCTTTTTGGGATTCCTGTGTCATCTTCTGTAGCAGAAACCAAGTACTGGACACAGGTTCGCCCCAGTAAGACTGGTCAGATCACTAGAGGAACATCTTTTATCTAAAAAACAACTCTTGGTAATAATTCTTCACTCTTTTCTCACACCAGATCTCAGACAACCAGAGGGCTTCAAACTGATGGTTGATTTCTCCTCATGATTATCATTTGTATCAGCTCAGGCTCTTGGCCAGAGTTCCTGTGCAGCTATCATTCTTTACCATGTTCCACCAGCAGGATCATCTGAAAGGTCAACTTCATGAGAACCTCTCATCTAGCAGGCAGCTTTTCCAATGCCAGGACTGTAGGAAACAATACAACACCCAACTTGGCTACCGACGGCACCTGGTGACCTCCCACAGTGGTGCGTTGAGCCTACCCAGCACAGAGGAGCCTCCTTCTCTGCTGGAGAGCCTGAGTGAACATAATGATAGACCTCCCTCACTAGAGGGCAGCACCAGTGTGCCTGTGAGAGAGAGAAAGTACTCGTGTGAACGATGTGACCGCCGCTTCTACACGCGTAAGGACGTACGACGCCATGCTGTGGTTCACACTGGGCGCCGGGACTTCCTCTGCCCACACTGTGCACAGCGCTTTGGCCGCAGAGACCACCTGACTCGCCACTTAAAGAAGAGCCATGCACAAGAGTCTGGGCTGATGTCACCATGTACCCCTACCACTCCAGCGGCCACTCTGACCTCCACCACTCATCTAGTCAAAGAGGAGCCCGGCCAGGTGGCCTCTGACATGAGCTCCATCTCCAAGGAGCCCATGGAGGCCTTTGTCAGGGATATGGGCCCCTCTTATACCATTCCCAATCCTGCTTCTGGGCTGGGCCATTCTCAAGGGCTCATGCAGGGTTCCTTGTCTTCAAGCATGGGTGTGGGTCACCACATGTCCCCTCAGTCTGCTCGCTGCCAACACCATCCCCTACCCTCTCCAGCAGCTTCCCAGCAGCAGTCATACAGCAACATGTCCCGGTACCAGCACGGGTCTACCTCATATCCTCGCTCTGACATGGATAACTTTCTGCTGGACCTCCAGAATGCCCCCCCGCCTCAGCTGTGTGCTGTGAACTCGTCTACCTCTGCCTCCCCTCAGAGGGAGGTTCTGGGTGAAGGGGTGAATGTTGGTGGTGACCCCCACCTGCTGTCCAGGAGCCCTACTGTCACTACGGAGCTGTCCACCAACATGGACCTCAGCCCCCTGCTGAGCTTTTTGCCTTTTAGCCTGCCACATTACAGCCCTCACATGGGGATGGGGGGGTTGGTAATGAGCTATCCACCCACTGCCTCCAGCACCTCTTCTCCATCTTCCACTACAGGGCTGTCCTCCCAGGCTCCAGGGCCCTTCAGCCTGTTCCAGGCCCCCCAGGCTCACGTACCACAGGGCCCTGGAGCTCACAGCCAGCTACCTCAACCCTATAGTTCAGCTATGAGCACCTCCAGCCCCCTACCTCACTACTACCAGACCTTCCAGCAGTAAGCGGCTGGAGCCTTCAGGCATCGCCACCATGTGCACTTATGTGAAGTCCAGAAATTAGGATGGAAGAAAAATTTTTTTTGTGAAGCAAATGTATAAACAACATTTCACCTCATCAGTATTACCTCATATCCCCCCCGCCCTGAATATCAGAGGACAGGTGGAGAGTCCCTAGCTTTGCCAGCTAAACAGAGTTTATGGCTGCTCCAGGCTGAAAGTCGTCTTCATCATCATTTAGGTTCAGTAAGAACTTCCAAAAGAGGACTGAACAAGTGAACTCAGCAGCACTGTGTCTGTAAATGGATCACGTACATCACACTGGAAATAGCCAAACTGTGTAACTAACCTGCTGGTGAAGGTTCTCAGTCATCCAGGTCATGGTAATCCAAGGGGTTCAAATGAAGGCAACTTGGTGATGGTTTCTCCATTTTGACATAGATGGCTTCGAAGCCATCTATGTCAAAATGGAGAAACCATCATTAAATAGAGGAGGAGGACTCAGGTTTCACCTTTCCAGCACCTACAATGCAGCTTTGAACCAAGTTCCAAAACAGTTTCAGTCCAGGTCACACCCTCCTGCATCTAATCAAAACAACGACTCACAAACAATAGAGGCTAACGACTCATCAAGAGGTAGGGAGGAGGGGTATTCACAGGCAGATGCTGCTCGTTGAGCAACAATAGACAGCTACAGTTTATAAGATCGACCCTCCCATATTCCAGTCAGAATTGACAAAGCTCCTCGGATGAGAAGCGAAACGTCTTCAAGAAACCAAAGAAGTCCAGTTGCCTTCATTTGAACCCCTTGGATTGTGTAACTAACCGTGTCTCCAGCAGGAAGGGTGGGGGTAATTAATGGTAACATTTAGCTGCACTTATAAAGTCTTCAGATGAACTGTGAGGAAACATCATGGAGACACAAACACTGTCTGCTCTCCTTTGATCTGCATTTCCTGTTAGGTTTTGAATGCACTTACTTATGCCTCGTTCACACCCAAGCAATGCGGCCCGGTTTCTGCAAAGATCAAAAATCATTAAGGCCTATCGGCGCATTCACACTTCAGTGCAGTATGGATCTGGATGAGGAGCTATATAAAGTTTCCACATGTAGTCTATTTTTCTGGACACTGCTGTGAAGGTAAAGAAATGGCGTGAGCCAGACAGGAAGTGAGACGTGTTTCAGAGAGGTACATCCAGTTAATTTCAAAATAAAAGCTGTCACATTAGTGACAGGATATCAGTTCACAGTGTAGGATAGTTCACCTTATTTTTACAGATGTTATGTCAGATCTCTTTGGGTTCGGGTCCAGAAACCGTACGGAGACTGGACCGCCTCTGTTCAGTACTCGGTGTGAACGAGCCTTTAGATGACTATGGCTGAGGAGGTGCGCGAACATGCTAGGCTGCTGCTTAGGACCCTGAGACCAGGATGCTGGGCGGCTCATGTTTTTTATCTCTACTGAGGCGTGTGTGTGTGTGTGAGTATGGGGGAGATAACCTTGATTTAAAATGTTTATCAAAACTGAGAAGCAGCAGAAGTTCATCTCTTGAGTTTCTCGCCCCCGTCAGTGCATCCCAGGGCTGCTGTAGCTACTATGTAGTTTATCATCACCAGTGTGTGAACGGCTGGTTGTGTTGTAAAGTGCCTTGGGGGGATGTAGAACCAGTAGCTATATGTGTGCCAGGCCATGTATGTGTTTGTACAGCAGCGTGTCGGACGTGAGCGCCCTCCGTCTCCTCTCCTGTGCTGATGCTGAATGCTGTGCTGACTGTGGGTCATGGCTACGTTAACTGTGGGTCATGGCTACGTTAACTGTGGGTCATGGCTACGTTAACTGTGGGTCATGGCTACGTTAACCGTGGGTCATGGCTACGTTAACTGTGGGTCATGGCTACGTTAACTGTGGGTCATGGCTACGTTAACTGTGGGTCATGGCTACGTTAACTGTGGGTCATGGCTACGTTAACCGTGGGTCATGGCTACGTTAACCGTGGGTCATGGCTACGTTAACCGTGGGTCATGGCTACGTTATAAAGTAACTGTGAAGTAAAGCCTAATTTATACTTCTCCGTTTTTGTCGGTACGGACGGACGCACCGCCATGATCCGTCGTTGCAAGAGCTCTCCAGCAGGCCTGCAAGGTCGGACAGAGTCGAGCTCTCTTTTCTAAACATCCGTCCAACGAGACGGAGAGCGCAAGCTTGTGATTGGTCAGGACGCCGCTTCTTTAAATACGTCACCAGCTCCGCCATCGCCGCCTAAAAAAATAAAAAGAGAGCCGACGATATCTAGCGGCAAACACGGAGCAGCTTGAAGAATACCTCTCGGTAAAACTACGAAAATATGAACGTTTATTTACTCGTGACTGGAGGAGTATAAAGATGCGCAGCAAGCGTTTTATTCGTGGACGGAAATGACAGGAAACCTGGGTTTAGAGGTGGCGAGCACATGAAGAGGTGGAGGAGAATGAGGGACAAGTTTGTCCGTGTTAAAAAGTCTCTTAAATGCAAAAAAGCACAATATAAACTGCAAATATAAACTGTAAATGCACTATTTTGGACCGGATACATGACAGGATACCCCAGAAAAGCGCTACTCCCTCTGTTGTCCTGACGGGGAACTGCTTTGCAACACTCTCCAGGTGATGGAGAAGTTCGAAAGCAAAACGGTTCCGTCAATGCGTGCGTGACTCTGCCTCGGGGAGCTGACGGAGAAGTATAAATTAGGCTTTACACAGCTGGAAACTTTGGCTAACTTCACTGGAGTTGCCAAAGGAAGGTTTAGATTTCTTTATTTCGTCTCTGTTCCTGATAACGACCCACATTAACCCACTCCACCCACAGCTGCAGGTTTACTCCCAGGGTAAACATTATTTTTAGGGACTATTGTGTTTGATCAGGTGAAACCCAACCTTCAAGTTAATTGAGCTTTGTGTCTAATGTTTGTGTCCGGTGAGATGGTTGACCCCTGAGTGATCCCAGGTGTAGTGATGCTGTTAAAATGTGCCTTCAGAGTCACCAGCCTGCACCGCCATGCCTCCTGTTACAGCATCTTTACATTTGCTTTGTCTGGGGAAAATCCAACTGGTCCAAACCTTTACCTGGTATTTTCTAATGAAGAATTCTGAAGAAATAGATTCTCAGTGAAACTGGTAGAATTTTTTATTGTCTTTACTCACTTTATTTACTACCTCAGAAAGCAGCAGAGGAGAAGAATGTAGATTTTGTATTAGAACAACCTCATGTACTTGTTAGATGTTGGTGATGTTGTGGTGAATTATGTGTTGGCTGTGCCTGCTGTGTCTCTGTCCCTTCAGCCTGATGCTGACTCAGCACTTGGTCACATGAATCAGCGTTATTAAGAATGATTACAAATCAGCGTTGCACATTTTCCTCAAAAGCCTCTCAGACATGAACACAAACATCCATGTGCTGCAGACAGACCAGTAGAAGCACATGATTCAGATGTGGTCCAGACTTCTACTGAGAGGAACCTGGACATTCACACACACAGACAGAGGTGTGTTTCCCACAGGCTGAATGCAGAGAGCTGCAGCAGGACAGAAACCAGGTTTGATCTTGTGAGAGGACTGTTGAGCACTGCTGTCACCTGCGTTCGGGTTGGCTCACAGAACCACTGGATGCACGGTGGACCACCTTTAACTTAGACATGTTTTGTAGATGT
The DNA here is from genome assembly GCA_006937985.1 of Aphyosemion australe. NCBI lineage: Eukaryota > Metazoa > Chordata > Actinopteri > Cyprinodontiformes > Nothobranchiidae > Aphyosemion > Aphyosemion australe. The sequence continues at coordinate 369,758 of SSNS01000397.1, read as the reverse complement.
TTGTATTATTAAACAGAATAGAAACAGTAAACCAAGGATTGGTTAGAAATCATGTAACAGAAAATAAAATAAAGCCTTAGAGTTTCTCTGTTTGGTGTTACCCCCCATTTGTGATACATTAAAAGTACTACACATATGTACGCAACCTAAAGTATGGTTTATCAAGTACAAGTTCAAATTACCAGAGCAAAATATACTTGGATAAAAAGTACACTGAGTACTGACTTTTATGCCAGAAAGAGGGACTCCTTTATTGAGGCATCACACACGGAGTGGAATCTGTCAGGTCTTCATTTGCTGTAGTTCTGATGTTTGTGGTTACTAGTGATGTGTCGGTCGCGAACGAAACGGCTCTCAGAACCGGCTCTTTGATGTGAACGATAGGAGCCGACTCCCTCTTGGAGAAGCCAGAATGAGTGACACAGACTGTACCTGCAGGCCCCCGAGCCGCTAAAAAAACGCAAAAGGTGCGCGTGAAGTGCGCGCACACACACACTCGCAGCGTGCCTCTGATTGCCGTGAGACCGGGGAGTGGGGGTGGAGGGGTGGGGTTGCAGCGCACCTCTGATCGCTGTGAAAGCAGGGAAAGGGGTGGTGTGCACAAAATGCCTGGGACAATTATCACGACGAGACCCGACCTGTAAATATTGGTGGAGACAAATCTGTAAAAGAGGAGGAAAGAAAAACAACCAGCACTACAGAAAGGTGAGGAAATAAGTGAAAATAGGACAGGCACCAAGATTTGGACACATTTTAACTACAATGACAATTAAAAGGCAGACTGTGGAATATGCAAAGGGAAAATATATCCAACAGGCTCTAATAGTTGAAAATAAGTTATTTAAATAAGAATTTGATATAATGTATATTAATAATTCAGTTAACACACATTTTAGCATCATTTCTGGTGAAGAAATTCATTTAAGAAACAAAAAATGTGAGGAGCTGGTTGAGAGCCGAAAGAGCCGGTTCATTTTAGTGAGCCGATCCATAAGAACCGGTTATCTTAAAAGAGCCGGAGTTCCCTAGCCTACTGAACTAGACCAAATTCTTGCTTTGCAGAGGCACGCTTCATTGGAAACCTCGCAGCCTGATCCGCTGCTGTGGCTGTCCAATCACAGCTCGCTATAGTTTTGGTTGGGCCAATCACAGCGCTCTATATTTTGGGCCAATCACAGAGCGGGAGTAGCTGATGACGTCAGCGCTGCGGCCGCGAACCCAAGCAACATGGCGGCAACGCAGGAACCACGTTAGTTTGAAACGGCTTTGTCATCAACATTGGATTATTTAGACTCCAACGTGCGTAAGTCTGTCGGCTATACTTAGCGGCTTCTTATTTCTCTGTTGACATCGCATTGACCATGTCTGGGTGGATTGCTCTGCTGGCCATGCAGCTGAAGACAACACCCCACACTTTCATTGGGACTCATTTTTTGACATCATCTTTTACAAAGTACAGCCCAAAGAGGTCAACAGCTGTGAACTGGAATGGAGTTGCAGGTGAGGCCCTTTCAGGAGGTAGTTAAGCCATTATTTGTTTGCACTTTGTTGCTCTGGCCTTTTTACAGAAAAGGCAACTTCTTTTTTGGCAATTTTGCCCCCTTGGATGACCCAGTCTTTTCTCCTCATATTCAACCGCACCGTTGTGACACCCATCATGCGCCTCCCGTGCCAACAAAGTAGAAACCCATGCATTGTAAGGCAGCAGGGGAACTGCTGTGCCATCCTCTCTGAAGCCATGGATTCTCCCACCGCAGTGTTGTTTTCGTCAACGATAACGATGACGAATTGATTTCGTTGACGCCCCTTGTTTTAGTAATGAAAACGAGACACTGACAAGCTAAAAATAGCTCTTTGGTGACTAAAACATGACGAGACGTTCGGGAGTTTTTGTTAAGGAGACGAGACGAAAACTAAGCTCAAAATGCACATTTCTGCCTGTCTCACAAAAGCTAAACATAACAGCGCTGCTGTCTGTGTCCCAGCCGCAGCAGCAACGGACATTCTCTCCTCTCTCCTCGGCAGACTAGCCGAGTGAACCCGAGTGAAGCTGAGTGAAGTTAGCTCCCCCGCCCACATCAGAAATCCAGCACAAACGTAGCCCTAACAATACGTGGGTGGGAAGCCAACTTCACTCAGCTCTGCTCAGCGCTTAGTGCGCAGCTGCTCTAGCCTGGCAAGCCATCCTATATATGTGTATATATAGTCTGGCCACGAACCATTGACGGCTCTCAGTCGTGAGGCGGGATCTACGGTTGTCTTTTAAAATGTCAGCACGCAATTGGATAGCGCTAGGACCAATCAGAGTAACGAACAACGTGACGTAATCACAACGACGGTAAAGCGGGACCCACCAATGGCGTCAATGATTTCTGTCGTTTTTGTATAAAAACGTGAATATCAGGTGTACTGGGACATTGCACTACTTTGTTTGATAAAAATAAGAAGCCGCTAAGTATAGCCGACACACTTACGCACGTTGGAGTCTAAATAATCCAATGTTGATGACAAAGCCGTTTCAAAAGAACGTGGCTCCGGCGCTGCCGCCATGTTGCTTGGGTTCGCGGCCGCAGCGCTGACGTCATCGGCTACTCCCGCTCTGTGATTGGCCCACAATATAGAGCGCTGTGATTGGCCCAACCAAAACTATAGCGAGTTGTGATTGGATAGACACAGCAGTGGTTTGGGCTGCGAGGGTTCCTATGAAGCGTGCCTAGACCAAACTCTGCAAAGCAAGAATTTGGTCTAGTTCACTAGGCTACAGCTGCTCAGCTGCTCATTGAGGAAGTAAATGATGAGAACTGCGAGCGACGAGTAGCCTGGCAAGCCATCCTATATATGTGTATATATAACTCTGCAAAGCAAGAATTGGTCTAGTTCACTAGGCTAAGCGATGAGGCTACTTTTAAATCTATTCGTGACATTAACACGTTTCTTACCCGTGAGCTTCCTGAAAACGTAATGTTTTTGGGCAAATAAATGAAAAAAAAAATGACGATATTTAACAGGTTTTATCTGAACACGTTTCAGACGAATGTTTTAAAGTCAGTGTAATAATAATAATAATAATAAATTTTATTTGAAGCGCCTTTCAGGGAACTCAAGGTCACTGTACAACAAAAAACAACAAAAGGTTAAAAAAGCAAGCTAAAGCAAAACACTCAAAAGGACCCAATTAATACAGAACAAAGTCAATAAAAACAAAATAGAACTGTCTCATAAACTGTATGCAGTCTGGAAGAGGTGAGTTTTTAGTTTAGATTTGAAAATGGGAAGGGAATCAGAGTTCCGGATAGCTTGTGGCAAAGAATTCCAGAGGCGGAGAGCAGAGCAACTGAAGGATCTGAGGCCCATGGAGGTAAGACGAAAAGATGGAACGGTAAGGTGGACAGAGGATGATGATCTTAGGGAGCGGACTGGAGAAACAATGTGAATGAGATCAGATAGATATGGGGGAGAAAGATTGTGAATGGCTTTGAAAGTGAGAAGTAGAACTTTGAACTCGATTCGTTGTTTAACTGGGAGCCAATGAAGTTGCTGAAGGACCGGACTGATGTGATGAGATAGGGGAGTGTTGGTGATGACTAGAGATGCACCGATCAGGATTTTGAAGGCCGATCACCGATCACCGATCACCAAAAACAATATCTGCCGATCCCGATATTACCGATCACAGCGTCAAATCCATAAATTCTTCAATATTGTGTTCTCATGTACGCAACATTGACATTGTATTATTAGTATAAAAAGTAGGAGATGAGAAAGTATCATTGACCACTGTTTTATTGCAGGCTGAGGCAATATTTAACACCTTGTGGCAATAACTATACAACACATTTGCAGTGCAACAACACAAATATTTCACTCTCAGAGTTGATACAATTAGTAAACTATAAACTTTAAACCTTAGTTTTCCTGTGGAAAAAGGAATCAAATCTTAAAATAAAAATAATTATGTACACAAAATGTACACAATAATAAACATTAAACTCTCTCCAGAGTCTCTTTCTTAGAGACACAATTTGGAGTTTAGCTACAAGCTTTTTTGTGAAAAAAATAAATGTCATACATGAGAATAAGAACACTGACATATGTGCAACTGCAACATTGTCTCTAGAGACACTCTCTTGGACATACAACTGTAGCCTTCCCTGTCAAAAAATAAACTCAAACTGCAACATAAACAGGCTTTAGCCAAAACAATATAATAAAATTATATAGTTTCAAGACAATGTGTCTGCATGTGGGAGATAACAGACAATAGTGTGCAAACAAGTTCACAGCATTAGCAAAAAATCAAACAAAGCGCTATAAGCATACCTATTTCAGCTGAGGTAGTTTCTGTGCCTTTTAGAGAGGCATAGGGAGAGAGCCACGGGCAATGAAGAGCACAGTAAAAAACAAAAGTAAAAATAAATAAACATTGTGTAGCTCAATCTGTGGGCCTGGCTCTATCTCCTCATTTTAGCTTAGGCATTTCTAGTAACTTAGAAATGTGGGGTGGGGGCTTAGGGACACTTACTTTGTTTGCATTTCCTTTGCAAACAAACAAACACACACACACACACACACACACACACTTACTTCTGATTAAGCAGCATGAATGGCAGGTTTGCCTTGCAAAATATAAGCATCTCAGCATTTTTTGCAGTTAACCTGCTCCTCTTCTCATCCATAATAAGTCCTGCTGTACTGAAAAGACGCTCGCTATCTACACTTGTGCAAGGTGAACAGAGATAGGATCGTGCTGCTTGTGCGAGAGCAGGAAAGCGTCCTTCATTGACCTTCCAAAACTCAAGGGGCTGTTTGTTATCTGGGATAACTGGCTCTGATAGGTAAAGAGCAATCTGTGCTGATGTGGTGTTGTCAGCAGCAGCTTCACGTTTGCCATCTTCAGCCAACAGTTCGGCATACATTGCATGTAAGCCAGTCCGCGGTACTTTCTGTGGGGGCTCGGAGTCGCTCGCTGCAGAACTCTCCTCACTAACCTGTTGCTCCGCTGCAGTGGCCAGGCTCAGGATGTCAGACAGCAGGCTGTGTATCTGTGGCTTGAGGGCGGTGTGGAAAAACCTGTCTTTATACCTTTTTATTAGAAGAAAACAAAACACAAAACATTAATTAATCTGCCGTGATGGATTTCATTTTTCTTGCCTAACTTGTGTTTGATTAGTCATGGGCTGAGCTGGCCTCATAGCACAGTCCCAAAGTATTTAATCTATTCGATATTAGTCTCCATAAATGCTTATTTGTAAATTGAATTTGAAGGAAATGCAAACCATCCTAACTACAGGATAGATAAAAACAAAGATATTGTCAAATTTTACTCAGATAAGCATAAAAATCTCTCTCTCTCTCATTCACACACACAACCCCACACACACACAAACACACACCCAATCCCCCCCACACACACACACACACACACACACACACAAACACACACCCACAGCCACAGGAATGTAAAGTTTTTCTCACCTTGGATCAAGGAGTGTTGCAATCGTGTACAGGGGCTCAGATTCAATGTCCTTGAATCTCTTCTTGACACATTCCAAGAGCGTGGCTTTGACGGTTTTTACACCATGGTCAGTTTCTTGTGTCTTCTCAAGAAGACCAGTTAAGGCTTTGATGGATGGAATTACATCCGCAGCTGATGCAGTTGATTTGCTTATCTTGTGTGTGAGCTCGTCAAAGGGGTCAAGCAGTGAAATCAGATTTTCAATCATTTTCCACTGGCTGGCAGTGAAAATGCCAGGCAGATCATAGTCGATTGCATAATTGCAAAGGGCCCGTTTCTGTTCCAGTAAACTTTTTAACATAGCAACAGTACTGTTCCATCGGGTGGGGACATCCTGCTGTAACCGTTTGAGGTGCTGGGGGTTGCTTTCTTTCTGAATGTCGTGTAGCCTGGAGTAAGCAAGCGGAGAATGCTTAAAATGACCGACCATGCGTCTCCCAGTTGCGATGACATTAATGACTCCACGCTGTGCCAAAACGCCCTCATTCACAACGAGCTGGAGTGTGTGCGCCATGCACGGTAGGCTTGGTAAACCAGCATCCTTCATAGCCTTCGCCATGTTACTGGCGTTATCCCGTAGGATAACATGTACTTTTTGCTTTGGGATCCCCCATGCTTGGAACATGTCTGTGAAAGCTTTAGCGATGGCATCCGCCGTGTGTGATCCAGGCAACTCTTGTGAGTGAAGCACAACTCTCCTCAGCTGGAACAGCAGTTAGACTCAGCATGGACATGGCACTCACATTACAACTCCAAATGTCACTCGTGAAGCCGACTGACACAATGTTGTCGTTCTGAATATCGCTTTGGATGTGACTGTATATAGTCTGATACAGCTCCGGCAGGCATGCGTCGGTGAAATGTTTACGACTAGGCAGCGTGTAGCGTGGATCCAAGCAGTTAATGAGGCGTTTAAACCCGACGTCTTCTACAACAGAAAGCGGCTGATGGTCGAGGCATATGAATTCCATTACCTTATGATTTAGTTCTTTCTTTTTCTTGCTGTCGTCGCTGTAGGGTTGCTGCCGTTTATATGTGTCTGTTACAGTCAGCTGAGTTAGTGGTGTCGCTGCCGCTGCCGCACGCTGCTTTTCTCTCCCCGCCTTAGCGGCAGCAGCCAAATTTGTAAACTCGGTAAACTCCTTGATGTGAGAAACTTTCAAATGTCTTATCAGGTTCGTTGTGTTGAAATTCTTTTGTAGCATTCCTCCTCGGGGTATCTCCTTTTCACACACCTTGCAAACTGCAAATTTGTTGTCCTTTTCGGACACATTGTAAAACTCCCATACCGGCGACGCCATTTTCAGTGTAGACGCCGAAGAGACCACGCCCCATTAGGAGACCTGGGTGATGGTGCGTTCGATTTGTCCTCGGAACACGGAAATCCCGGTAACCAGAACGCTGTTATCTCGGGTGTGACGTCTTTCCTAGTTCCGAGTTCCTAGTTCCGAGGTAATTCGAACGCAGCATGAAAAGCGGGAATGCATGCCTTGGCGGCGGTTTGTTGTGAACGTACGTCATCTGATCGGCCTGCTTTGATCTATTTTGAGAATTCCGATCAAAACCGATAGGGGCGCTATCGGCCGATTGCGATCAAATACCGATCGATCGGTGCATCCCTAGTGATGACCCGTGCGGCAGAGTTCTGAAGTAACTGAAGCTTGTGGAGAGTTTTTTGAGGTAGGCCAACAAGGAGTGAGTTACAGTAATCGATTCGGGAAATGACTAAACTATGGATGAGAATAGAAGCAGAATGGGGAGAGAGAGAGGGTCGAAGGCGATTAATATTACGAAGATGAAAATAGGCTGACCGAGTGACGTTATTGATATGAGATTTAAATGAGAGGGTGCTGTCGAGGATGACACCCAGACTCTTAACCTGAGGGGAGGGAGAGGTAGTAGAAGCATCGATAATAAGAGAAAAACTGTAAGCTTTGGATATAGTAGAGTTTGTTCCAATGAGTAAAATTTCAGTTTTGTCACTGTTTAATTTGAGAAAGTTAGTGGAGAACCATGATTTAATTTCAGTTAAACAGGAGGAAAGGGAGGAGGGAGGGAGTGAGGATTTAGGTTTGGAAGACAAATAGAGCTGGGTGTCATCCGCAAAGCAGTGAAACTGGATGTTAAATTTCCGGAAAATGTGACCTAGCGGTAAAAGGTAAATGATGAAGAGAAGGGGCCCCAGGGCAGAGCCCTGGGGCACTCCTCTAGTAACTGGGGATAGGTCAGATCTGAAGGATTTGAGTTGTATGAACTGAGTACGATCAGAGATAAGACTGGAACCAGCTGAGCACGTTATTGGAAATGTTGATGGATGAGAGCCTGTTAAGAAGAATAGAATGTGAGATGGTATCAAAGGCTGAGCTCAGATCAAGGAGAATGAGGATGGAGAGTAAACCAGAATCAGCTGCAATGTGTGTCAGGATTATTCTCTCTGCTCTATCGTTCCTAATAACGGGTTCCTGCTTTTAAAAACCAACAGAATAGTTTAATCCCATCTAAATGTTTATGAGCATCACTGTTGATGTTCAAGAGCAGAACTGGGTTATTTATATTACTTCTGTGGGTTCATGAAAACTCACAACACTGCAGGTTTATGGGAAAACATTACTGCATTTAAGTAGGTGGACTTTGCCAGAATAAACATTTATAGACACTAAATTGGCGGCCTGATGNCACCGATTCGAAAAATTCCAAAACCGTCAGCGGCCGAAGGCTTTGATGGTGCTCTGTGTGAATTTTTGTGTGCCTATCTTTAATATTGTAGGAGATATGACGAGTACAGTTTAGCTCTAAAACAGCGATCGAAGCACCTGAGCTGAGAAAAAATTGAATGGCTGCCAATGGGAGAAAATCAGGATCACTCCTCCTTCTGAGCCTTGTAGCGCAAAAACCGTGGCAGCTACAGCAAAATCCAGACCATCCCATCGAAGCAGACAAAAAAACCTACTGTTTTTGAGAAAATTACGCGTCTACCCCAAAAGATGTGGTCGTAGCAGAATTTCCCCTCTGGATTGAGATCTGGAGCTGTCAGTCACAGTGGGAAAGGAATGACCATATTTGGGACAGCACAGCTCAGCTGCTGGAAGGAGAAATATTTTAAAACCTTTCCAAACTAGTTAACGCTACGACCACAATTTTTGGAGTACGTCCATAAATTATAGCTCAAAACGGAGGAAAATCCGTCAGCTTTCATCCAGCGCAAGTCTCATTTCCCTCGGTTCTACGGTTCTCTCAGGACACGGTCTGAAGTCGAGCAAAGTCTGTTTTTGGCCCTATTCTTTTGAATGGGGGGAGGAGGAGACGTTGCTGAACTTTCCCAAATCGTACCTCAAGTTTAACCTGTGATTGTAGAAAAACCGTAAAAGATATCAAGAAGCAGAGTCATACGAGAATAGTTGAACTTGTTCTGGGTTTGTTAAAAGTTGAATGAAGTCTCTAGGTTGAAGTATGTTGAAGTAGTTAAAGTTCAAAGAGCTGAAAGGATTTTGTGAAAAATCTGAGGATTTGAAGCATTTCCCATTCATTTCAATGGGCCAAAAATCGCAGAAAAAGCTGAATATCGCGAAAAGTATAACGTATTTTAATACGAAAAGTCATTCCGCTAAAGAGCTGAACGAGCTGCACGTTTTAATAGTAAAATTGTGTAAATAGTGTAAAAATTGTGGCACTAGTTAGATGCCAAAAAACGTACGGAAGCAGAATAATAAACTAATATAATAATAAAGAGAAACAGGAAAACAATAGTTTGAATGCTTACTGCATTCAAACTAATAAAGAGAAACAGGAAAACAATAGTTTGAATGCATACTGCATTCAAACTAATAAAGAGAAACAGGAAAACAATAGTTTGAATGCTTACTGCATTCAAACTAATAAATAGAAACAGGAAAACAATAGTTTGAATGCTTACTGCATTCAAACTAATAAAGAGAAACAGGAAAACAATAGTTTGAATGCTTACTGCATTCAAACTAATAAACATTGTGTAGCTCAATCTGTGGGCCTGGCTCTATCTCCTCATTTTAGCTTAGGCATTTCTAGTAACTTAGAAATGTGGGGTGGGGGCTTAGGGACACTTACTTTGTTTGCATTTCCTTTGCAAACACAAACACACACACACACACACACNCGGCATTCGTGCCGCCACTAGGGCCACCTTAACCAGCTGATAGGCCCCGGAGCAGAGAGGCTCAGTAGGCCCCCACGGCCCTTATATACAAGTCCTCACATCATATGCAAGATGAGAACGTGTGTGTGTGTGTGTGTGTGTGTGTGTGTGAGAAGGAGGTGTGATTGTCTGATGGGATATGCTCATTTTGTTTTCCAGAAAGGAAACTCGTGGTCTCTCTATTCCAAACTTTTATGATGTTCAGAAAAGTGAGACTGGACTCATTTCTGCTCAGATAAACAGTTCAAAGATTTTTAAAAATGTATAATTAGCAGAATTTATTAAAATGGTGTTTGGATATGAGGGAGAATACATCACCTGTCATATGTGGTTTTAAAGTAAAAACTACACCATTTGTAAACAGCTCTATGAGCAACTTCAGTTTGAAGAAACAGAGTTAAGTTCTGACCAAACTGACAAGCTAACAGCTAGAGATGCACCGATCAGGATTTTGAAGGCCGATCACCGATCACCGATCACCAAAAACAATATCTGCCGATCCCGATATTACCGATCACAGCGTCAAATCCATAAATTCTTCAATATTGTGTTCTCATGTACGCAACATTGACATTGTATTATTAGTATAAAAAGTAGGAGATGAGAAAGTATCATTGACCACTGTTTTATTGCAGGCTGAGGCAATATTTAACACCTTGTGGCAATAACTATACAACACATTTGCAGTGCAACAACACAAATATTTCACTCTCAGAGTTGATACAATTAGTAAACTATAAACTTTAAACCTTAGTTTTCCTGTGGAAAAAGGAATCAAATCTTAAAATAAAAATAATTATGTACACAAAATGTACACAATAATAAACATTAAACTCTCTCCAGAGTCTCTTTCTTAGAGACACAATTTGGAGTTTAGCTACAAGCTTTTTTGTGAAAAAAATAAATGTCATACATGAGAATAAGAACACTGACATATGTGCAACTGCAACATTGTCTCTAGAGACACTCTCTTGGACATACAACTGTAGCCTTCCCTGTCAAAAAATAAACTCAAACTGCAACATAAACAGGCTTTAGCCAAAACAATATAATAAAATTATATAGTTTCAAGACAATGTGTCTGCATGTGGGAGATAACAGACAATAGTGTGCAAACAAGTTCACAGCATTAGCAAAAAATCAAACAAAGCGCTATAAGCATACCTATTTCAGCTGAGGTAGTTTCTGTGCCTTTTAGAGAGGCATAGGGAGAGAGCCACGGGCAATGAAGAGCACAGTAAAAAACAAAAGTAAAAATAAATAAACATTGTGTAGCTCAATCTGTGGGCCTGGCTCTATCTCCTCATTTTAGCTTAGGCATTTCTAGTAACTTAGAAATGTGGGGTGGGGGCTTAGGGACACTTACTTTGTTTGCATTTCCTTTGCAAACAAACAAACACACACACACACACACACACACACACTTACTTCTGATTAAGCAGCATGAATGGCAGGTTTGCCTTGCAAAATATAAGCATCTCAGCATTTTTTGCAGTTAACCTGCTCCTCTTCTCATCCATAATAAGTCCTGCTGTACTGAAAAGACGCTCGCTATCTACACTTGTGCAAGGTGAACAGAGATAGGATCGTGCTGCTTGTGCGAGAGCAGGAAAGCGTCCTTCATTGACCTTCCAAAACTCAAGGGGCTGTTTGTTATCTGGGATAACTGGCTCTGATAGGTAAAGAGCAATCTGTGCTGATGTGGTGTTGTCAGCAGCAGCTTCACGTTTGCCATCTTCAGCCAACAGTTCGGCATACATTGCATGTAAGCCAGTCCGCGGTACTTTCTGTGGGGGCTCGGAGTCGCTCGCTGCAGAACTCTCCTCACTAACCTGTTGCTCCGCTGCAGTGGCCAGGCTCAGGATGTCAGACAGCAGGCTGTGTATCTGTGGCTTGAGGGCGGTGTGGAAAAACCTGTCTTTATACCTTTTTATTAGAAGAAAACAAAACACAAAACATTAATTAATCTGCCGTGATGGATTTCATTTTTCTTGCCTAACTTGTGTTTGATTAGTCATGGGCTGAGCTGGCCTCATAGCACAGTCCCAAAGTATTTAATCTATTCGATATTAGTCTCCATAAATGCTTATTTGTAAATTGAATTTGAAGGAAATGCAAACCATCCTAACTACAGGATAGATAAAAACAAAGATATTGTCAAATTTTACTCAGATAAGCATAAAAATCTCTCTCTCTCTCATTCACACACACAACCCCACACACACACAAACACACACCCAATCCCCCCCCCCACACACACACACAAACACACACCCACAGCCACAGGAATGTAAAGTTTTTCTCACCTTGGATCAAGGAGTGTTGCAATCGTGTACAGGGGCTCAGATTCAATGTCCTTGAATCTCTTCTTGACACATTCCAAGAGCGTGGCTTTGACGGTTTTTACACCATGGTCAGTTTCTTGTGTCTTCTCAAGAAGACCAGTTAAGGCTTTGATGGATGGAATTACATCCGCAGCTGATGCAGTTGATTTGCTTATCTTGTGTGTGAGCTCGTCAAAGGGGTCAAGCAGTGAAATCAGATTTTCAATCATTTTCCACTGGCTGGCAGTGAAAATGCCAGGCAGATCATAGTCGATTGCATAATTGCAAAGGGCCCGTTTCTGTTCCAGTAAACTTTTTAACATAGCAACAGTACTGTTCCATCGGGTGGGGACATCCTGCTGTAACCGTTTGAGGTGCTGGGGGTTGCTTTCTTTCTGAATGTCGTGTAGCCTGGAGTAAGCAAGCGGAGAATGCTTAAAATGACCGACCATGCGTCTCCCAGTTGCGATGACATTAATGACTCCACGCTGTGCCAAAACGCCCTCATTCACAACGAGCTGGAGTGTGTGCGCCATGCACGGTAGGCTTGGTAAACCAGCATCCTTCATAGCCTTCGCCATGTTACTGGCGTTATCCCGTAGGATAACATGTACTTTTTGCTTTGGGATCCCCCATGCTTGGAACATGTCTGTGAAAGCTTTAGCGATGGCATCCGCCGTGTGTGATCCAGGCAACTCTTGTGAGTGAAGCACAACTCTCCTCAGCTGGAACAGCAGTTAGACTCAGCATGGACATGGCACTCACATTACAACTCCAAATGTCACTCGTGAAGCCGACTGACACAATGTTGTCGTTCTGAATATCGCTTTGGATGTGACTGTATATAGTCTGATACAGCTCCGGCAGGCATGCGTCGGTGAAATGTTTACGACTAGGCAGCGTGTAGCGTGGATCCAAGCAGTTAATGAGGCGTTTAAACCCGACGTCTTCTACAACAGAAAGCGGCTGATGGTCGAGGCATATGAATTCCATTACCTTATGATTTAGTTCTTTCTTTTTCTTGCTGTCGTCGCTGTAGGGTTGCTGCCGTTTATATGTGTCTGTTACAGTCAGCTGAGTTAGTGGTGTCGCTGCCGCTGCCGCACGCTGCTTTTCTCTCCCCGCCTTAGCGGCAGCAGCCAAATTTGTAAACTCGGTAAACTCCTTGATGTGAGAAACTTTCAAATGTCTTATCAGGTTCGTTGTGTTGAAATTCTTTTGTAGCATTCCTCCTCGGGGTATCTCCTTTTCACACACCTTGCAAACTGCAAATTTGTTGTCCTTTTCGGACACATTGTAAAACTCCCATACCGGCGACGCCATTTTCAGTGTAGACGCCGAAGAGACCACGCCCCATTAGGAGACCTGGGTGATGGTGCGTTCGATTTGTCCTCGGAACACGGAAATCCCGGTAACCAGAACGCTGTTATCTCGGGTGTGACGTCTTTCCTAGTTCCGAGTTCCTAGTTCCGAGGTAATTCGAACGCAGCATGAAAAGCGGGAATGCATGCCTTGGCGGCGGTTTGTTGTGAACGTACGTCATCTGATCGGCCTGCTTTGATCTATTTTGAGAATTCCGATCAAAACCGATAGGGGCGCTATCGGCCGATTGCGATCAAATACCGATCGATCGGTGCATCCCTAGTGATGACCCGTGCGGCAGAGTTCTGAAGTAACTGAAGCTTGTGGAGAGTTTTTTGAGGTAGGCCAACAAGGAGTGAGTTACAGTAATCGATTCGGGAAATGACTAAACTATGGATGAGAATAGAAGCAGAATGGGGAGAGAGAGAGGGTCGAAGGCGATTAATATTACGAAGATGAAAATAGGCTGACCGAGTGACGTTATTGATATGAGATTTAAATGAGAGGGTGCTGTCGAGGATGACACCCAGACTCTTAACCTGAGGGGAGGGAGAGGTAGTAGAAGCATCGATAATAAGAGAAAAACTGTAAGCTTTGGATATAGTAGAGTTTGTTCCAATGAGTAAAATTTCAGTTTTGTCACTGTTTAATTTGAGAAAGTTAGTGGAGAACCATGATTTAATTTCAGTTAAACAGGAGGAAAGGGAGGAGGGAGGGAGTGAGGATTTAGGTTTGGAAGACAAATAGAGCTGGGTGTCATCCGCAAAGCAGTGAAACTGGATGTTAAATTTCCGGAAAATGTGACCTAGCGGTAAAAGGTAAATGATGAAGAGAAGGGGCCCCAGGGCAGAGCCCTGGGGCACTCCTCTAGTAACTGGGGATAGGTCAGATCTGAAGGATTTGAGTTGTATGAACTGAGTACGATCAGAGATAAGACTGGAACCAGCTGAGCACGTTATTGGAAATGTTGATGGATGAGAGCCTGTTAAGAAGAATAGAATGTGAGATGGTATCAAAGGCTGAGCTCAGATCAAGGAGAATGAGGATGGAGAGTAAACCAGAATCAGCTGCAATGTGTGTCAGGATTATTCTCTCTGCTCTATCGTTCCTAATAACGGGTTCCTGCTTTTAAAAACCAACAGAATAGTTTAATCCCATCTAAATGTTTATGAGCATCACTGTTGATGTTCAAGAGCAGAACTGGGTTATTTATATTACTTCTGTGGGTTCATGAAAACTCACAACACTGCAGGTTTATGGGAAAACATTACTGCATTTAAGTAGGTGGACTTTGCCAGAATAAACATTTATAGACACTAAATTGGCGGCCTGATGAATCAAATAATAAATTACAAACAATATTTTTATTTCTATTTAAATATTGTATAGAATATGTACGCTCCCTAAGAGTCCATTCTGTTAAGGAAATAAAATCATCAATTTCTTTTGTGAAAATCTACTGAATTTGATCTGCATCAACAAATTATATACAGTATAGTGATTATCAATAAAGTAAAAAAAATGATACCAATTTGGGGATTATTGTTTTACTGAACAAAATCTGGGGCAGCTAAGATTGTCCCATAGCCCTAAAGTAAATGAGGATGTTATGAAACTCACTCCAGTAGCTCAGAGTACGTCTCACATACAAAATCATTTATTAAAGGTTAATTTAAGACTAATACTCTGTTTCATTTTTTGTAAACCTATAAACAAAAATCTTTGTCGACTAAAACCTTTTACAATTTTAGTCGACTAAAACTGACTAAACACTTTTGAGATTTACACGACTAAAACTGACTAAACACTTTTGAGATTTACACGACTAAAACTGACTAAGACTAAAATGCATTTTCATCACAACGACTAAGACTAAAACTAAAATGCCCGCCAAAAACAACACTGTCCCACCGCAAACTAATAAAGCTGATTCTGATGCCATTCCTTTTTCAGGGCATCGTAGTTCAGGGCTGGTCACAATACTGAGACTGCTCTCCTCATGGTCCTCAATGAGGCCTATTTGGCAAGTGACATGGGTGATGGAGTTGTTCTGTTGTTGTTAGATCTGTCTGCGGCCTTTGATACGGTCGATCATGACATTCTTCTGGACCAACTGTTGAGCTGGGTGGGGATCTCGGGGTTAGCCCTGGAATGGACTCAATTCTTAAGGCAGTCAACCGCAAATGGCGGCCCACGGGCCACATCTGGCCCCCATTGCCATTTTACCATTTATTGGCAAGATGTATGGCCTTTGGCCCGATATTTGGCCTTTCGCCTGACAATGTCGGGGTCTTGGCAAAATATTGGGCCAATACGTCTTGCCACGTACCTGACAATTTGCCAATAACCCGACATTGTCCTTAAAATGGCAACCCCAATTAAGGAATTTGAAGATTAGCAGCAAAATATCAATAAATATCGTACCTCTAAAGACACTGCAGAATCTTTTTTACGTTCTCCAAACACAACTAAAACTACAACCAAAAGAGTGACTGGAACTCCTGCTTCATGTGTGAGGGTTTTTGCCACATAATTGTACACACATTCTATCCACCCATTATGAATTGTTGTTCTTCACTTTATCAAACTTAAACTTCGTACAGCTAATGTCAAGATTTAAAATCTATCAAAATGAGACCAAAAGTAATCAAATTGACCTTGTGGTTACAGAAATATGCTCATTAAAGTGTGTGTGTGTGTGATTTTCTAGCATCTTTTTCAAAAATAGGCTGTGGGCCAATCAGGAAAGAGAAAATTCATGTTCTACTTTGTTTCTAAAATAAATTAAACAGAGAAACAGCCTTTAATAAGAAATGACAAGTCATAGCTCTCATTCATTTTTTATTTAGTCTGCAGCAGTTCTTTGAATGTCTGTTTTTGTGCTTTCCACTATATTAGAGCATAATTGCGGTGTTTTGACAAAAACTGCCCACAGGAAGAGAGCAACACATGTACAAGTACAATATTTACCCAGTTGATAGGCAGAGCCAACTAAACTAAATGCTGAAATAAAAACATAAATTTGGATGGAAAATTGATATATTAAATTATTAAAAAATTATGATACAGTAATAATTGAACTTTATTTTGGAAGAGCATCTGACCCTCATGGTGTCTGCTGGACAAAACTCCGGCCCTTGAATACATTTTGTTGAGGACCCCTGCCTTAAGGGCAGGAGCTTTTGTGTGAGGATGGGTGAGGCATCATCACTCTGGGTGGACCTGCAATGGGGTGTGCCACAGGGATCTGTCCTGGCCCCCTATTGTTTGCATTGTATCTCCTACCTTTGGGGAATTTACTGTACTCCGTCGACATGGTGTGAGATTCCACCTATATGCTGACAACTGTCAGTTATATCTCCCTATTCGCCAAGGGGCTAGTGGATCCATTTCTCTTCTTCTGGATTGTTTAAATGTCACTTCCTGGATGGCATCCAACTTCCTGAATCTGAACAGTGATAAAAATGAGGTAATAGTACTCAGTCCAGGTACACTAGTGGGTTCAGCCTCCACTGTGGACCTTGGCCCTTTGGCACACTATGAGAGAAATATTGTTACCAATCTACTGTAGGTGTAAAAATTGATTCTTCACTGAAATTTCATGCTCAAATTAATATGGTAGTACGTTCCAGTTTTTTTCATTTGAGACGCCTGGCTAAGATCAAGCCCCTGCTGTCCAGGGAGCATTTACAGTCTGTCATTCATGCCTTTTGTAATGTACCGTCTATACTGGAGAGATGTTAGGCCCGAAGAACGACATGGGAAATAACAGAGTGCACTTCAAACGTGTATTAATTCCACAGCTTCCAAGCTACAACAGAACATGGTGCCCAAAATAAGGGAGGAGGGGCTAAACAAGGAACCCTAGAGGGACAAACCTAAGCTGCCAATACACAGTGGTTCTCAATTAGTGGGGCTAAGGGGGGCGCGGGCAAAGAGCAAGGGGGACGCGGCAGACGCACCCGACACCCCCACCCCCACCCCGCTCGGAGCTTCCCCGACGAAAGGGTGTTCCAACCTCCACTGTCAGTCCAATAAATGACTGATTTTTGAACACTGAAAAAGTCCAAACATGAATTTTATTTAATGGAAAGGCGCAGTGCATGTGTTAGATGGACAAGAAATTTAGATTTTTCTTACTTTTTGTTTCATTTTATATTTGTTGTTTGGTAGAGTGACGTATAACCGGCCCGTATTAAACAGGTTATGTTAAAAAGAAGTCTCATCTTGTTTCCCTGCGGTGCCCACCATAGTGGTATTTTATTTAAATAAAATGTTTTTTAACATAACTTTCTTTCTTATATGAGAAATTGAAAGAATCGCTGCTGCATTTGGACGCACGCAGAGGCCGCATTTTCCCTTCACTTTCATTTTAAAGACAATAATAATAAACATTCAATAAAACCGTTAAATATCCATTCATTGTAATTAATATTTAGTCCATACAAGCTGACCAGAGTGCCCCTGTAACATAGAAACAATGAAATTAAACAATTTCACTTAAATGATCAACATTTCACCTGCTGCGGCCCCAACGCACATTCTTTCTGCTCCGGCGTAAACCTGAACCGATCACCTGCTTGTGCGTAATCAAGTGTCTCTATGGAGCTTGCTGAAGAGGCTAACGAGGTTCTGGACTTTTGCCTCAGACAGACTCATGGCTGTTTAAATGTTGTTCTGATGATTCAGAGCTCCGCTGACACGCTGGATGCGAAGATCCAAAGCGGGTGCTGCCGAATTCTACTTCAGCCAGAGTTTTAAAGTCAGGAAACATTTCTCCAAAAGAAATGACCAGAAGTCTACCAGACTTTCTGAAAGAAGGGTTTCCACTTTCCAGATCTAGAAGCTCTCGACATTTGCGCTCTTGTGCACAAGTCTGTCAGACACGCTCTGAGCTCCTATTGCGTGCCGCTTTGTGCGCACTGCCAGTTGCGGAGAATAACACAGACGCTCTGATGGAAATCTTTCCATGATGTTACCTCCACGATGGATTCTGTGGTAACGGGTAAAATATCTGCGCACCTGCATGAATCATTAACACACTTACTCACGGACAAATAAATAAATAAACAAATCACCTCTTGTTAAAAACAACCGTTGAATGACTCAGCCAATCATAGATGGTTGAATAAGTTGTCTAATCGCCCAACCACAGTCTCACCCCTGCTCTGGCATCAAGATCATTCCCCCGCACTTTCCCCTACTGCCCGACATTCGACAACGAACTATCAGCGCGTTTATATGGCAAGCCGTTTTATTATTTATTCCAGACTGGATATGTATTCAGAAATCTATAACTCTATTGTTCCTAGCAGAAATTAACATTCCAGATATCCATAAAGCAATCTTACTTTCTTTCTTTCTTTTTGCACCAAGTACCGCAGCAATTTCCTAATGTTGTGATTTCTCACACATCTGGCAATAAAACCCTTCTGATTCTGATTACTGTACACAATGAACATTGTGCAAACCCCCCCCGCACATTGGAAGGGGGCACGAAAAAATCCATGTATCCTAGGGGGAGCTTCACCGAAAGTATTTGAGAACCACTGGTTTAACCTCTTTCAGGCAGTCGAGTAAAGCAGTCATTTGGTGCACATCATTGGTAGGTGCTAACGACAGGTAAACTTGTATATCATTGGCGTAGCAGTGAAATGAAATGTTATGCTTTCGAAAAATTGCCCCTAAGGGTAATAAGTATAACGTGAACAGAACTGGGCCAGAATTGACCCTTGGGGAACACCACTACCTATGAAAGAGGGATTAGCCGAGAAAGGTCCCATGCTCACAGAAAAGGACCTACCTTTTAGATATGATTCAAACAATTTAAAAACAATACCGGAAATTCCTACATCACACAATGATGTGTGACACAACCACCCCCACGCCATACGGTGAGGCATCACATGCCAATTGCAGGGCCAAAGCTGGGTCAAAATGGGTGAGGACTTCAGACTGAGCTAGAGCTAACTTCACCTCTTGGAATGCTTTTTCGCATTTTCCCGTCCATGTCCATTCCTTGGTCTGGTTTAGAAGCTCATGCAATGGCTTCAGTCTGTTTGCAAGTTTGGGCACAAACCTGCCATAATATGTCAGCAACCCCAAGAATGATCTTAACTGGCTGACATTTTTGGGGGCAGGAGCCTCCACGATGGCCTTCACCTTTTAAGGGCCTGTGTGAAGTGCAGAGCTGTCGATTACGTGGCCCACATACTCAACTGATGGTTGGAAAAACTCACATTTGTCTTGACAGGATTCACCGTCACCTTAAAGTCACCACTGATCTGGGGAGTGCCATCTTTTTTCATGACTGGATCTATGGGTGTCGCTTGTTTTCACTGGTTCCAGTACTCTATTTGCCACAAGTCTTTCTAATTCTGCCTCTACCTTAGGCTTTATGGCATATGGTACAGGCCTTGCTTTTAGAAACTTTGGTGAACTTCCTGGTTTGACATTCAGCTTGACTGTAATGTCCTTCATGCTGCCTAGTTCACCATTAAATACTTTGGAATGCTTCCTTAAAATCTCCTGTAAGGGGCTTGTGTTTACGTTGTTTACTGTGAACACTTCTGGCCAATTTAACCTGAGCTTCCTCAGCCACAGGCGTCCCAGGAGGGAAGTGCGGTTTCCTGGAATGATGTATATTGGAAGGATGGCCTCCTGATTGTTGTGTGACACCGTAATGTCCACCTGCCCCAGAACTGGAACAGGCTCCCCTGTGTAGGTTCTTAGCTTTAGCTTTGTCTTTTGTAAAGGGAGGTGATGCAGCCATTCTTTGTACACAGATTCTGACACCATAGACACACGTGTACCAGTATCCACCTGCATCCGCACTGGATGGCCCTCTGGCAGAACGGTGACCCAGTACTCATCATCACTGTCTCGTACAGCTAAAACATGTACAGTGTCTTCATCATCAGATTCGCAGTCACTCGGGTCCTGCTCCATCTTGTTCACGTTTCTTTCTCATTCGAGAGAGTCCCATTTCTTCCATTTGTAAATGTTGCTTTCATGTCTGATTTTTCTTGGATTTACAGGCACGTTCAATGTGGCCCGTCCTACCACTGCAAGTTAGGGTTTTACACCAAAATTAGCTTGGTGCCCTGTTTTACCACAGCGATAACACAACTTGTCTCCTTTGGCTTTATTCTTGGGGTCAGAAGACAACTGATAAACTTGTGTGGAAGCACTCAGTTGTTGTGCTTCCTGGGTGGCCATTTCCATTGAAGTACTCACTTCAATTGCCTTTTCCAGTGTCAAGTTAGCCTCAGATAGTAGTCTTTTCTGAATAGCCTCACTGCATAGTCCACACACTAGCCTGTCCCACAGTGTATCATTGAGTGAAAGTTCAAACTCACAATGTTCAGATAGGCGTTTCAATACTGCCACAAATTGTACAACAGATTCACCCTCTTCTTGGTTCCTCTTATGAAACCTAAACCTCTCTGCAATAATCAGAGGCTTGGGTGAATAATGACTCCCTAATATTTGCACAATTTCTTTGTAGGACTTGTCTCCTGGTTTGTCAGGTTGTACCAAACTCCTCAACAGGTTGAAAGTTTTTCCACCCATGACACTTAAAAAGGTTGGTACCATGACATCATCATCAATCTTGTTAGCAAGCACAAAATAATAAAATCTTTCAGTATATGAACTTCATTGCTCAATACTTTCCTCATACGGTCCAATATTTCCAATTATCAAAGCCATTTTGCACTCAACAATCCTCTTCTCACACTGATACTTGTAGTCCGTTTTAGTATTCTTACTGTTCAGTCCTCTCTGTCACACACACCTCCCAGCAGCAGCGCCGCTCTGTTCGTCTGCTAGGATTTCCCCTTTACAGCCTGCAGTTAGCTGGTGCCGACCGGAATTCCGACTGGGAAAAGAAAACAAGAGGATGAAAAAAAAAAAAACGAACACAGGGTGAGAACGTGGCACCTCGTCGCCAGTTTTGTAATGTACTGTCTATACTGGAGAAATGTTAGGCCCGAAGAACGACACAGGAAATAACAGAGTGCACTTCAAACATGTATTAATTCCACAGCTTCCAAGCTACAACAGAACATGGCACCCAACATAAAGGAGGAGGGGCTAAACTACAGGAATCCTAGAGGGACAAACTTAAGCTGCCAATACACAACACCTTTGGCCTGTCCAGACTTGACTACTGCAATGCACTGTATGCCGGTCTGAGTCAGGGTGCAATTGCTCACCTACAGCTGGTTCAGAACTCAGCTGCTAGGTTCTTGACAGGCACAAGACGCCGTGACCATATTACACCGGTCTTGGCGAAACTACACTGGCTTCCCATGCAATACAGAGGAAAGTATTGATGCTTGCTTTTAGGGCTCTTCACGGTACTGCTCCTGCCTATTTATCAGCATTACTACATAGGCGTGTCCCTACTCGCTCTCTTTGCTCTGTTGACCAGGAATTATTGGTGGCCCCTCGTTCCAGGTGCAAATTGAGGGGAGATCATGCATTCGTGGTCCTTGCTTCAACTTTACGGAATGGTCTACCTTTGACTGTTAGGCTGACGCCTTCCCTTCAGATTTTTAAAACCCGTCTGAAGGCCCAAATATTATGTCAAGGCATTTTCACCATTGGGGTCTTGATTTTAATTGTTGTTTTTTAATCTGTTTTTATTATGTTTTTACTTTTTTTATTTTTTTATAGTATTTATTAATGCGATTGCTTTTTAGTGTTGTGTCCAGCACCTTGGGCTTCTGCTAAAGGTTGTGGAAGGTTCTCTATAAATGAATAAATGAAATGAAATGATTCTGTGTCTTGGTACACTACCAAGCGGTCTGTAGTGGTAGCCGGGAAGGTCACCCCCTCTTGTGCAGCAAGATAGATGTCTCTGAGTGCATCTTGACATTCTATGGTGGTTATAACCAGTTGGCAGGTGAGTAAATCCAGCAGGCCGTGAAGAAGTTTAAGTCTTTAATTTAACCAAAAAAAACAGGACACAGGAACACAGGAGGACAATGCAGGAATACACAGACGAACCGACAACTCACTAGAGACACACAAAGATCTCTCCAATTCTATTTGCAAAAAAAGTCTGGAACCCATAACATTCACGTTGGATGGCTCCAAGAACTGTCTGGCTGTCCAACAAATGGTACCACCAGAGGTGTGGACTTGAGTCACATGACTTGGACTCGAGTCAGACTCGAGTCATTAATTTGATGACTTTAGACTTGACTTGAAAAAACGTTCAAACACTTGAATTGGACTTGTACACCAGTGACTCGGACTTTGACTCGACTTGAACCTGTTTACTTGGAAAGACTTGCCATTTTCCCCATATATAGCCTACTTTTAAACATCTATTATTTGAAAATTGCTCACATTTAAGCTGTCATGGAAAATTTTTAATAACGCAATGAGAAAGCAGTCCATGATTCAATCAAAAGGTTTTAATTCCAATATTGCAATATGAGAATGAGGAGACAACCAACAGAGACCCTTCCCAAAGCAGTCTCAGCAGTGTGTCCTGCTGAGCAGAGATTCTTCACTCTATTTATCCCCCTTGACCCGCCCAAGGGAGAGCACAAACAAAGGACAGTGTTATCTGGGAGAGGACCATTCCTTTGGCATGTAAAACATGAAGAACAAGAGTAACAGGGTAAAAGATGAGACAAAGTAAAATTATTCCACCATGCTGTGGCCAAGCCATTGTGAAACAGAACATTAATGACTATAACCCCCAACTTCTCTGATCCCAGAAATATCGTCCCACTGTAGAATTGTATTAAATAAAAGTAAATAGAAGAATGACATTTTTTCCATTACAGTTCACCCTTTTGATTATTTACTAATCATTAAGGGGAAAAAAAAAGTGATTAACTATAAATGACATTAGACAAACATACACATACAATAACATGGAAAAGAAATACATGGACAGGCATGGACAGGGTCAGAACAATTCAACATGAAAGCACACAACATCAGAAAACTCAGTAAAATTTTTCCTAAACCCAGAATCAGACCTGTTAATACATAGAGATCACATAGAAAACATTGTCTCACAGTGCAATGAGGTGACGCTCCAATCAAATAAAATGAACATAACAAAATGAACAACCATAAAATGCATAGTTACACAATGATTTTTTTATACAACTTGTGAGAATGTAAATAGTCCTTTGATGAGATGACTTCTTGCATTTGGGGGAAAGAAGAAAAATGCGCACAGGGAAACAGGAAAGGTCAGTGACCTTGTGGACATGGACAGGACAGAACCTCATGAGGGATTATTATGCCCTGTAGGAGAGGTTTGTCAGAGGTAACGCAAATTCTGTAGGATGGAATCTTGACGAAACCAACAACCTTTCTTGTTTCAGAATAAACACTGGTCTTCTGAAGTCAGGGAGACAAGTCTGTGACCAAGGTGGGGACACCTGTAAAATCCTCCTACAGGTGGCAGCATGTCTTCAGCACGCTCCCTTTCAGAAATAAACAAACAAAGCAAGGACTCCAACTCCCCAGGGGTTCCTCAGGAGATGGAGGGAGAGGGCAAGCCGTGGTCACTCCTCACTGCATGTCATTATCAGGACTTGATCATCAGGACTTGATAATCCTTTACTGCAGCTCATAAAATCAGGGGGGTGGAGAAGGAAGGTGTAGGGTAAACAGCAATTTAGAGACTGGCCCCAGGTCCTGCCCCCCAGGCTTAAAGGAATCCTCTAGATTCCAAAACTGCTGCTCAGTCCTTTAGTGTCTGTAGTCTCGGCAACACACAATTAATTAAAACATTACAGTCATCAAATCGAAGGTCATGAAACAATAGGAAAACCCATGGAGCAAAGAGGTCATTGACAACAATCAAACTTAACAGCAAAGCAAAAACCATTACCAAGTGAACAATAATGTCAGATGCAATTCAAATAAAATAGTAATGGAACAGTAAAAATAAAAATATCATCCATCCATCCATCCATTTTCTCCCGCTTATCCGGAGTCGGGTCGCGGGGGCAGCAGCCTAAGGAGGGAAGCCCAGACCTCCCTCTCCCCAGCCACTTGGGCCAGCTCCTCCGGGGGAATCCCAAGACGTTCCCAGGCCAACGCCCAGGTACAACGCCCCCATCACTGCAGATGCAGCACCAATCCGCCTGTCGATCTCACGCTCCACCCTTCCCTCACTCGTGAACAAGACCCCGAGATACTTAAACTCCTCCACTTGGGGCAGGACCTCGTCCCTGACCTGGAGAAGGCATTCTACCCTTTTCCGACTCAAGACCATGGTCTCGGATTTAGAGGAGCTGATTCTCATCCCAGCTGCTTCACACCCGGCTGCGAACTGCTCCAGCGAAAGCCGGAGATCACGTTCTGACGAAGCCAACAGGACCACATCATCTGCAAAAAGCAGAGACCTGATCCTTAGGCCACCAAAACGGATCCCCTCACCACCTTGGCTGCACCTAGAAATTCTGTCCATAAAAGTTATGAACAGAATCGGTGACAAAGGGCAGCCTTGGCGGAGTCCAACTCTCACCGGAAACGAGCCCGACTTACTGCCGGCAATGCGGACCAAGCTCTGACACTGGTCGTACAGGGACCTAACAGCCCGTATCAAGGGGCCTGGTACCCCATACTCCCAGAGTACCCCCCACAGGGCCCCCCGAGGGACGCGGTCGAACGCCTTCTCCAAATCCACAAAACACATGTAGATTGGTTGGGCGAACTCCCACGCACCCTCCAGGACCCCCCCAAGGGTATAGAGCTGGTCCAGTGTTCCACGGCCCGGACGAAAACCACATTGCTCCTCGGGAATCCGAGGTTTGACTATCCGACGGACCCTCCTCTCCAGAACCCCTGAATAGACCTTACCAGGGAGGCTCAGGAGTGTGATCCCCCTGTAGTTGGAACACACCCTGCGGTCCCCCTTTTTAAATAGGGGGACCACCACCCCGGTCTGCCAATCCAGTGGAACTGCCCCCGATGTCCACGCGATATTGCAGAGCCGCGTCAACCAACACAGCCCCACAGCATCCAGAGCCTTAAGGAAATCCGGGCGGATCTCATCCACCCCCGGAGCCCTGCCACCGAGGAGTTTTTTGACCACCTCAGTGACCTCAGCTCCAGAGATTGGAGAGCCCAACCCAAAATCCCCAGACTCTGCTTCCATCCTGGAAGACGTGCCGGTGGGATTGAGGAGGTCTTCGAAGTACTCGGCCCACCGATTCACAACGTCCCGAGTCGAGGTCAGCAGCACACCCTCCCCACTGTAAACAGTGTTGGTAGTGCACTGCTTTCCCCTCCTGAGACGCCGGATGGTGGACCAGAATCTCCTCGAAGCCGTACGGAAGTCTTGTTCCATGGTCTCACCGAACTCCTCCCATGCCCGGGTTTTTGCCTCTGCGACCACCCGAGCCGCATTCCGCTTGGACTGCCGGTACCTATCAGCTGCCTCCGGAGTCCCACAGGCCAAAAAGACCTGATAGGACTCTTTCTTCAGCTTGACAGCATCCCTAACCGCCGGTGTCCACCAGCGGGTTCGGGGATTGCCGCCACGACAGGCACCGGCCACCCTGCGGCCACAGCTACGGTCAGCCGCCTCGACAATGGAGTCACGGAACATGGTCCATTCGGACTCAATGTCCCCCGCCTCCCCCGGGACGTGTTCGAAGTTCTGTCGGAGGTGGGAATTGAAGCTCCTTCTGACGGGAGACTCTGCCAGACGTTCCCAGCAGACCCTCACAACACGTTTGGGTCTGCCAGGTCTGACCGGCATCCTCCCCCACCATCGAAGCCAACTCACCACCAGGTAGTGGTCAGTTGACAGCTCCGCCCCTCTCTTTACCCGAGTGTCCAAGACATGCGGCCGCAGATCAGATGAAACGACAACAAAATCGATCATCGACCTGCGGCCTAAGGTGTCCTGGTGCCAAGAGCACATATGGACACCTTTATGCTTGAACATGGTGTTTGTTATGGACAATCCATGACGAGCACAGAAGTCCAATAACAGAACACCACTCGGGTTCAGATCAGGGGGGCCGTTCCTCCCAACCACACCTCTCCAGGTCTCACTGTCGTTGCCCACGTGAGCATTGAAGTCCCCCAGCAGAACGAGGGAGTCACCCGAAGGAGCGCTTTCCAGCACCCCCTCCAGGGACTCCAAAAAGGGTGGGTAGTCTGAGCTGCAGTTTGGTGCATAAGCACAAACCACAGTCAGGACCCGTCCCCCCACCCGAAGACGGAGGGAGGCTACCCTCTCGCTCACCGGGGTAAACCCCAACGTACAGGCACCAAGATGGGGGGCAAGAAGTATGCCCACCCCTGCTCGGCGCCTCTCAGTTGGAGCAACTCCAGAGTGGTAGAGAGTCCAACCCCTCTCGAGGAAACTGGTTCCAGAGCCAGAGCCATGCGTTGAGGTGAGTCCAACTATATCTAGTCGGAACCTCTCAACCTCACACACCAACTCCGGCTCTTTCCCCACCAGAGAGGTGACATTCCACGTACCAAGAGCTAGCTTCTGTAGCCGAGGATCAGACCGCCAAGGTCCCTGCCTTCGGCTACCGTCCTTTGCACATCGCACCCGACCCCTTTGGCCCCTCCCACGGGTGGTGGGCCCATGGGAAGGGGGACCCACGTCTCCTCTTCGGGCTATGCCCGGCCGGGCTCCATGGGTGAAAGCCCGGCCACCAGGCGCTCGCCAGCGTGCCCCAACTCCAGGCCTGGCTCCAGAGGGGGGCCCCGGTGACCCGCGTCCGGGCGAGGGAACACTGCATCCATTTATTGTACTCATCATAAGGGGTCTTTGGGCTGCACTTTGTCTGATCCCTCACCTAGGACCTATTTGCCATGGGTGACCCTACCAGAGGCATAAAGCCTCAGACAACTTAGCTCCTAGGATCATTGGGACACTCAAACCCCTCCACCACGATAAGGTGGCAGCCCAGGGAGAGGGAAGGAAGGAAGGAAGCCATCTATGTCAAAATGGAGAAACCATCATTAAATAGAGGAGGACGACTCAGGTTTCACCTTTCCAGCACCTACAATGCAGCTTTGAACCAAGTTCCAAAACAGTTTCAGTCCAGTTCACACCCTCCTGCATCTAATCAAAACAACAACTCACAAACAATAGAAGCTAACGATGCTAACGACCCATCAAGAGGTAGGGAGGAGGGGCATTCACAGGCAGATGCTGCTCGTTGAGCAACAATAGACAGCTACAGTTTATAAGATCGACCCTCCCATATTCCAGTCAGAATTGACAAAGCTCCTCGGATGAGAAGCGAAACGTCTTCAAGAAACCAAAGAAGTCCAGTCGCCTTCATTTGAACCCCTTGGATTACCATGACCTGGATGACTGAGAACCTTCACCAGCATGTCAAAAAGTGTTTGCATCTTACAGTGGACCCTCCCTTCCTAAGGTTTAACAAAGACACAGAGAAAACCTCTTTGTTCCTTTGGCTGGTTGGGCTGGTCCAACCCCAGGGTGGTAAGGACAGACTCAGAGGTGCCGCAGGCTGATAGAGATATCAGAACATTCAGACTAACATTCATTTGGCATGCTAAACAAACATTCCATTACAGAGAATCAAAGTTAAGTTAGTCATTGTTCATCACTGCTCTAGTCTGTGGTCATGAATACAGCACTTAATACTGAATTTTGAAATATCAGAGTATTACTCCATATCTGTTGACATACTACTGGAAGTCTGTTAGCTAACCAGAACTCAGTAACATAAAGTAAAATAAAATAAAAATTCACCCTTTGGATCAAAACACTTGGTCAAATGGGACAAGGCATGTTTACATTTCCAAGGCAACAGGAAAACTCAAAAATAAAATCATTAGCATATTACACCTAAAACACATACATTTCCCAACAAAACATATATTTTCTGACAACCTAAGGACTACGTTGTTCTGTACAGCACTTTATCTCTGCAGATTGCTTTTTGTTTTCGCTAATTTCAGTGTTCTTAATCTGTTTCATTTGTGCTCTCCCCTTTCTTTCATGTTTTATTTTCTTTAGTTTATATTTCCCTTTTTTTATTAGACTTTCAATTAGACTTTCAATTAACTAATTCACACATCTCAGTTATCTTTCCCACATTTTGCTTTAATCTGCTTACATATTGGAGTGTCGGGGGGTGAGAGAACGCCTTTGGCACTGGTCGACCCCATGATACTATAAGGACGTCTCCCTATAGGCTTTTCTACGTTTAATATGTCAGAAAATGCTAAATCCACCTTGGAACACACCCTGTGTTCCCTGTGTTTCCTTTTCTTTCGGCGAAACACACAACACCTGGAGGATTCCCAATCACTCCTTACACTGTGCCTCCACTCGCTCTCTCAACTCCAGACAGTCACATACAGCAAGCAATTTCACTAGTTTCCTTCTAAAGTATTTGAAATTAAATTTAGTTTGTGTCTCACCATAGCAATCGTCTCTGGGAGGCTAACTCACACTTCTGTTCTCGCACAGAAGCACAGGCACACATGCACATGATGTTCTGAGGGGGAAAGCACAAACTCAAACCAAAATGAGCAATTAATAAAGGCCAAATCAATAGTAGTCATTATAGCTGATCAACCAATATATTCTTAATGTATACGTACGAAACATTCACACAGATCACACTGAGGCACAACAGAGAGACAGACACTCAGGACAGTGACATCACAGAACAACCTCACACACTCAAAACTACATACCCTTAATAGGGAAATTAACACAGGCATATATATGTCTGTGATTGCATAAATACTCAACAGAGAGTGTTGTTTTGCATTCTAAGTGTATGATTTACCTCTGTAAGCATTTCTATGTGTAGTGGTTAAAGGTGTCTTACTTCCCTGTTCAGATGTGTTGGGGAAAAACCCCTCTCCTCTCATCTTCTCTGAGGTCCGATCCTCCAGCCAGTCTGCCCAGTTGTGGCTGCGTCCACACGGATCTCTCAGTTCAGCTACTGGGTTCAGGCATTTCTCCTTAAATATCAGCAGGTTGACAAACCCATCATCGTCTGAGCCAAAAGGAGAAATGTCCCCCTCAGAACAAACAGGTGAACTTCAGTTCTCAGTGTGGCTGCAGCTTGTCGACTGTGAATTAGGGTGGTATGACTGGAGGACGGAGTTCAGATCCGGTTGAGGATTTTTCTCAGTTTTAAATCTGTGACCTGCTTCTGTGAAAATAGCATGAGGATGAAATGTTGTGTTATCAGACAGCCTATATGGTGTTAGTTTAACCAGCAAGAGTCTCTCAGCATTCAGGTTTCCAATCATTATTAAAGACATTAGTTAGTCCAACACTGTTGAAATCCTCCTTTTTCTCCCTTGCTGAGCTAAATTGACCCAATTTCCCATCTTTCAACTTCCTCTATACACATTCTAAAACACTCCATGCATCCTTCAAAATCCTTCATCACTTTAGCTTCAATCTTTCTGTTACCTAGGTTAACTCTGCCCAACACTTAAACACTTCTACTTTCTGCAATCATTCAACACTCACCAACATACCCAAGACCTTCTGGTCCATTATTTAATACACAGAACTGTCAGGAAGCAGTTATTCTATTTTCTTGACTCAAGCTCATAGTTTCTGCTGGAGCACCCTGCTCCCATCACACAAAACAAATGGAAAACCCAGCACGCAATGCCTCCAGACAGGCCAATGTCAAAGGGAAAAGATAGAAGAATCTGGACTGAATTCTCACCGGATAGTTGAACCCGGTCTCTAAAGACAGGTTCTTTCAGGATCCAGGCAGCTTCTGACCCAGGAGGTCAGCTCCGAGCTTCCTCCTTCTCTCTTAAGCCTAATCGAGGTTCTTGGAGGACCAAGGAAAATTGGTTCCTCGGGTGGCCTGGACTCGGAGCAGAACCCCCAAGGTTTCAGCATGCTGGATCCTGTTCGTGACGCCAACTGTCGTGGAAAATTTTTAATAACGCAATGAGAAAGCAGTCCATGATTCAATCAAAAGGTTTTAATTCCAATATTGCAATATGAGAATGAGGAGACAACCAACAGAGACCCTTCCCAAAGCAGTCTCAGCAGTGTGTCCTGCTGAGCAGAGATTCTTCACTCTATTTATCCCCCTTGACCCGCCCAAGGGAGAGCACAAACAAAGGACAGTGTTATCTGGGAGAGGAACATTCCTTTGGCATGTAAAACATGAAGAACAAGAGTAACAGGGTAAAAGATGAGACAAAGTAAAATTATTCCACCATGCTGTGGCCAAGCCATTGAGAGACAGAACATTAATGACTATAACCCCCAACTTCTCTGATCCCAGAAATATTGTCCCACTGTAGAAGTGTATTAAATAAAAGTAAATAGAAGAATGACATTTTTTCCATTACAAAGCCAACAGAGATGTCTCTCTGTGGGCTGGGGTGTGTGTGAGCACTGCAGCACAGCCAATCAGATTAATCAGATTTTAAAAAATCCGCACTAACTCTCCGTCTCTCTAAACAGCGCTGCAGCTGACGACTCCCAAGAGTAACTTCTTTCAGCTACATAAACTACGAATTAGTTGACAAAAATATAATGATAGCACGTCTGGACATAAACTGGGTGCTGTTTACTTGTTGAGAACGTGGAGGGATGTCCAGTACGGGCTGAATCGATAACGGACATGAATATCAGCAGTAGTTTCGCCAGCTGGAGGGAGAAATGCTGAAAAACGGAAAGACGCGCGCGCTCATAAGCTTGTGCCCGATGCGTTACCGCGGGTCAAACCGGTGTTTTGGTAAGATCACCAGACTGCCGTGAATACTGTCTGGGCTCACATCCCCACCCCTAATTTACCAGATGATGTGAGTGGTGTGTGAACGTTAGTCTCTGTGTCCTTGAGATGGACCAGAGACATGTCCAGGTGTAGCTCCGCCCCTCACCTGTGAATGCTGGAGGTAGACACCAGCTCAGAGACCCTACCCAGGTAGCAGGCTGACATGGGCCAGATCTGGCTTCAAGCCGGCACATCTGGCATACGTCTGGCATGGCAAATGACATGTCAACCAGGCGTGGGCCAGATCTGGCAATGATGGCACGGCTCATATGAGGCATGCCAGATGTGGGCCAGTTGAGGCTTAGGTTGCTATGGGCCAGATCTGTTCATGCCAGATGTGGGCCAGTTGTGGAAATTGGTATGTCACCCAGTTCACGTGACAAGATTGTCAAGAGCCGATTTAGGAGGGCAAACTAAGGCTTGAGGACCAAAATGCAACCCACCTATAAGCCCACGCACGTATGGGTGAACTATTGTTCAGTCAATACCATCTATTTTTGGGAAGGTGCTCATGTGTGGGGAACAGAAACTTAAGAGGAGCCATACAGGCAAAACTCAATATTTTCAATTATTAGGTTTTGAGCCAGTTTCCTCTCTTAAACTAGGATGATCAGCTGGTAACATGTCCAATCTTTACAATGAAGGTTCAGAGGGATTTTTCAATATTTAATTCCTAGTCTGATTTATGCATTTTTGCATTTATGCATTTTTTTCCCTATTTTTCTTTATCTTATCTGTTTTTTATCTTATCTGTTTGTGTAAAGCTAACTATGTGTCTGTTGCTGCTGCCTCTTGGCCAGATCGTCGTTGTAAATGAGAATGAGTTCTCAATCGACTCATCTGGTTAAATAAAGGTTAAATAAAAATAAAAAAATAAATTGAGGTTTGAATGTCGGAAC
>SSNS01000397.1:301090-318264 GCA_006937985.1 Aphyosemion australe | reverse complement strand
TGCATCGTCTTGTCGGGGGATGGGGTGGGGGGGCTACGTGTGGCATTATGCATTAAGACTGAACACTCATTAAAAGATGTTTTTTACCTGCTTGAGTAGTTAGTTGCTTTGTGTGGGTTAGGCTACAGAGACTGGAAATAAATCAATCTCATGCTTTTTATAAAAAAACGAACCAGATAGCTGGAGTGAATGCTGGAGTTGTTGCCTTTTTGAGTGGGCCACCGTAGCTGCAATACTTACTCGAAACTGCATGGCGCTAAAGAGTCGCAGTTTTTACCATGATTTCTATGAATATTACTGATAGGGCCTTTAAATAAAGGTGACACAACACAAAGATGTGAACTCAAATGAACTTATTT
The DNA here is from genome assembly GCA_006937985.1 of Aphyosemion australe. Taxonomy (NCBI): domain Eukaryota; kingdom Metazoa; phylum Chordata; class Actinopteri; order Cyprinodontiformes; family Nothobranchiidae; genus Aphyosemion; species Aphyosemion australe. The sequence continues at coordinate 317,905 of SSNS01000397.1, read as the reverse complement.
AGTAACTAAAAAATAACAAACAATTATCAAAAGTACAAAAGATTTACATTTAAATGGTATTTTCCCTTTTTTCTTTTCTAAATTCCAATCTTGTAACCTTTAAGGGCGGTTCCAGAAACTGTTCAGGAAAGTTCCAGAAGAGTCTGTTGCAGACCTGTTAGATGCTCGGGCACGTTGTGACCATACAAACTTCCAAGTGGCCTCTTCACTTGATATTCAAGCCTCAAATAAAATAAAAAAATATAAAACAAATACTTAAATAATGTACTCACGACTCCTTGAAATAGTTAACTGGCAAGGTCAAGTTGAAAACCTTCCGAAACCCATCTCCTCACCCTTGTGGTTCGAATTTTCCTCACCATCAGCTGGTTTCAGGTTCACGCTTGGAAAACTCACAACGGCCTATTCCAGCCGAAGTAATAGAATAGCTATGTAGAATCCAGACGATTCTAGAAGAGTCCAGAGAATTCCTCTCGGTCCTCTGTCAGTAGAAATCGCTATTTAGTTTCCAAACATTAGAACTTACACACTAGCCTTACATGGCAACATTTTCCTAACACCAATATGCTAACATGCTACATACTAACTCTCGGTTAGCATTAACATTTTACGTACTTTTACATTCCGTATAAGCACAAATATCATCAGTATTTGAGTACTTACTCAACACAGAGTAAACAATCATAAACAGGAACATAGACTCTGCATCCACGACTATTTTACAGACTATTATCCCCTTAGCTCCGATCACGAACCTCCTCCGGTAACGTGCAGCAGCGAGAGAGATTTCCTCTAGCTTGGTTTAGACTTGCCTTACTCAGTTCCCACCCACGATTCATGTGATAGGCCAAACAAATTACATCAACCAATGAGATAAAAGAAAATACAAGATTGACAAACCAACAAGTTTGATTAAACTAAAACACACCTTTCTGATGAAACGAAAGTAATTTCACATTCTATGAACACTTTTATTTTTATTTTACTAACTTATATTTATTATAGTTTTTAAAACCCACTGTTGCTAAATTTTAAACACATTTTTAAACATATTTATAACCTATTTACAATTTTTATATTTTAGCCTATAAAGTGAAAATGGATATTTCAGACCAGGCTACACCTGACTGGGTGGAGGTTCTGGTTCGGGCTTGCCGTGGTACAGACTTTGATTTTGGGTCCTCCTCCTTCAGTTGGTCCAGCTTCTCATAGAAGGCTTCTTGACCTTGAAGAAATTTGAGGAGGTAATCAAACCACTTGTCTTCTTCAGCTTCATCATCTTTACCAGCTACATAAAGAAGCCATTCTTTTTTCAGGCCATCGGGAAGTTTACTCTCTATTGCCTTTGTTACTAGAGGAATCTTTATAGCACCGGTTTTACCGAGCTCGCTCAAATCGGTCAGTGCCTTTTCTTTTGATTGCATGAGCTCAACAATCTTCCTGGGCTGGTTACTTTTAACTGCAGGGAGTCTTTGGAGCTCTTCTTAACCCTTTGGAACCCTTAAAACCCTCAGGTTCACCTACTGATGTGATTCCTCCCCACCTGTTTAAGGAGGTTTTTTCCTCTGTGGGCCCTTGGGTTCTTACAATGGTTAATAGTAGCCTTTCATCTGGTGTGGTTCCAGAATCTTGGAAACATGCCATTGTCCAGCCACTACTCAAAAAGCCTGGTCTTGACCCCTCTACCATGTCTAATTATAGGCCTATTTCTAAACTTCCATTCCTTTCTAAGGTTCTGGAAAAAGTGGTGCATTTGCAACTGACTGAGTTTTTTCATGTGAATGATATTTGTGAAAAATTCCAGTCTGGTTTTAAGAAGGCACATAGCACAGAGTCTGCACTGCTCAGGGTCTTAAACGATATTCTTTTAGCTACTGACTCTGGAGATTTGATGGTTCTGGTGCTGTTGGACTTGTCTGCTGCCTTTGACACCGTGGACCAGTCTCCTGATTTCTAGGCTGCAACATTTTGTTGGGGTTCGAGGAGTTGCCTTGGACTGGTTTGTGTCCTACTTGGCTGAGAGGTCGTTTAGTGTATCTCTAGGTGGCTTTACGTCATCTCATTCCCCTCTTTTATGCGGGGTTCTTCAAGGATCAGTGCTTGGCCCTCTGTTATTCTCCCTTTATTTGCTGCCTCTGGGTTCTATTTTTAGGAAACATGGGTGTTCTTTTCACTTGTATGCTGACGACACCCAAGTTTACATTCCCATTAAACGTGGCCTGCCTAATTCATTAGATCCTCTCCTAAACTGCCTCGATGAGGTTAAATATTGGATGTCTGCTAATTTTTTACACTTCAATAATGATAAGACTGAGGTCATGCTTAGTCCCAGTGTGTCCAGTGCGCGTTGTTCAGCTGACCTTGGTCGATTGGCCCCATTTCTGAAACCTGTAGTGACCAATCTTGGAGTTCTGCTTGACAGTGACCTAGTTCTGAACAAGGAAATCAGTGCTGCAACAAAGGCAAGTTTTTATCATTTAAGGAGGATTGCCAAGGTTAAGCATGTGCTCTCAAAACATGATTTTGAGACAGTGATTCACGCGTTTATTACGTCACGCCTTGACTATTGCAACTCACTCTACCTTGGTCTCCCTCAGTCTCACCTCTCCCGTCTTCAAATGGTGCAAAATGCAGCAGCACGCCTATTGACGGGTTCGAGGAAGAAGGATCACATCACCCCAGTTTTGGTTTCCCTGCACTGGCTGCCTGTTGATTTTAGGGTTCAGTTTAAGGTGCTTTTATTTGCTTTTAAAGCTCTCCATGGCCTTGCCCCGCAGTATCTCTCTGAGCTTTTAGTTGCTCACTCTCCGTCCCTGAGGTTGGCTGACCAGCTTCTCCTGGAGGTGCCGAGAACGAAGCAGAGGCTCAAGGGTGACAGAACTTTCTCCGTAGCAGCCCCAAGGTTGTGGAATACACTGCCAATTCAGATTAGCATGGATCCCTCATTCTCTGGTTTTAAATCACTATTATTAAAGACTCATCTGTTTTAAGTTGCTTTTAATTCAGTTTGAATTATTTGTTTTTATGTCATGTTTTTTATTTCTTTTATTATGAGTCTTTATTTGTAACTTATTTTCAGCATTTTAGCAAATTGCTGTTTTTACTGTTTTTATTTTGGCTTGTTAAGCATTTTGGTCAGCTTTCATACTGTTGTAAAGCACTTTATAAATAAAGTTGACTTGACTTGAGTCTTCTACAACCTCCATTGCTATAGTTGTTTTATTTCCAAAGCGGTTCTCCAGAACCCGGAAAACCTCCTCAGCAGTTGCATAAGTTGAAAGGTGAAGCTCTTGCATAGTCTTCTCATCCACACTGTCGAGAAGTTGAAATTGTTTAATCTCCTTGGATCCAGTGGGTTCCCCCTGCATCTGGAGTGCTTCCCAATCATTTTTCCACCGGTGAAACTCTTAAGGCACTTACAGACTAGCACCAGTTCGGCTCCGATCGGTCGGCCTCAGTCGGCCCCGGCCCCGCCAGGTTGTTTACACACGTCTTCCAGGACACCCTTTGGAATGCGGACGTAATAGGCGGTCTCAGAAATGCGAGCGAAAAATTGGCGCGAATATATCAGTGATGTGGGCGGGTCAAAGGAGTGCGGAGAAGTCTGCCTGCTGTCTGCGCTCATCACAGCAGACAGGAACAGAGAAACGGCTGGGTGGGTCAAAGGAGCGCGAAGTCCGCGGTCTCTTCCTTATTAAACAAAAAGCTGCGTGGCAGCACTGTGTCAATGTGTGTGTGTGTGTGTCAGTGTGTGTGTGTGTGTGTGTGCGCGCGCGCTGCGCTCATCACAGCAGATGGAAACAGATAAAACAGCTTCAGTCAGAGGCTTGTTGACTCCTCCGCATTCAGAGTGATAATGAAGCGCGCATGCGGGAAACCCCCGCTGGCGGATTCTATCCGCTAATCGGAGGTTCCCCCTAAAGGTAGGCGTGAATTTGAGCCGACCAATGAGTCGGCAGTGGGTGTGTTGGCCCGGTTTTCGGCGCGAGTCAGACCACCTTCAGATGAGGGCCGAAAACACGTACGGTTCAGCCCCAAAAATCCCGGGGCCACCCGGATGTGAAAGGAACTTACCCAATCCCGCCCGGTACGAGCCGGTGCTAGTGTGTAAGCGCCATTAGTGAATCCCAGTAAACTTTGGGAGAGCAGCTGGCTTTAATCTGATAGCTGGTGGAGTTGCACAGCTGATGGAAGCTGTACTCAGTCGGCTAATTTCCTCCTTCTCTTTTGCTCCAATAAACTCTGCTTGTCTTATTGTGAGTTTTGGCAGGACTGTTTCAAGGGCTTTGATACGGTTCTGGAATTGTTGTTGCTCTGCAGTTGTGAGTGCCTGCGTCAACTCATATTCTCCGAAATTGGCCCACAAAGTCTGTCATATGAGGTCTTCTAGCTCTTGCAGTTTTTTCTCAAACTCCTTGGCTGTTTGGGTCAGACCTTTGCTGTTCGGTCAACTCCTCTCCATCGGACTTTTCAGTAATGTATTGAGCCTCAACATCATCGTTGGCCTCCAGGACCTTGCTTCCGCTGTGAGCTTTATAAAATGATTCTTGAGCTCCTCTTATGACATCTTTGTATGCATTCGTAGTATTGGCCAGACGGGACAACTGACGCTGTGCTGAAGTCCTAGTGGTCTTTAGCTGCTCCATCAGCAATGAATCAGCCATCTTAACAGCAGCAGGGCAGGAAGAAGTCCTCGTTTGTCTCTATACCTCCAGTCACTTTGGAGCTTCTGCAGTCTTCAGGTGGTTTTCACTGTCAAGTTCTGTGTATACAAAAACCACACACAGAACTAAACACACATTCTAGTTGTAAAATTCAAATCCATAGTAACCAATGTTGTAACATGCCCACAAGGAGAGGGGGCTGAGAGACTATTCATTAACCCTGTAAAGGAATAGAATAGAATAGAACAGACTTTATTGATTCCACAGTGGGGAAATTCACTTGTCACAGCAGCACCATCACTCAAAGGGTAATTAGAAGAAAGATAAAAACAAGGATACATCTATATACACATAGGCAGTAATCTAGTATTGTAATCTTAGATCACTAAAAAACCACAAATAAAAGATAAAAACAAACTTGGTACCAGCACTATGCAGCATACTGTAAGAGACACAGACAACAATGTGAATCCGGTATTGCACAAGTATGGAACACATGAATATTGCATTGGTGTTATTGTGTACCAGGATGATACCAGAACAGCTTAAACTGAGGAGTTATACACTCTTACAGCAGAGGGGATGAAGGATCTACGATAGCGCTCAGTTTTACATCTGGGATGTCTAAGTCTACCTCTGGAGGAGCTGTCCATGATCTCCACAGTGGAGTGCAGTGGGTGGGAGGGGTTTCTTAAGTTGGAGGTCATCTTCCCCAGCATCCTCCTCTCACACGTCTCCTCAACAGAATCCAGCGGGCAGCCCAGAACCGAGCTAGCTTTGGTAGCTAGCTTGTTCAGTCTCTTCCTGTCTCGGTCAGAGCTGCCTACACCCCAGCAGACCACAGCAGAATGAATAACAGAGCCAACAACAGAGTGATAAAATGATTTCAGCAGCTGGGAGTTAACTCCAAAGGACCTCAGCCTCCTCATGAGATGGAGGCGGCTTTGGCCCTTCTTATACAGAGCATCTGTGTTGTGGGACCAGTTCAGTTTACTGTTGAGGTGAACACCCAGGTACTTAAAGGTGTCCACCACCTCAATGTCTGCTCCCTGGATGTTTACTGGTGAGTGAGGAGGAGTGTTTCTCTGGAAGTCAATCACAGTTTCCATTAGGGCTGGGCAATATGGACCAAAACTTATATCTCGATATATTTTAGATGAATTCTGATATACGATATATATCTCGATATTTTTCCTCCTGTAAAATATTTACAAGTTAACGCCCTTCAAGCTGTCTTGAGAAATTTTATACATAAATTAATCAGCAGATTAAATGCATAAAAATGTATTGATTCTTGTCCAACATTAACCTTAGTGCCATTCTCTATCAGTCTGAGCTTTAGAAACACTGGTACAGTTGTCTGTTAACACACACGTCGGTTATATCTTTATGTGTTTTACATGGTTCATTTTATACTGGATTTGTTACTGTTTTAATGTAAACTGGACCTCGAGTCTGTAATAATATCTTTCTATCTCAGTTAAAGCTAGAGATAGGTGTCTCAAATGTCCCACAGACACTTTTATTATATATTTATAGTTAATAGAATATAATAGAATAGACTTTATTAATCCCACAGTGGGGAAATTCACTTGTTACAGCAGCCTATAAACTTAGAGAAAGAAGAAAGGTAATAAAGTACAGTTAAACATATAAGCAGTAAGCTATTATTGTAACTGTAAATGTAATGTAACATCATTTAAATTGTAGAGGTGGCTCATATATCCTATCATTCACAATATTACCAGTAACTATTTCTTGTCCAGCGAAAATAATCTATCATGTTAAGCTAAATTCATGATGTAATTGCATCAACTACTCAGAGGATTACAGTCACGTGGCTCATGCAGCACGGAGTTATTAAAAGTTATTAAGGCAAACATGGCAGCATTATCACATTATTGACTCATATCAGCGATCATATTGTAATGACTCAGGCTCTGGTTGCTCTTTTATGGGTATTTATTTAGGGCTACTGTCGGCGTAACCCACGCCTTACAAACTTTTAACTTCTTTTGTGCGTTCATTCTGTGCGTTTCTTCATATATCACTTGGTTCTTTTTTTAACAGAGTGTGACACTGCCACATTAAGCAGGTCCCAATGTGAATAAGATAATGGGGAAAAGGCTGCACAGAGCATAGGTGTCATGTTTATTGATTATCAAAGATGCTAATTGTAACCTGTGTAACTGTGATTTTCTGTTTCCCTGTATGTAAATGAGTTGGACGGGTGTATTCCTGAATTCTAACAGTTCTGCTTACCACGCCCTGAGCTAATAAGAGAGGGCTGCGCCAGGTGTGAAGGAAAAGGAAAAGGAAAACGGAGCGTGTAAGGGGGTGTGGCAGGTGTCAGCGCGTCTTGCTGCAGCCTGTTTGAGTCAAAGTCTCCTATGTTACAGGATGTATAAATATAAAACCCTGATCAAGGGACTATTAAAAGGTGAATCGAAAGGGATCTATAACTGAAATACCTGACGGAGCGCTCCTGCTGGACGACTGGACGCCGTGTGGATTACCTGACTGATCGGGGACCAGCGGAGTTATTGGAGGTCTGCCTGGGGTTGATTCACGTGGAACCAGAACCGGCTGCAGAATCAATTGACAGGGGGGGGCGCACACACACACACACACACACACACACACACACACACACACACACACACACACACACACACACACACACACACACACACACATCTGTATTTACTAATATGATAATCCAAACTCATAATAAAAAAGAAAAAAGTAGCCTTCTTTGAACTAAAGCTTTCACAAATTACCACCTGGAATTGATGGATTCTGCTGTTAATGTAGAATAATCTAATCCAGGTCTGAAGCGTCTAGGTGTTGTAGTTTTTACACTAGACCAGACCTAAGGTGGGTCAGATGCAATAAAGTTCTGAAATCTGCATTTTTTGAACTGTCACAAATCAAATAAAGGTTTAACCAACCACAAACTGTTCTTTAAGGACTCTGCTATCAGTCTAATATAATCTAGTTAAACTCTGAATAATCTAAGTATTGTAGTTTTTAGCAGAGCCAGTTCTAATGTGGTCTACAGGTGAAACTCAAAAATGAGAATCTGGTGTAAAAGTCCACTTATGTCAGTAATCCAGCTCAGACTGAGAGACCATCTAAAGGCTCAGGAACCCTCTGCAGGTGTTCTGGATTCATCAGCTGATTAGAGTGTGACACTTTGAGTCTAGAATGTTGAACCTTTTCACTATATTTTAATTGAGATTCTGAATGTGGGGTTTTCATCAGCTGTAGCCAGAATCATCACAATTAAAACAAATAAAGGCTGAAATATCTGGCTTTGCATGGAATGAGTCTGTCTCATAGATTAGTTTCACCTTTTAGGTTCAATTACTGCCACTCAGGTGTTCTTGTGCCTTTAATGAGCCTCAAGCTTCACTCAGCAGAGGCAGCTGGGTTTGGGTTAAGTTCAGACTTCAGCATCGGCCCTGTTATGACCAGAAGTCTATCAGACAAGCAGATTAGGATTTGTTTTGCTCTCGATGGGAAATTATCAAATGAAATTGATGTAAATATGACTACAACAACTAATTATAGGATACTATTGGACTGGAAGGCTGTGAACCAGAGACAACAGGACAGAAGTGAAGGTTTGTGCATTTAACAAAACATTTAATAAATAATCAGAGCTGCTGTAAAATATTCTCCAGTCCACATCCAGACAGAATCACTGTCTCTTTGTCTCCTGATCAGCAGCAGCTGGGATGTTTATGCTCACAAAGTTTTTCTTTTTTTTATCAACATTCCCACTTTCAAGTGCAGCTCACTCCTCCTCTTGTTGTGACTTTTTTTCTTGTGCTTATTCTCATCCGTTTGGATGCATCTCCACCTCCATGTTTCCACTTGCCTGTCGGCGCATCTGACCACTGGTTGTTCAGATGCTGCTGCTGTCAATTATTGCGGGAGCGTGCACGGTGTCTGATACCTCGTCTCTTTGTTCTCTCCTCCTGCCTGGGCGAACTGTAGCTGACAGTGATGTGCGCGCGGCACGCAACAGCGATGCGCCTTTTGCGCGTTTGGAGAGAATGAGTACTCGTGCGCAAAACGAGGCCCCTCATGGAGCGCGTGTTCTGCGTATATCGGGAGGGGCCCACTTAAAGCTCTGGATTTGCTCAAATAAGATGTTTGAGCTCAACGAGGTTATAGTTCTCTTGTGGTATGAGCAGAGCGCGCTAGGAGTGCAGCTTGTAATGAGCGAGTGCGATTTTATCAGTTGGGAGGCGCGGAGCAGCTGGAGAAACACATCAATGATGGAACGTACGAGAATCTTTGACGTAACACCGGTGCGCAGAGGTGCGGGTTTCAATGATCAACAGGAAAGGGAGGAGGAGAGGGGAAACAGCGAGAGAAACACGGAGGGACCAGACTGTTAGTAAAGTTTTGAGCAAAACTGCTGGAAAAGCGTGGGTGTTAAAACACCCACATCCCCCACGGGTGCGACGCCCATGCACACACACAAATATATAAACTGAAAGAAAGACACAGTAATGTAGGGCAGTGTCCATTTATTTAACTGCTAATTCAAAAGCAGTTAAATGTGCAAAATAAGAAATAGGAACAGCAGCTAAAAAACCAACCCCATATAGCTTACTCAAGGTAACAGTTGCAGGAGAGGTAGCTACAGGAATACAAGAAGCAGAACATAGCAGAGTGACCCTTCTGCCTGCAAATAGCGCAAGTTACTTTGGAGTGAGTGTGTGTGTGTGTGTGTGTGTGTGTGTGTGTGTGTGTGTGTGTGTGTGTGTGTGTGTGTGTGTGTGTGTGTGTGAAAGGTTTAACCACAAGTTAAAAAAGTGGCAAGCAGCGATTGTGGACTGTGTGAAATCTTCTTAAAATCTTGTCCTTCCACTCATTCCTGAATTTCCGAGTCAAGTCCTTCTCAAATGCCAACTGGATGAGGTTGGCTTTGCGCTGATGAAGCATACGTAGGCGATGGTCTGTGAAGACATTTTTAAGAGTGGAAAATGAATTTTCACAGAACGCTGTGCTGGCTCCAAAAGTCAGTCCGTGCTTAAATGCTGTGAAGACGGTGGGCATTGCTTCCAGGGGCCTCAGGGGTTTCAGAATCTGTAAGGATAAGGATTGACAAATAAGTTTGAAACCAGTATCACTATGACCATGATTCTGTCTGTGCTGGTTATAATATACATTAAACTATAATGCAACTATCATACTGAACAATCAAATAAATGCTTGACTTATTTAACCAAGTCATGTTACATGTGGTGTGTGATGTTTGACTGCTTCAAGGCTTTTTACTGAAACATTTCAGTCCCAAATGATCATGCCATGACAATAAAGGATATTTAATCATCTTAAATGAGCCTTGTAGTAATCTAATAAAAAACACTGAACTTTTGCCTAGCCTTAATCACCTGTTTCATTGTCCACTTGTCCTCATCGGGAGGAGTAGTCTCTTTCATTCGTTTCACCAGGAAGTTGCGAGCCACCTCAAATTCAGAGTCCACAGCATGAGACTTGGTCAGGGTTATAACACTTTTGTGACATCCAAGAATGTTGGTTGGGCAGGATCCAGGGCGATGAGTGCGTCCATCAGGTCACAGTTTTGTTTTCCAAATCGATTTTTCATTTCCCCACAAGCTGAGTCAATGCAGCTGTAATAAATCCTACGTAGCTCAGTTTCATCATTACAGTCCTTATGTGTGATGATGTCCTCAACCACATAGTCAGCCAGGGCAGAGCTTTGTGTGCATCTTCTCTTTGAAGGCCTTGTTGTGACAGACTCACAATGCACTAGGATTGCCTGGAACTCTGTCTCAGTGCAGATATTCACTCCAGCCATCTGGTTCGTTTTTTTTATAAAAAGCATGAGATTGATTTATTTCCAATCTCTGTAGCCTAACCCACACAAAGCATATAACTACTCCACCAGTTAAAAAACATTTTTAATGACTGTTCAGTCTTAATGCATAATGCCACACGCACCCCCCTCCCCCCGACAAGACGACGCGCACACCCCCCCTCCCCTTGCGACGAGGCGGCGGGATCCGCCACCCCCCGCAGTCAACAAGCATCATGGCTGTAAACATTTCTAGGGGAAACACTGCTGTTAGCTGTTATATCAACCTACCAGTCCTGAAGGAAGCTAGCATAGCTGCCACCGATTCACACACGGAGGAGGGGTGGCATCAGCTGTGGCATCCGGTGTCATGTGGATCAGAGCAGCGGAGTAAACAAGCTTCTGCCAGTTAGCGATCAGCTGATCGTGGCACACGGTGTGAGCCGCAGTGAAGGTCGAGATGGAGCTAACATCAACCACTGGCTGTTTAGCGATCGGATAGCTGATGAGGTTTGGCTGGAGCCGGGGACACGCTGTGGAAATAAAGTAACTAATGCTAACTTAGCCACTGGCTAGCGGACCACCGCTGAAGCGTGTTGGGAGAGACACGGCAGGCTGCGGTAAGAGAGGAGACTTTAATAGAAGGAACTTTCTTGAAGAAGGACTTTGGAACTGATACGTTGGGACCAGATTGGGAGCTTTATTATGAAGAAAAGAAATGATCAGCTTGAGGTGAGTCATAAACCACACTTGGATGCTGGTGTCTAGCTGTTGCGGGCGGGGTTCTCATCATATGCAGCTGCTGAGTGTTGGAAAACAATAAGACCTGACATATTTGATGTGTCTTTTGATTTCATTGTTTGTTATTCAAACTAACAAAGTCCAGCAACAGTGTAACAGCTAGTCTCGTCTCTTCTTAGTTGAATTGTCAGACGCCATGCTTCCACGGCGCACTGCTGCCCTCTGCTGTTTCTTTCAGGTTACAGTCATAGTGCAAACGCGTAACTCAGAGCTCGTATGTCCCTTAATAGCTACCGTATTTCAAGATGGAGGATGACCATGGAGCGTCGACCACAGTTTATGTATTAAAAATGTAAAATTTGAGGCTGAGAGGAATATTTAGAATTGATGTTGTTGAGAAATAATAATGAAAAAGGACAAGTTTGTGCACTGAATGCACAGAATTTGGTAGTAAACAGGTAAAAATATTACATACTGGGGCTTTAATGAAAAAAAGGGGGGCTGATTGTTATAAGAGAAAAGATAGTTTTACCTTTCTTGCTGACGTTTTGACCACCAGCTGTGGTCATCCTCACAGCCGCTGTTGGTGGCTTCACTTTGGATAAACAGAGAAGGAAGTGAAGCCGCCGACAGCGACTCAACTCTGAGGATGACCACAGCTGGTGGTCAAAACTTCAGCAAGAAAGGTAAAACTATCTTTTCTCCGTGTTAAAAAAACAACCAAGTGATATATGAACTTTTAACTTTTTGAACAGAATCGCTCGTAACGAAGCAGCTTCCTAGCATAACAAAATGGTGAAAACCGGAACAACTTCTCCCGCCCACTGAATTTCCTTTCAAAATAAAATGTTAACCCGCAACATGACTCTTGAAACCTGTCAGGCTCTTCCCTCCTGTCCTCCAGCTCCCTGCTCACCAGTGTCTCGTCTCCCCTGCTTCAGTTCCTGTTAATTGGTCCCACCTGCCTCTTTGTTCTCCTAATCACCCAGCTCCCCAGATCCTCTTGTATTTAAACCCTGTCATTCCTGGGTTGTCTGTTGGTTCATTGCTTATGTTGTGTTTGTGTCAAGTCCAGTTCAGTTTCTTATTAAAACCTTTCAACTTGCTTACCTGCCTACTTCCTCTCACCTGCGTTTGGATCCTCACCTCAGCCTGCACACGGGACAAAACCGTTACAAATGCCTGAGGTCATTTGGCCACTGTGGCTTGCCGTACCTGTTTCCTGAGTACACGAGGGAGGGGTTTGGCCCGTCAAGCAGGATAAAGGCCCAATCCCAATACTCGCACTTGCACCCTTGCGCCCTTCAATTGCGCGTTCCCGGCCAGGGGTGCGAGTGCGTAGGGTGTCCCAATTCTCAAGTGCGGAAGTTGACCACGCCCCTTTTGCACCCTTAATCCGCACTTCACCCAAGCCTGCAGCGATGCGGACTTGGGTGAAGGGTATTACCCACAATCCATTGCTACGTGGGAATTTTGAGAAGGAGGTGGAGCAATGGGTCAAGTGCCTTTTCTGAAAACATGTATTTTCAGGTGATAGAAGTTCATTTTAAGACGGTTAATGATAATTATACATGCTCTGAATGTTTATAAATGTGGACAGCAATTAATTTAAATTTAATCAAATAAGTGTTTATTTGTTTGTTTGAAAGCTGTTAATAAAGATTTTTAAAAATCTTTATTAACAGCACAAACAGCGACCGGCATCCCAGCATGCATCACGATCGATGACGTAATGCTCAGTGTCCCAATTCGGCAATTATTTGCACACTTGTGTACTACGCACTCGAAGCCTTACAGCGCACTTCCTCTAAGCGCACTTAACAGAAGGGTGTAGGGCGTAGTGCGAGTATTGAAATAGGGCCAAACAGAGCTGTGTCGGGATGGGAGCCACGGTGAAACGGCTCGCTGAAACACTAACAAACTTCCTCAAATAATTAAAAACCACTAAGCCAAATGTAAAGTTTAGAGCAGAACATTGACCCAGAGGTTTCCTCATTGAGCAGACGCTTGAGAATGCATGTAATGACCACTTAGAGACGGCGCAAGCTAGCCGCTAGTGATATCCTCTAGCGGCTAGCTTGCTCCGCAACTTGACTAGTTATATCAATATAAAGTGATCTTATATCTTGTTTGAAATTATTATCGATATTTTTAAAATATCGGTATATCGCCCAGCCCTAGTTTTCTTTGTTTTAAGGGTAGTTTAGCACAGTAGTTCCCAACCTTTTTCCCAAGGGGACCCCCTTACTCTTAACCAGGGGCGCAACTACCTACTTTTGGAGGGGTATGCAGACACAAAATGAGCCCCCCCCCCCCCCCCCCCCCCCCCCAGCTATTATACCCTACCACAATCAATCAATCAATCAATCAAAATTTTATTTATAAGGTGCCTTCCACTCCCATCACGAGAGGCCGAGGCACAAAGTGTGCACCAGCACTAAAAAGCAGACATGAAAAGAGGTCAGGGAAGATAAGTCTCAGGGGGTGTGGGGGCATGCCCCTGTAAGAAAATTTTGCACATTTTATATATAAAAGCATCAGTCTGGTGCATTTTGAGAAAAAAGTAGAGTTACAGGCTGGTGCATGTACACATAGCATTATAATGATATAGTTGAGTTAACAAAGTTATCCTGTCCTTTCTTTAATCCATTTTGAACACCGACTACAGCAAAATCCAGTGATGCATCTGCTCAGTACCACATGAACTGATGTCACCAAAAGAACCAATCAGCTGGCAGAGCTCACTGCTGAACATGTGAGTGTGCAGAACTTACAAAACTACGTAACTCTCACGACAATTTAAGGAACAAAGTAGAATGAAGCTGCAGGGCTTTAGGCCCAGGGCAGAGTTTTATGACTCAGACCGACCCACCTTAGATCCTGACCTGTTATTAATATCATGTATCCTTTACATCAGTCAGAATATTCTGTTCAGATGTTCACATCCACACCTTAAAAATGAAATTAAACCATTATTAAAATTAAAAATGATTAATATTCCTTTTTCATGAAAAGATTAGTTATCTGTGAACACCTTTATATTATTATTGTCCAGCTGAAGCAGACATTTGCTTATTTCTAACAGAGCTGAGCTGTGGGAGAAAATATTCAGGCTTATTTCATCTTATTTTCTATCACCTGTGTGTTTGGTGTATTTATTAACCTACTATTAACTATAAAGTGATAAATAACAGGTCACTATATCATTTGGGCATAGAAAGTGTTTGTAATGAACTAAAGCTTGTTCAGCAGCTCACCTGTTCCTTTTACACCTTGAGGAGAAATCCTCTCATCAGCAACAGAGTGTTGTGACTGAAAACCGGACCGAAAACCCAAAAAGACTAAAGACACCGACCTCAGACCGGCCCGGTCGGGACCTGATTACTCCCCGTTAGACAGGAGCTGCTTCACGTAACGTTACTCTCGTGATGACACCAGAGCGTGGCTCCGCTGGAGCTTATTAGCGTGTCTGGATCATTCTACAACGTTTTCATGAATAAACACACAGCTTAATATATCTGTGTGGCTTGTGTAGAAAACCGTCCACATTTCCAACCGCGCTCCAGCGCGTAGTGGGGGCGCGCGTGCTGGAGCGCCGACAGTGTGTGTGTGCAAGGTGTGCAAATGTGTTGGTATGTGTGTGTGTGTGGGGGGGGGGGAATACGGAGGGGCGCCTTAGCGCCTAATCACCAGCGTGTTTATTAATGATATAGTTCGCAGATACACAAACGGACAAGTACACACCTATTATGCAGACTACAAATATTTTTTGCATCTTCACTTTGGCGCCCCCTCCAGCCTGGTGCCCCTATGCGCCGCATACACTGCATACCCACTTTTTGCGCCACTGCTCTTAACCCCACACACACATCTAAAGTGATTAATTACAAGCTTTATACAAACATACAATTACAACTTTTACACAGTCTTGTTTATACTACTGAGTGTGTTATTGGGATTTTATAAATGTAATTTTTACAAATATAGTCTTTATAAACTTGCAACCTCAGCACATGGAAAATTGTAGGGACCCCCTATAGTCCTGTGGGGACCCCCTTGGGGGGTCTCGGACCCCAGATTGGGAACCACTGGTTTAGCACATACTGGCTCAAGAAAAATATAAAAATTACTTAATGTACATTTGAGAATTTGAAGATGTGAAACTGTTTTCTACTTGTGAAAGAAAAAAATTTCTATAAAACAGCAAATGATAAAAACAGCACTGTGATAGTCTGGAGTGTTTATATAACTAGAAAATATAATTAAGGGTATTTAAATTATCTCATTAATTTAGATGACTTTATTACAGCTACATTTAGTGCACTATTTTTTTTAAATTTCATTTTTAATCTATACCTTTACTGGGACTTTCTAGCCTACCTGTTGGGGTTTTTAATTTGAATTGTTTTTACTTATTTTATGTAATTATATTTATATTTAACCATCATACAACATGTGAGAGAGTGAGTGCTTAATGCTTTTTCAGCATTTTATTTTGTGATAAACTGTCAGTTTTGATATGCTAACTTACAGCACTGTAATTTACAGGTCTATTTTCATTTTAGATGAATGTTTTAGTAACAAGTTCTGTGATCACTATTTACTTTTACGGCACTCGGAGAGCACAGACGCCTTTTCTCTTCTCTCCCTTATCTTTTCCCAAGGCTCTTGTCCTGTCTGTCTATCAGGGCATTTTTCTGCATTCCTCCTGAAAACTCAATTTTATATTAAATCATGAATTTGGCAAGCTGGACATTCAACAGGATTGACAAGATTTTTTCAACAATGAGAATGGAGCAGGGGGCTCCATTCTGTCCGGACAGAACGCACCCGGTGGGGTATATTTTGGATTCCTGGAAGGAGTGGAATATTATATGCCTCTCCCAGCTGTCCGTGGAGGACGTAGAAGACACATGGATATTTGGAATTATGATTTCTGGATCTCTTCTTATTCGAGTTGGAGGATTTCTGGTATTTCTGAAATTTGGAAAGTCGGGGGCGATTGGAATGGCACCTGAACTCAAGAAAAGTCTCAGCCGGGCAGAGACCACTCAGACTCAGACGTTGCTCGAGGTGATTCGCAAGCTAGAGGTTCTAGCTGCGATCCCGGCGTTAGCGCGCAAAATGGATGTGATCTTGGAGAAGGTTCTGCACGGTGTGTTCTAATTTAAACCCAATTATTGGATTCACTGAGGGACTGAAGTCCAGCTAAAAACTGCAAGGCTGAGAGAAGATTATCTCTGCCTGTTCCTAAACAACTTTTCTTATCTGAATCTGGCGCCCTTGCAGCCTTGAGCTGCGAAGATCCACCCCCACAGAAGGAATACAGACAGATGTTGTGAACCCCGCCCTACCCCCCTGCCTTTGGAACTGTGGCCTGGCCTGCCAAGGACGCCGTACTGAAGGAGTCAATGTGCTCTGGGTACCCTCTATCTCCCTCCCACCTCTGAACGTCAGGAATCGAGAACGCACACTGAGGCTGCGCTCTCTCTCCCTGGAGCGAGGAGGTTCCCAGCCCCGCCCTGCCCACCTCTTGGAGACCCATGTCTGTCTATATATGTTGCCCCCCTCCCC
>SSNS01000397.1:229827-300846 GCA_006937985.1 Aphyosemion australe | reverse complement strand
TTGTTTCTAGTTATCTGGCAGTGTTTTTATTTTTATTTTGATTTTACTGTATTAATTCTTAATCTAGCTCACTGCCTGTTATATGTCATATGATTCTAGTTTTAGTCACTACTCATTTAGTCAGTCTTAAATGTTAGCTGGTTTACTAGTTATACTGTCTCAGTTCAGGTCACCCTACACTCTTAGTTTAAACAATCATTTGTGCACTTAGTGACTTCTGGTTGACCTTGATACCCTATCAGTACCACCACTGATCTCAGCTACATTTAGTCTCATTGAAGTTCTGTTTAGTTCTATAATAATAATTTCTTGGTCCTCATTGTCCAAGCGAAGCTCTGCTAGATGAAGCTCTGTTAGTATTATGTTAAGAGTTTCTAGCTTTAGTTGTCCATTGTCTATTGTTTGTATGTTCTGTTTTGTAATGTCTTATTTGTTTGTAAAGCGCTTTGAGTTACCTTCGGGTAGGAAATGCACTATATAAATAAAACTGCCTTGCCTTGCCTATTTGCATTGCTCAAAAAAGCGTTCCTTGATGTGTTAACTTAGATTATTCTATATGGACCTGATGTTTTATTTTTAATTTCTAATTATTCGAGACTGACAAAAGAGCACAGTGTTATTCTGCCTTGGTGATGTAAAACAAAAGTTTAGAAGTCTGTTAAACAATAAATGCCAGTTTTTTGTTATATATTAATATTTTAGTCTGCCACAATAATGTAATGAATTTAAATAAAAATACATCAAAATCATGGCTTTTCTCAGCCATTAGTAGGTGAGATTAAAAAAGAGATTAATTAGATTAATTAATCACAGTTGTTATTGTGTCCTCCTAGTGTAGCTTTGGGGGTAACCACATGAGGGCGCTGTGACCTATGGGTGGGCACAGGATATAAGGACAAGCTGGTGTGATAAGAGGATGAATTGTTTGAGGTGGAATAAACTGAGCACGTGAGAACGGACCACGAGAGTTTTTGTCTATTTGTATGACAAACAGAACACATGCCATAATTAATTAATCTAAAAAAATGTAATCTCATGACAGCACTAAATATAAAACAGCTACATTTTAAATTTATTGACGTCACTGAGGGTTTCCAGTCCTTTGAATGGTTGGAGGAACCGCCTCTGCTTTCCAACATGCATTTAACATGTAAATAGCATGTAAGTGTTCCGAAATAGTTCACTTGTTTTTGGCCCTGATGGCTCCTTCCTGAAGGTAACATCCTAGAGTGGACTGGAGGGGGCGGTAGTTTGGTTTGCTCGGTCATGAACAGGAAGAAGAAGAAGAAGAAGAAGAAGAAGAAGGCGGAAGTGCGTGTGTATGTTTCAGAAACTCATGGAGCGAAAGCATCTTAATGTTGTTAAATTAAAAAAATATCTGGGCTGACCTGAATTGTTCCTATAGACCGTCATTTCTAAACGTGGCGGTTTGTTTCTGAGTCCAAGCCACCGGTCTGCGCAGGACAGAAGCGCTAGCCACGCCGTCATTAACACTGACCTTGGCTCGTCTGTTGGGAAACATTCACCAGTCAAGGAGTGATGATGTGAGAGGATTTAGTGGCGTACCAACCCTAAACACCCCCCATACACGGTGAGTCAACGTCAGTTGGAGGGTTAGCTGTTAGCTACCTCCTGCTAAACACAAAACAGCGAGGCTGCGCTGCATGGGTTGGTTATGTTGGTTAGTAAACGGAAGAGAGGTGTAGTGTGCTGTCAGGAGGCTGCTTGACCCGAGCAAACTGGGCTGGTACCAGTAGGAGAACCCGGAAGTGTAATGACTCATAAATAAGTAGAGACAGACTCAGCATAGACAGCTCTGGTCTGGATTGGAACAGCGAACCAGCGGCCTTGATGCTCACTGACCCTTCACTCTTTTATCTTGGGGTGTTTACTGATATGAAACCTACTTATTAGTTGTACCAATAAAAACATCACCATGAACTAATGTTGGCAGGCTATTTTTTAAAATAAAAATCAATTTTAATCTAACGTCACGATTTTAGTCTGTGTTTGGACCCCCTGTGTAAAGGATTGTTACCATGTAGAAGTTCCCAAACAGCTTAAATTTTTATATTTAAAAGAACAACTGGAGCGGTCCTAAATGGAGCCTGTTCTGCTTTTCTGTCTCATTTATAACTTTAAAAAGATAAATGACCTGCACTTACAGAACACCTATCAAAGTGCCTTACATTACAGAGTCATTCAGACGTTGTTAGTGATGAGCTACATCGTAGCCACAGCTGTCCTGGGACACTGACAGTTACAAATATTCATCAACAATTACAAAACAATGTCATAACTTTTGTGTAAAAGTTGAACTGTGTGAATCAGATTGAAAATAGTCAGCTGAAGGTGAACAGATTCAAATATAATTTATACAAATGAACACAAGTTAATTAATAAATACACTGCTCACAAAAATTAAAGGAAGACTTTTTTTATTGGGCCTGGCATGAAATCAATGAAACCTGTCTGATAATTTTCTGGTTGATTAAGCAGCTGAGGGCATTGTTAATCACTTTCAGCTGTATTGGTGTCCATGGACTTAACGACAGGTGCACTAAAGTGGCAACAATTACAAAACCCTCAAAACAGGACTGGTTTAACATGTGGAGGTCATTTCAAGTTTCTCCCTCTTGATCTTTTTTGGCTGGTTTTCCACTCGTGCTAGTTTTGGCTTGAGTAATTATCTCTACTGGCAGCATGAGGCGATTCCTTAACCCTACAGACGTTGCACAGGTTGTGCTCACTGCCCAGCACCGTAGAGCTCGATTGGCATTTGCTCAAGAACACCAGAATTGGCAAGTCCGCCACTGGCGCCCTGTACTTTTGACAGACGAGAGCAGGTTCACCCTGAGCACCTGTGATAGATGTGAAAGAGTCTGGAGAAGACAAGGAGAACGTTATGCTGCCTGCAACGTCGTTCAACATGACAGGTTTGATGGTCAGTGATGGTCTGGGGAGGCATATCCATGGAGGGACGCACAGACCTCTACTGCCTAGGAAATGGTGCTCTGACTGCCATAAGGTATCCAGATGAAATCCTTGAACCCTTTGTCAGACCCTACGCTGATGCAGTAGGTCCTGGTTTTATCCTAATGCACGACAATGCCCGGCCTCATGTGGCAAGAGTATGCAGGCAGTACCTGGAGTAGTGTTGTCAAAAGAACCGGTTCTTCGGTACCAACCCGGTACTACAAAAATGTAAACGAAACGGTACCAAGATTTCGTAGGTACCGGTAGTACTGAGGACCCGTCTAAACCCGGATCCTTGATGCGCATGATTCGCGCATTTACTGGGCGCGTGCAGTCGCTTCTAAAGCAACGCCACAGAATGCAGAGTAACGGCGAGCGGTGGACCTGATGTGGTAAATAAAGTTCATTCACGGAGAACCTCCCGCCCCGACAGAGACCCCGCCCCGCTGTCACGGAGAACCCCCGCCGCAACGGAGACCCCCCCGCCCCGCTGTCACGGAGACCGACAGGAGAGACGCTTCGCTCCAGCAGCACCTCCCGTTCTCATGCTTTCTTGTATTTTTAATTCCAAAACTTGACAGGATGTCCCATAGATCCCTGAATCCCTCTGTCAGCGCTTGTCATCAGAAACGTCCTGACACGATGCTCACCTCCGCTGATCAGTGACGTAGTAGGTGAATTTAATGCGACATGACCGTTCAGACTAGTCGCTTTCAAAAATTAGCATATGTGTCAGAATCAGTACTACATAGTGTGGTGTGAATACACCATCGTCTTTATTAATTATTTAAATCTCCTATACGTTTAATTAGGGTAACAAACAAACAAACAGGATGACATAAAGGCGTTGACTGCTCACAGACCGGAGTTTTTCTTTTTTTAATGATTGTAATGTGTATCCAAAAGATGAACAACAATGTATGACTCAGTCAGTGTTTATGTCCTGAAAATCAGTTTGTCAAAAAAGCTGTTCTAACTAGATGTTCTTGTCTGGATAACTCAGGTTTACAAAAATATATGAACAAAAACACATTTTGATTAAATAAAAGTGCATTAAAAACATGTTATGATAGTAGTACAATAGTAATTCAGTTCATTTTTCTAATATACAGCACTGATTCACAGAAGATGTCATCTCAAAGCACTTTACAGGAAAATTAATGTTTTTATTGGTAAATTTAGTCTAAATTAAATTTTTGTTTGGTACCGAAATTGGTACCGAGAACCGTGGATTTTCACTGGTACCGCTACCGAATACTGAAATTCTGGTACCGTGACAACACTAACCTGGAGGATGAAGGAATTGAAACAATTGAATGGCCTTCACGATCCCCTGACTTAAACCCAATAGAACATCTGTGGGACATTATGTTTCGGTCCATTAGGCGGCGCCAGGTTGCTCCTCAGACTGTACAAGAGCTCAGGGATGCTCTCACACAGATCTGGGAGGAAATGCCACAAGACACCATCCGTTGTCTCATTAGGAGCATGCCTCGACGTTGTCAAGCATGCACACAAGCTCGTGGGGGCCACACAAGATACTGAAAAGCATTTTGAGTTGCAGAAATTAAGTTTTTGAAATAATGGACTAGCCTGCCACATCTTCATTTCACTCTGATTTTAGGGTGTCTACACAATTGAGCCCTCTGTAGGCTGAAAACTTATATTTCCATTAAAAGACGTGGCATCCTTTTGTTCCTAAGACATTGCCCTGTCGTTATTTGTATAGACATTCAACTTCATATTGAGATCTGATGTATCTAATGTGTTTCTTTAAAGTGTTCCTTTCATTTTTGTGAGCAGTGTATAATCAGGGTTTTTTCTGGCTCAAATTGAGGCAGAGGTGGTACCATCCTGACCATGCGCCAGCACATGCATACTCTGTGCATTCAACTGCTTCACTTTTTCAAAGGCAAATATTTTTTGTTAAGCATTATAATTACGGATGCGTACACACACATATCAATCACGTACATGTTGGCTTTGCGTTCTTATGCTCTTAATGACTTGGAAACAGAGTAATGTATGTACCCTCGCTTTGCCGACTCTTCCTGTCTTGCATTCTGACCCTCGCCTGTCCCTGCCTGCAAACTACGTTCAGACCTGACGTCCTTGTGTGTGACCGGATTCAAACTCGAGAAATGTGGGGCAGAGACGACTTAATGTGGGACAACATGAAATTCCAATTCAATGAAATTAAGTAACAAAAATTAGTAGCAAAAAAAAACTTCTATTCTGCCTTTCAGCTCTAACATCACTGTTAAATATACATAAAATTATTACTATTATCATTATATATTTCCAGGGCTGCCAACTTTTAAAATTTTCCATGCGTGAGACTGGGGGTGGGGGTGTGGGGGTTCGTCTCGCCGCCCTCCGCTGTCAGGGGGGGGGTTACCGCGGTGAAGTTAGTTGGACGTTGGTTATTCAACAGACATTCACTCCTGGTTCACTACAGTCAGTAGATGGTGTTCATGCCGTGCGCTGCGCCACAGAGAGACGGCGGTCAGCTGTGTTCCGAGGACTCGCTGATGAAAGTGGTGGTCCGCTTAGGGACCGTCAACAATTTCTAGTCATTTGAGAATGCATACAAAAAAAAAATCAAAGCTTCCAGCTTAATTGATTAAATTATTCAAAATCAGTTCTCAGTTGTGTTATTAACTAGACCAGGGATTCTAAAAGTGTGGTGCGGGTGCACGAGCTGCCGCTAGGGGGTGCGCAAGGTAAAAAGCGTAATGGCAGTGAACAGTGATTACACAAATAATAAAAAATAAATTACACATAATACAATGCCGCCAATTTGCCGCAAAGCCGATGCGCATCTGGGAGCCTAAGGTCGTTTATAAGAGCGCAGACTGTGGCGGTAATGTTGCGCAATCATGTCCGTTTTATATAAGATTATGCCATGGCGGCATAAAGGAAGTATGGGGGCGGTCTCTGCGCTTCCGTGTATCTTGGACATAACTTGCTTTTTATTGCGATCGAAACGGCGCTCGTTAAGTTTTTATTTCCACGAGCAGGTTTGTGTCATCCATAGAGCCCGAACAATATATCGACCGGCCAATATATCGGGCCGATATTTAGCATTTTTTTAATCATTGGCATCGGCCTATAAACCTCTTTAGAAGAGCCGATATAAAGTCAGGCACCTCCGCGGGCAGCCCACTGCTTTGGAAGCCGGGGAAGGACCTCAATCCAAAACACAGAGGAGTATTTTCTTCTGAGTAAAAGGTAAGACTTCTCTTTTGGTGTTTTAAAACCCTACAGCTGTATATTTAGTGTGAATTTAAAGTAAAATATGAAATAATACTTCGCTGAGTGAAAGAAAAAAAACGAGCCGTCAGAACCGCCGTTAACCGGCAGAATGCTGCTAATGTTCGCTAGCTTGTTGTCAACTTTACTGTCTTAAACTCTCAGCTGCTTGTTTGTTTAACATATTAGCTCCAGGTTTATAGATTAAATAGTTTTCCTGTATGGAAGTCAGAGAATTTCACTCTGAGTGCGGAGGAGAGGAGGAGAGGGAGGAGACTCTCGGAGCCGCAGCTTAGCCTGCACTCCCCCCCTCCTTCCCCCGTGGACACCGGTGTTCAGAGTTCGGGACTTCTCTCGTGGGTCGGTGCGGAGCACGTAGTTTGCGTTTGCAGTCTTTATTTGAATGACACATTGAACAGAAAAAACACAGAAAATGATCGCTATATAAATACAGCCTCTCTGTGTTTTTCTCTGTTTAGCGTGTAATCTGTGATCAGACACAGCCGAGAGTGTGACTAGACTATTTTTAATTTGTACGGTTTGTTTCCACATAAAATCTGTCCATCAACAGTCAGTAACACTAGTGAATAGTTAGGGTGCACTTTTATTAATAGAGTGTGATTGTTCAAACGTTTCTCTAATATTTATTATATTATAGACTGTAATGTGCTGAGTTCTTTGTTGCTGGAGTTCTCCTCTGTTCTTTCTGACTGAACTGATGATGGATGTTCTACAAAAATAATAACATCTGTTTCTCCTGTTTAGTTTCTGTCTGATGGCTGGGGAGAGGGAAGTCTGGGCCTCTCTCCTTGCTGCTGCCCCCGCGACCCGACTCCGGATAAGGGGAAGACAATGGATGGATGGATGGATGGATGGATGGATGGATGGATGGATGGAAGGATGGCTCAACAAAAGTCAGATCAAGGCAGCAACACCAAGGAAAGCAAAGTGTGATATCAAGCAGGATGCTGGTGAGCTGGAGATGAAAAAGGTAAAAAGAAAACACAACCTGAAGGTTCCCCATCTCCAGGCTTACAAAGAAGCTGCTGCTGAGACCAGAGCACTAAAGGGTTTCATTTATAGTTTACATGCAGATGTTAAGAAATAGTCAATTAAAAAGGCTGAATGAAGTTTAGATGTTGCTGGTGTGTTTTAGCAGGTGGCTATTGTGTTTTCAGCATTATTCATTATTAAATTATTATATTACACATTTTAGTAGAATTTGTTTATATTCTAAAATTGTATTTATTTTTATTTACATGTAAATGCACATCTCTGAATAACATGCTGCTTAATAAATGCTCTGAAACATAATCAACTGACATTTCTTTTTTTGCTTGTTTTGTATATTTCATACTTGGTCAGTTTATTGGTATTTTTTATTAATCTTGGTAAATGTTTGATTTTAACACTGAGCGGTGCACAAAATTAAGATTAAACAGTTGGTTAAATTCAGTGTTTTAAAGCGGATTAGGTTCAGAAATGTGCATCCACTGTTATTGGTGATAATTTATCATTCAGATAAGGTGCAAAAACATCAAAATATCGGCCATGAAATCGGCCCAAAAAAATTGGCAGCACTTATCGGCCATCGGCTGACCATGACCGCCTCATATCGGCATCGGTCTCGGCAATAGAAAAACCAATATCGGTCGGGCTCTAGTCATCCACCATCCCAGCTGTCAGATGATCTGAGCTGCAGATCTAATGGAGAGAAGCTCCTGGAGCTCTGCGTCTCTCCAGTTTATCATTTCAAACTTATGCCCATGTTTACTTTCATTTTCATTATAGCTCCTGTCCGGAGCTCGGCTTTAATTCATCACGATCATGACACCGGCACCGTGTGTCTTATAAAAAGGGCGTTATACCCTGAGTGTAGCAGCGCGTCTCCCGCGGCCGCTTCCCCTCTCACTGTGCAGATGTGCAGCTGCAAAAATCAAACCCATGTGCCAAACTAAATTAACTTATTTAAAAGTGATGGAAACTGCATCCTGCAATGAAAAATACCGCGCGGAGGAAGCTCGTTAAAACACGTCATCACCGTGGATTTAATACGAGTTTTAAAGAACAAACTCCAGGCGGAGTGAGGTGAGTTTTATGGCTCACTGCAGAAATAAAAACACACGGAGAATCAACATCAAACGCAGCTAATCTCCACTTCCACCCACTAGGAGCCGATGCGGCTAATAAATAATAATAATAATAATAATAATAATAAATCTCAACACACAAAGTTGTGAGATTATTTATTTCTTTTCTGCACTATTTAGTCTGTTGAGAGTTTTAATTATTAAAATCTGCTATATGGTCACTGACAGCAGCTACAGTTAAGTTTCACTTATAATCAGTCATCCTGGACATGATCATCCTGAGAGTTTTAGCTGAAAACAGCTGCTGGACTTTTCTGGTTATCTTGAAGACATTTAGCCTCTCATCCTAGAGGCTCCTTCAGCTCCCAGACTTTGTAGGAGGCTGTGAGTTGTGGTCAGAAACAAACACACTGATTGTGCTGAAAGTCTTTTTTTTTTTTCTTGGGGTGGGGGTGGCGTCAACACGGTCGGTACATAGAAGGGGGTGCGCGGCTAAATAAATTTGGGAACCGCTGAACTAGACCAACGAGACACATCAGTTTGAAACATATTTCATACAATCTGATCTTTTTATATAAGTAATTTAATGAAAAATAGTTTGTTTTTCAATAGCTTCCAGATAAATTGATCAAAATACTCAAACCCAATTTCCAATGTTTTTACTAAGCTAGACTAATGAGACACAGCAGTTTGTAACACATTTCATGCAATCTGATCTTTTTTTATTAAGATTTTTATAGAAAATTAAGTTATTTTCTTCAAAAGCTTCCAGGTAAATTAACAAATTACTCAAAATTAATTCACAATATTGTTACTAAGCTACATTAATGAGACACCACAGTTTTTAACATGTTTAATTAGCCTTTCACCGGCCCCGCCCCCAGAACGGCTATTGTCCAATCACACATCATAGCAAACGTTACTATCTGACAACTCCAAACAAGAGGATAAAGCCTCCTGGTACAGAAACAACAACCTGGTGCTGAACGAGCAGAAGACAGTGGAGATGATTGTAGACTTCAGGAGAACACCAGCTCCACTGCCCAGCATAACCCTGACAGGCAACCAGATTTCTACAGTGAACTCCTTTCGCTTCCTTGGGTCCACCATCACCCATGACCTCAAGTGGGAGGTGTCCATCAATACCGTCATCAGGAAAGCCCAGCAGAGGATGTTCTTTGTGCGTCAACTGAGGAAGCTCTGCACCACCCGCTGTTGCGCCAAGGCTTAAAGATGCATTACTGAATTAGGAAAACAAAGTTAGCTTTTAACGTTTTTTTTCATGCCTCTTAACAACGTTCTAATGTAGTATAGCTTTGAGTGCCTTGAAAAGCGCTTTATAAATCCAATCCATTATTATTATTATTATTATTATTATTATTATTAGTTTGAATGCTTGGTAAAGCATTCAAAGTATTGTTTTTCTCCTCCTCCACTTTTTCAGTTTCCGTACGTTTTTTGAACTGTATCTCCTCCTACAGTTTTTCAGCTATTTCAGCAAATTTGGTATCAAACCGTTCAGCTTTATTCAGCTTTTTCTGCGATTTTTCAGCCCATTGAAATGAATGGAAAATGCTTAAAATCGCTCAATTTTGCACAAAATCGTTCATCTTTTTGACCTCTTACTTGCCAGGGTTAACAACTTCTAACAACTTTTAACAAACTCAAAAGAAGTTCAACTATTTCAAATTTTTTCAGCTTCTTGATATCTTTTACGGTTTTTCTATAATCACAGGTTAAACTTGAGGTACGATTTTTAAATTTCAGGATTTTCTCCTCCATCCCCCATTCAAAAGAATAGGGCCGAAAACCGACTTTGCTCGACTTCAGACAGTGTCCTGAGAGAACCGTAGAACCGAGGGAAATGAGACTTGCGCTGGATGAAAGCTGACGGATTTTCCTCCGTTTTGATGTATAATGTATGGACGTACTCCAAAAATTGTGGTCGTAGCGTTATTTAGTTGTGAGGTTTCTAGTTTATTAAAATCTGTCATCTCCACTCTGAGCTGAACATTCCGCCCTCTAACATTTCAAGGTCACTTTTTCTGCAAACTGATGTTTACTACACCCACACCGTTTACGCTACTGAAACAATTTTCTCAAAAACCGTAGGTTTTTTTGTCAGCTTCGATGGGATGTCTTCATTTTAGCTGTAGGTGTCACTGTGCGGGCGCTACGAGCCTCAGAAGGCCGATAGTGCAAGATTTTCTCCCGTTGGCGGCCATACAAATGATTCTCAACTTAGGTGCTTCGATCCCTGTCTGAGAGCTAAACTGTACTCGTCATATCTCCTACAATATTAAAGATAGGCACACAAAAATCCACACAGAGCACCATCAAAGGCTTCGGCCGCTGACGGTTTTGGAATTTTTCGAACCGGTGCAATACTTTTTGAATGGTGATGAGAGGTTCCAGACCTGCAATTTGATGTTTGGAGCTTCAGATCTGGAGAACGGCAGATTCAGATGATTTTCTCTAAACAAAAATCTGCTACAACCACATTTTTTTGAGTACCCTCATCCATTACTCAAAAACAGTAGTTTTACTCGTCCGCTTCCATGGGATGTCTTCGTTTTAGCTGTAGCTGTCACGGTTCTTGAGTTACAAGCGTCAGAAGGATGATTCAGCCACATTTTCCTCCCATAAAAAACAGGCATTTTCTGCTTCGGTCTATGTCAGACAGCTGAAATTGTCTCCTCATATCTCCTACAGAATTCGACGTAGCCACACAAAAAATCCACACAGAGCACCATTGAGTCCTTCTGCTGCTGACCCTTTTGGAATTTTTCTAATCGGTGCAATACTTTTTGAATGGTGATGAGAGGTTAGAGGCCTCCAATCTGTTTTGTGAAGCTGCAGATCAGCTGCAGTCTCCGATGACTTTCTCTAAAGAAAAATCTGCTATGACCACATCTTTTATAGTTCATGCGTAATTTGTTTCAAAAACAGAAGGTCTTTTTGTCAGCTTCGATGGGATGTCTTCGTTTTGGCTGTATCTGCCACGGTTCTTGAGTTACAAGCGTCAGAAGGAGGATTATGCCACATTTTCCTCCCATAAAAAACAGGCATTTTCTGCTCCGGTCTCTGTCAGACAGCAGAAATCATCTCATCATATCTCCTACAAATATTCTAGGTAGGCACACAAAAATTTCAATATAGCACCACCAACGCATTCTGATGCTGACGCTTTTGGAATTTTTCAAATCGGTGCAATACTTTTCGAATGGTGATGAGAAGTTTGAGGCCTCCAATTTGACATCTAACAGCTGAAGCTGACTGTAAGTACACGCAGACGGCTCGTTAAGCCTAATTATAAACAATTAAAGATCAAAGGATCAAAGGCTTTTCCTTATGAGTCAAGTTCACCTGTGTGTCTGTCTGTCAGTGTGTCTGTCTGTATCTGTCTGACCCCAGAAGGCAGTCAAAAGGTGGGAAAGCACAGCTGCTCCATCCCTTCTCCCTGATTGGCTGAGAGTTTTCAAATTTCTGCTGTCTAATCAGACATACACACCCACACATATTATACATTAAACCATTCAGCTTGGTCTAAGGCAGGGATTCCCAAAGTGTGGTGCGCGCGAGCTGCCGCTAGGGGGTGCGCGAGGTAAAAAGCGTAATGGCGGTGAACAGTGATTACACAAAAAAAAAAAAAAAAAATTACACATAAAACAATGCCGCCAATTTGCCGCAAAGCCGATGCGCATCTGGGAGCCTAAGGTCGTTTATAAGAGCTCAGACTGTGGTAATGTTGCGCAATCATGTCCGTTTTATAAAAGATTGCGCGATGGTGGCATAAAGGAGGTATGGGGGCGGTCTCTGCGCTTCCGTGTATCTTGGACATAACTTGCTTTTTATTGCGATCGAAACCGTGCTCGTTAAGTTTTTATTTTCAGGAGCAGGTGTGTGTCCTCCACCATCCCAGCTGTCAGATGAGCTGCAGAAGCTCCTGCTCTGCATCTCTCCAGTTTATCATTTCAAACTTATGCCCGTGTTTACTTTCACTTTCATAGCTCCTGTCCGGAGCTCGGCATTAATTCATCACGATCATGACACCGGCACCGTGTGTCTTATAAAAAGGGCGTTATACCTGCTGATCACCTGTCTGTCGTTCCTACTGCAGCCGCAGAGACCCTGAGTGCAACAGCGCGTCTGCCGCGGCCGCTTCCCCTCTCACTGTGCAGACGTGCAGCGTCAAAAATCAAACCCGTGTGCCGAACTAAATTAACTTGTCTAAAAGTGATGGAAACTGCATCCTGCAATGAAAAATACCACGTGGAGGAAGCTCATTAAAACGCGTCATCACAGTGGATTTAATACGAGTTTTGAAGAACAAACTCCAGGCGGAGTGAGGTGAGTTTTATGGCTCACTGCAGAAATAAAAACACACGGAATCAACATCAAACGCAGCTAATCTCCACTTCCACCCACTAGGAGCCGATGCGGCTAATAAATAAATAAATAAATACATAAATAAAATAATAAATATAATAATAATAATAATAATAAATCTCAACACGCAAAGTTGTGAGATTATTGCTTTTCTGCACTATTAGTCTGTTGAGCGTTTTAATTATTAAAATCTGTTATATGGTTACTGACAGCAGCTACATTTAAGTTTCACTTATAATCAGTCATCCTGGACATGATCATCCTGAGAGTTTTAGCTGAAAACAGCTGCTGGACTTTTCTGGTTATCTTGAAGACATTTAGCCTCTCATCCTAGAGGCTCCTTCAGCTCCCAGACTTTGTAGGAGGCTGTGAGTTGTGGTCAGAAACAAACACTGATTGTGCTGCAAGTCACAATTCAACTAATTGTGAAAACTACATACACTCAAATATGAGCTGTTTAAACATTTTAGCTGCTCAGTTATTTAAACTAAGCTTAGATATTTCAGTTTTCTGCGGTTAAGGATTTTTTTTTTCTCTATTCTCTACCTACTTTTCGGGCTTTTTAAAACTTTTTAGCAATTTTTTTGTCTTAGGAACACCCCCCCAACATCCCTGCTCTCTGATTGGCTGAGAGATTTCAAGCTTCTTCTGGGTTAACAGAAATACACCCCCAGACATGTCATACATCATATTGATCGGCTTGGTCTCAGGAAACCAGCCGTCCCCCAGCCCTGCTCTCTGATTGGCCGAGAGAATTCAAGCTTCTTCCAAGTTAACAGAAATACGCACACATACATGTTATACACCAAATCCATCAGCTTGGACTCAGGAAACCAGCCGTCCACTATGCCTGGTCTTTGATTGGCTGAGAAAGTTTTGAAACATAAAAGTTTAATTTCTGCTCTTTCTAACAGTTTTTTTTATCTCATTCTGCTAACTTTGACAATTGAACTCATTTTCAACTTCACTTCAGTTCTAATGAATGTTCATCTATCAGTTTCAGCTGCTAAATTCACAGTTCAGCTAATTGTGAAAATTTAACTATTAAATTATTCCTACTCAAATACCAGCTGTTTAAACATTTCAGCTGTCCAGTTTTTTAAACTGTGTACTGAGACTTCAGTTTTCTGATGTTTAGAATTGTTTTCTCTTTTCTTCACCTACTTAATTGGCTTTATTACACTTGTTAGTGATTTTTTGCTCCTAAATCTTTAAATCGTTTCAGCTCATTTTTACAATTACGCTAAATTTTCGCAGCAGAAAACTGCTTATTTCAGTTCAGCTACTCAGCTATCAGTTTAACAATTCAACTAACTACTTATACTCAAATATGAGCTGTTTAAACATTTTAGCTGCTCAGTTTTTTAAACTATGTTTAGAGATTTCAGTTTTCTGCTGTTCAGGATTTTTTTTCTCTATTCCCTACTTACTTTTCGGGCTTTTAAAAAGTTTTTAGCAATTTTTGCTCCTAAAACTTCAAATACATTCAGCACATTTTGACAATTAAGCTTAGTTTTAGCTTCAATTCAGCAGTTTCAGCTATCATATTCAGCAATAAAGCATTCAAACGCATTTCTGCAAGAAATGCAATTTATCTAGTTATTATTATTATTATTATTATTATTATTATTATTATTATTATTATCTGGAGGGGACATGTTTTTCCAAAACTGAGAGATAAGGGGGAGCTGTCCCTGCCAAAGATTGAAAAGTGAGCATAAGCACCTTAGCTTCAGTGTAGTACCTAACTGGAAGCCACCGCAGGGTGTTTAAAACTGGTGAAATACTTTTCACCCCTGAGATAAACCTCGCTGCAGCTCTCTGGACTAGGGATGGAGAGATTCACCGATCTCAACCGGTGGTTCGTTCATGACGTTAGCGATGCGACTGCACCGGTAGCTTCAGCGCGCATCGGTTATAACTGACGGCTGTATCGCAATGGATCTTCCTGTACGTGCCTCTCATCGGTTAAAACCATGGTTACATCGATTATTTCATTGTTTTCCTGCTATGTCCTCGTTTTTTGAGGCGCATTGAACGTACCATAATTCTCTTTTAGCGGAGGCCAGGTGGTGCGCAGCCGCAGTTAGAAAAACCATCGTGGGACAAAATTAACCGACGTACGAGCTTCCTGTCTTGTCAAAATAAAACTTTCTGAAGTCCGTGTGACCGGTTTCTGCAGCAGCGTATTCTTCCGAGCATTCTTGTTGATCTGTGCAACTAAAGCTTTGTGTGAGGTAATTTAAGATAATTCCTCATTATTGTAACATTTGTGCAGAACTAAACAACAGACAGAATGACATTTTGGTTCAGAGAAGTCCAATAAACAGCTGAGATGAACTCACATCTCAGCTTGGACTTTTCTCTTAAAGGAACAGTAACATTAGGCTACAACAGCTTTTAATATTGCATTTTTTACAATATTTAGAAGTGTTTTCAAATTTTTACTGTTTCATAATAATTCCAAATAATTGAAAAATGATGAACTCTAATCATTTTCTGATTCTGTTGGTTTATTTTTCTGTCTAAACCTAGTTTCAACCCCCTTATTTCAAGTATTGTAGCAATAATGTTATGTATAATATGTAAAATATCACTCAAGTGCATTGTCTTTTAATGTTGCATTTATTGATTAATCAAAAACAATAGAGGATCAAATACATCCTTCACAGAGGAGAGGGAAAATAATTTTGATATTTAAAAATCAGATGTGGGCTGGAAAATCTTTTTGCGTGTGTGAATCGTTTCAAATCGCATCATGAAATGTATCGAATCGAAAATCGTTTTGAAATCATTAAAGAATCGTCAGCAGGGATGAATCGTATCGAATCGTATCGCCAGAGGGTTTACCGTATCGTTAATGTATCGTATCGCTGGTAGCGTGTCGAGATACGTATCGAATCGGCCTCAGTGGTGGAGATTCACATCCCTACTCTGGACCATCTAGAGCCTTGAGAGAGCACCCATCAGTGCAGTATCAGCAGCCTTTTTTATGTAGCGCCATTCAAGATAAAAATCACAAGCACAACAAGAAATTTACTAAGAAATTATTTAAATGATAATAATTAAATCAAAATGGAATAAAAAATCTGGCCTGGAGTAGTCTGTAGACTAAAGGGTGTTAAAGTTGAAGCAGCCTAGCTAGTACTCTGTGGGTGTTTCAGGTCATTAATACTGTGAACCTGAGGGACTGTCTCTTCCTTTAAGCCAGGGGTCGGCAACCCAAAATGTTCAAAGAGCCATATTGGACCAAAAAAACAAAACACAAATCTGTCTGGAGCCGCAAAAAATGAAAAGCCTTATATAAGCCTTATATGAAGGCAACACAGGTTGTAAGTGTATATTAGCTATATTAGCCTATTATCAAAATGACTACAAATACTTAATGAGCATTCATGATTAAATGTTTATTTCCTGCAGCATCCTGGAGAGAACAACGCACCACGTGACTCTGCTGTAGATATTTGGTGCTTTACGTTTTAACTTCCATTACAATATTAATCAGTGGGATTAATTTGATCATTTCTTCTTCAGCCCATCACAGCTCACATACCTGCATAACAGCGCTGTCTGTCTGATATCGATCACATCACACGATTCATCACAGGTAGTTGAGGACGCTGGAGCTGAATTAATGTCTTTGATTTGCTGATTGGTGACGTCGCCTGTCGTTTTAATGGTCCTTGTCTTTGTGGACAGAGGTACGTCTTTAATTTTCTGGATTATCTCGGTTTTGTTTTTGAAGTCTGAAATAGGTGCTCTGATGAATGAATCCTTCATGTAATCACCATCCGTGAACAGTTTTCCCTGCTTTTATCTCTCAGGTTGCAACAAAACTTGCAGCAGTAGTGGAGTTTGGAGATGTAATCCACTTCTTAAATCTACTTTTATAACCTGACACACGGGAGGCGACATGCGGCAAAAGCCAGCGGCGTCTCTGTTCCAGCAGGGTGAATAGCGAGTCTTCCGTTGTTTTGATTGGCCGTCAGATTGGAGGGAATTTTGGGTTATTAAAGCAGTTCAGAGTTGAAACAGCGGTAGATGTGAAGTCTCACAAGGTTTTGCTAGAGTTAAGTGAAGTCTTGTAAAGCTCTGGGACATCAGACACGGCAAATATTAACTTTTCCTCCATGTTTACCCGGAGATGTACTGAGAAGCATCCTGTCCCCTCATTGGTCAGTCAGTGAAACCTCCGCTGATTGGTCCTTGTCCGAGCGACAGCGGTGAAAAGTTGAAGTTTTTCCAGGTAATCCTTCCGCGTCGACAATGAAAGCAAATAATTCGGTCCGTTCTTCCTTGAACCCTCTGTTCTCATCAGCTATCTTTCTCTTTTTCCCTTTGGGATCCACGGCCCTGACACACCCGCTGGTTTGTTTACATCCATCTGCCTGGCACGGCGCCGCCATATGAGCGCCGCACTGAAACGTGTGTCGCAGGCTATGACGCAAATTTTCGTTGACAGAAATGTTAAAATTTAATATTTATTATGTGCATTTTTACAGCATTGGAAAACGTTAAGAATGTTTGTCCTCCTACAGAAACGATAATAAAACAAAAAATATATCCCCCATCCATTTTCATACTCTTGTGGGGACATTTGTGAAGAAGTTCCAGGGAGCCACTAGGGGTCACTAAAAGAGCCGCATGCGGCTCCAGAGCCGCATGTTCCCGACCTCTGCTTTAAGCTCTTGTCTCTTGTCCATCCTCTGTCTAGTGCCATGTCTCAGGGCTGGGTTGTAAAAAAACAAATCGTGTTCCACTGCAAGAAGGAAAAGAGAACGATGGCAGAAGTAAAGGCTTCCCCGCTGAAGCACTTCGTCACCGCAAAGAAGAAGATTAACGGGATCTTTGAACAGCTGGGTGCCTACATCAAAGAGAGCGCAGCTTTCCTGGAAGGTACGGCTTCACACTCCCCATCAGGAGAGTACGGAGAGACACACAGCAGATCCTTGTCTCATGTTGCTATGGTTACTGAAGTAGAATCACAGTATCTTACCTGATGCAAAGAGTTCATGTTTAGAACTGGTGCAGCTGTGGACACCCCAATCTGTCTGAAATCCTGTGTGTGTGTGTGTGTGTGTGTGTTTTATATATGAAACATTTACCTTTTTGGAACACCCCCCTCCGCCCAGACACCTACCAGAATGAGGAGCTGAATCCGGTCACCACAGAGGAGCAGGTCCAGGAGGTCCACAGTTATCTGACCAAGGTTTTGGGGATCGGAGAAGTTCTCGCCCGCCGCCACATGAAGGTGGTCTTCTTTGGAAGGTAGTTATGTAGCCCCTGATCTTCATGTTTATGGGTCAGATGAACCTGGTTGTAACTAGTGTTGTCACGGTACCAAAATTTCAGTATTCGGTACCGGTACCAGTGAAAATCCACGGTTCTCGGTACCAATTTCGGTACCAAACAAAAATTTAATTTAGACTAAATTTACCAATAAAAACATACATTTTCCTGTAAAGTGCTTTGAGATGACATCTTTTGTGAATCAGTGCTGTATATAAGAAAAATGAACTGAATTACTATTGTACTACTATCATAACATGTTTTTAATGCACTTTTATTTAATCAAAATGTGTTTTTGTTCATATATTTTTGTAAACCTGAGTTATCCAGACAAGAACCTCTAGTTAGAACAGCTTTTTTAACAAACTGATTTTAAGGACATAAACACTGACTGAGTCATACATTGTTGTTCATCTTTTGGATACACATTACAATCATTAAAAAAAAGAAAAACTCTGGTCTGTGAGCAGTCAGCGCCTTTATGTCATCCTGTTTGTTTGTTTGTTACCCTAATTAATCGTATAGG
The DNA here is from genome assembly GCA_006937985.1 of Aphyosemion australe. Taxonomy (NCBI): domain Eukaryota; kingdom Metazoa; phylum Chordata; class Actinopteri; order Cyprinodontiformes; family Nothobranchiidae; genus Aphyosemion; species Aphyosemion australe. The sequence continues at coordinate 282,324 of SSNS01000397.1, read as the reverse complement.
AGATTTAAATAGTTAATAAAGATGATGGTGTATTCACACCACACTGTATGTAGTACTGATTCTGACACATATGCAAATTTTTCAAAGCGACTAGTCTGAATGGTCATGTCGCATTAAACCCACCTCCTACGTCACTGATCAGCGGAGGTGAGCGTCGTGTCTAGGGGTGGGAATTGATAAGTTTTTATCAATATCAATGGCATTGTCGATTCTGTCTATCGATCCAATTCCTTATCAATTCCCTTATCAATTCCCGAGTAGTTCAATAGGTGGCAGAAAATTTATCGCACCCAGTTTCCTGCATTATAACCGTCAGTTTATTTATGATAATCAATTGTACCTGGTGGTATCGTTTGGAAAAATCATTTCAAATGTTCTCTTTATGCTCCTTGTGAAGGCAGTCATCTTCTTGCTGTAGTTTTTGCATGATGGGAAAAATCTCACCACAGGTCGGACCAGGGGCGTCACTAGGTTTTAAGGACAGGGGGGGCTTAGCCCCCAAGTGATGCACACGATATGAACGAACGTAGTGAATGAGCGCAAAATTTCACAAACAGAAAGCAAAGACTGAGAAATTGTTTTCCTACTTTTTTGGACAGATTAAACATCCTAGGCCACCAATAGATCTATTGTTTTATTTCAGTCTGTTTTATAATACAGTACAACAAGAAAACAGAAGAAATGTGTTTGCTGCATCAATAACAGGAAAAAAAAACTGAAAATAAAAAAGTACATCATTTTTATGGCATGCATGTGATGTGACTAAAGTGGTTGCAATTTAAAGCCCTGAAAAATATTACTAAATCACTTGAATTGAAGTAATATTAAAATAGAACCCTCAAAAATATGCGAGTCAGGCTAATTTGACTTATATATATATATTTGCTCTCTCCACTTTCTAACCTTGACTCTCCTAAATAAAAGCTCAAGTTAAACAGGTCTTATATGTTGCACCGTGACTGAAATGTATCATATTTTTATCCATATTGAGTTCCATTAAAATCTAATCAGACAGTCTGCATCACAAATGACTCCATCCTGTGAAATCTTTGACTCACCTCTCCAGCAGAGGTCTCTCCCCTCTCACTCTCTGTGCTCCTCTGCCCTGACTCCTACAGGTTAATGGGGATGGAGAGGAGTGATTATTATTATTTCCACTGATTATAACGTGAATGAGCTCAGCTCGATTTTTCAGAGCTAAAACGAGTGACAGAAATTAACATTATGCTAACTGCTAACTTAGTGCACTAGCCAGGTTTTTATTTATCAAAATGGGGAGCACCTGGTTCATTAATTACATGGAACTCTCTGCTGTTAGCCTGGAGCTAACTAATTGTTACTACCAGCCAGTGATGAAGACTTACTTTCTTGAAAAACTTGCGTATATCCATGTTTTCTTGCTGTTTGCAGCATTTACGCTAGTGTCCGCAGGTACGAGCTGAGTGTAAAGTAGCAGTGAAAACGAGGACTGGATTTTCAGTAATGTGGATGTCTCCTGTGAACAACTGGAACGGATTGGATAACGAAGCACTGACGCTACCTTAAGAGTGTAAAGTGAAAGGGACCAACCGAGTTATGATCATATATTTATGTGAATAGCGACGGGTTTATATTGTTATTTCTTTAAAATCATATTTCTGCATTTTATATTGAATTTGTCTGCAAGTTCTGTAAAAAAATAAATATATCGAAAAAAAAAACGAAAAAAAAACACAAATTGTTTAGAGGGGCTTAAGAATAGTTTAGGGAGGCTTCAGCACCCCTAAAATAGGCCTAACGACGCCACTGGGTCGGACTTTAGTCGCTGGAGTCTGCTAGTGTGGAGATGTATATATAAGGTAGGGTGACCATATTTCCATTTCCAAAAATGAGGACAGGGGATCTGTGCCTACCAATGATGCCACACAAACCACGTTGGGACCCATTTTTTTCCTGGTGTTCTGTCAGAACACCTGGCTTAGAACTAAAATATCAGATTCTGCCAACAAAATGGCTCTAAAACAATTTATATGTAAACCGAGGTGTTTTTGCAAACACTATAATTAATACTCCTGGGCAGGGTTTGAATTACACAGAGGATTCTGGGGGAGCCCACAGGAAGGGGGTGGGTGGGTCTGTTTGCCTTGGCCCCCTAAATGCCTTGATACGGCCCTGGATGTGGGACTGAATATTGAAGGTGATCTGAATTGTATCAAATATATAAATATTACATGCTTATGAATTATTGCTTTATGAAGGTAAAAAGATGTAGTGGGATAAATCTACCAACATTTTCATTTTCAAGAACTTTGTTTAGTTTTCTTGTTTTTATTTGAATATTTTCCTGTCCTGTCTGTCTCTGATCTTCCTGCTTCTCCTCTCCATCCACAAGAATAAACTGTTTCCTGGCTTCCTCCTGATTCACCTTGAGTTACTTTTGAACTAAACAGTTCAAATTAATCTACTGGCTGAAAAATAGTGGAGTGTGCGCTGGCGGCCGCGCAGGTGAGGTGAAATCACCTGAGCACAGCGGAGCGCGTCAGACACGAATAAATGATACGATTAAAAGACAGAAGTACCAGATTATATGAACGGACATGAACGATCGCGTGTTAATGATATTTTTGGTGGCGCCACTTTGAGAACGTTACGGCCGTGTGCAGCTGCCCGGCGCGCATCAATATTCAGCATTATCTGTCCTCTCCGCTCAAAAGAATCCCCGGTGCGCTGAGAGTCCATATAAATAATGTAATATAGGTAGAAACAGGATCTTTTTTCGGGCTTCCCCTGGGTGTGTAGGCTGACGGCTTCCAGCTGCCCCGTAATTCAAACTCGGCTCCTGCCTGCGTAAGCTGCGCAACGTGCGTGGTGACGTCATTTGCGCCGCCTGGAATTGATAAGAGAATCGTTTGCAAAAATGGCGAACGATTCCTAGGAATTGAAACAGTGGGAACCGGTTCTCAACAAGAACCGGTTTTCGATTCCCATCCCTAGTCATGTCAGGACGTTCCTGAGGAGGAGCGCTGACAGAGGGATTCAGGGGTCTGTGGGACATCCTGTCAAGTTTTGGAATTAAAAATACAAGAAAGCATGAGAACGCGAGGTGCTGCTGGAGCGAAGCGTCTCTCCTGTCGGTCTCCGTGACAGCGGGGGGGGTGTCTCCGTCGGGGCGGGGGTTCTCCGTGACAGCAGGGCGGGGGTTCTCCGTGAATGAACTTTATTTACCACATCAGCTGGTCCACCACTCGCAGTCACTCTGCGTTCTGCGGCGTTGCTTTAGAAGCGACTGCACGCGCCCAGTAAATGCTCGAATCGTGCGCATCAAGGATCCGGGTTTAGACGGGTCCTCTGTACTACCGGTACCTACGAAATCTTGGTACCGTGACGTTTACATTTTTGTAGTACCGGGTCGGTACCGAAGTACCGGTTCTATTGACAACACTAGTTGTAACCATGAGTTCATCATATGTTTCAGGCCTGGCTTCTTCAGATAAGCTTATAATAAAAGAGGCTTTTCTCGAAAAGGTTTTAGTCAGTTTTAGTCGGCTAAAATTCTAAAATGTTTTAGTCGATGAAGATGTTTGGTTTTAGCTTTACAAAAAATTAAACAGAGTATTAGTCTTTAACAAATGATTTTATACGTGAGACGTACTCTGAGCTACTGGAGTGAGTTTCATACCAACATCATTTATTTTAGAGCTAAAGGAGATAAGACACAATCTTAGCTGTCACAGATTTTGTTCAGTAAAACAATAATCCCCAGATTGGTATCATTTTTTTTACTTTATTGATAATCACTATACTATATATAGTTTATTGATGCAGATCAGTGCATCAGTCGATAGATTTTCACAAAAAAAAATGTATGATTTTCTTTCCTTAACAGAATGGAGTCTTAGGGAGCATACATATTCTATACAATATTTAAATAGACATAAAAATATTGATTGTCTAATTTATTATTTGATTCATCAGCCCGCCAACTTAGAGTCTGTAAATGTATATTCTGGCAAAGTCCACCTACTTAAATGCAGTAATGTTTTTCCATAAACCTGCAGTGTTGTGAGTTTTCATGAACCCACAGAATTAATATAAATAACCCAGTTCTGCTCTTGAACATCAACAGTGATGCTCATAAACATTTAGATGTGCTTAAACTGTTATGCTGTTGGCTTAAAAAGCAGGAATGTGACCCGTTATCAGGAACGAGGGAGCAGAGACAATAATCCTGACACACTGACTTTAAAACATTCGTCTGAAACGTGTTCAGATAAAATCGTCATTTCTTTCATTTATCTGCCCAAAATCATGACTTTTTCAGGAAGCTCACGGATAAGAAACTTGTTAATGTCACGAATAGATTTAAAAGTAGCCTCGTCGCTCGTAGTTCTCATCATTTACTTCCTCAATGAGCAGCTGCGCACTCATGCAGCAGGGAAGCGAGTGAAGTTGGCTTCCCACCCACGTGTGGTTAGTGCTACGTTTGTGAGAAGGGTATCGCTGCAGACCCGGAGACGCCAGTTTGAGGCCGACGCCACTTTCAGGCCGACGCCACTTTCAGGCTTCTACTGTTTTTGAGACAGCGCCGCACCCTGGACTAGTTTCATAGCAATAGCATAGCAATTCAATATATTAACAATTTGTTTTAATATTGAGAGCAATGACTGCTCTTTCTGTGAAAGTCATATAGAAACTATAGATCATATTTTTCATGAATGTCAGAAAACACAATTATTTTGGAAAAAACTAGAGATGTGGCTCAAACCAAAAATACCCTTCCCAGTTCACATTACTAAAGATATGATCGTTTTTGGAATTCTACTCAAAGATAAAGATAAGGGACTCTGCTATAACATCATCCTCTGCTTAGCCAAATTTTTTATCCACAAACAATGAAGCCTGAAAGTGGCGTCGGCCTGAATCTGGTGTGGTTGCAGTTAAACATCTGTCCATTAGAGGTCGCTTTCTCGAAAAGGGTAGAAGCCTGAAAGTGGCGTCAACCTGAAAGTGGGTAAATAATTTGAAAAACAACTTAATTGAAGCTTTAACAACAATTAATTTTTTTAATAAGCAATTAATATCAAAATGGAAAAAATCTGCACACTTGTATCTGCAGTTAGAGTTTTTTAATCAATTAGGAGTTGTTCATGTTCACACACACCGGTGTGAACATGAACAACTGATGATAGTTCTATACCTTATCCAGCACCTTCACACAGATGAGCGGTGTTTTCTCTTCTTTTTGAAATAAGCAATTAATAGAAAAACATTTTAATAAGCAATTAACAGAACGGTAGAAGCCTGAAAGTGGTGTCGGCCTGAATCTGGTGTGGTTGCAGTTAAACATCTGTCCATTAGAGGTCGCTGTCTCGAAAAGGGTAGAAGCCTGAAAGTGGCGTCGGCCTGAAACTGGCGTCTCCGGGTCTGCAACGTTATACTATTTACGTTTGTGCTGAATTTCTGATGTGGGCGGGGGAGCGAACTTCACTCAGCTTCACTTGGCTTCATTCGGCTAGTCTGCCGAGGAGAGAGGAGACAATGTCCGCTGCTGCTGCGGCTGAGACACAGACAGCAGCGCTGTTACGTTTAGCTTTTGTGAGACGGGCGAAAATGTGCATTTTGAGCTTAATTTTTGTCTCGTCTCAACTACCGCACGTCTCGTCATGTTTTAGTCACCAAAGAGCTATTTTTAGCTTGTCAGCGTCTCGTTTTCGTTATGAAAAAAAGGAGCGTCAACGAAATCAATTCATCATCGTTATCGTTGACGAAAACTACACTGGTCACGACGCGGAGTCTGATATGAAACAGAGCAGAAAGTCCGAGTCACAGAAATCATGTTGGTCAAGAGCAGGTTTCCCAGTAAATTGACAGGTTCATTCTAAAACCCAACAGTGGCGCCTCCAGAAATTTTTCACAGGGGTGGCCAGATGGGGCCACTAAAAATCTTGGGGTGGCACAAACTATAAACCATAATTTTAGTATTTTATTCTACTGTTGTAGTAAACCAGCCTGTAGAAAACAGAAAGACTTAAAGAAACTTCTACTGATATACTTTGGTTTATTGTGTTTTATTTAATGTTACTAATGATTTAATGTGCATAGACTAATAACAGTACAGTTAACATTTTGAGTTGCACAACAATTCTGTGTTATTTTGCAATTATCTTTGGCATAAGGTGTACATTTATTGCAAACAAACAGTTACTGGGGAATAACAGATACTGGCAGATACAAATAAAAGCAAGTACAGAAACAATCACATAAGGCGCTTTCGGACAGAGTAGTAATAAAAACTGAGTTCCTAGAAGTTCTTAGAATTTAGTTCCTAGAACTACGCTTCCTAGGGGAACCTTTTCAGATTGCATTCGCACAGCGGTCGGGGGACCTTTTGGAGACGTGCGTGACGTACGTGATGAAACCGCCTGCGACAGTGACGTATTATTTAAGCGCCGAAGGAAAATAAGGAAAAAAAACAACACGCTAACATGGAGAGCGAGGAAGCTACTATGCTTATGACCTACTTGACGGCAATACTTCTGTTAAGCAATCAAATCAGAGATGTAACGTCGAGGCTGGTAGAGCACGAAGATAGAGTAAGGAGAGGAACAATCCAACGGAAGACGATACTACTCCGTTTCATGAAGGACGAATGTAAAACTGTGCTGCGCCGACGAAGGAAACGGCATGTAAGTTTTACACACACGCTGATTGCATGCAGATTGCATGACTATACATTTTAGACAGTTTTCTATTGTTTTTGTGTTTAACAGATTAGTTCCTATTATATTTTAACTCGCGTTCTGTTTGCGTTTTAGATGTTGTTGCGACACGTTGCTCAACTCTCTTCACCATCCGTCTGGGTCTGGAAACAAGCAAGTGACTTTTGGGAAGTGGTTGCTCCAAGTTTCACAGATGACCAGTGGATGAAGAATTTCCGTATGGCCAGAGAAACGTTTGAATACATCTGTCGTCGCCTGAAGCCAGCACTGGAGAGGATGGACACAACTTATCGTCGTGCTGTACAGCTTGAGAAGAGAGTTGCTGTTGCCATATGGAAACTCGCCACTAACTCCGAGTACAGGAGTGTTGCACTTCTGTTTGGGGTTGGTATTTCAACTGTGCGTGACTGTTTGAAAGATTTTTGCTCCTCTGTGGAGGAAATCTTGTTGCCTGAAGTCATTAAGATGCCAAATGCAGAAAAACTACAAGAAATGTCACAATACTTTGAGCAGAGATGGGGGGTGCCACAGTGTGTTGGGGCTGTTGATGGTTCACACATTCCTATTTTAGCACCCCAGGAGTACCACACAGAGTATTTCAACCGAAAGGGATGGTATTCTATTATTTTACAGGCAGCTGTTGATGGAAGAGGTTTGTTTTGGAACGTGAACACTGGTCAACCTGGCAGCTTACACGATGCCAGAGTTTTACGTTTGTCTGGACTGTGGGAAGAGGCAGAGACAGGGAAGATGTTTGCACAGCAGTACAGGAGCATCGCAGGACAGGATGTTGGCTACTACATCATCGGAGACGCTGTCTATCCACTGACAAGCTGGCTCATGAAGCCCTTTCCAGACAACGGTGCCCTCACAAACCAACAGGCAACGTTCAACTTCAAAATAAGCAAAGCAAGGGTTGTGGTTGAAAATGCTTTTGGCAGACTTAAAGAAAGATGGCGATGCCTTCAAAAGCGCAACGACTGCAGCCTTGAGAGAGTTAAGTCCATGGTGCTAACGTGCTGTGTGCTTCATAACCTCTGTGAAAGCCACGGTGAGGATTACCGAGAAGAGTGGCGTGAAAATGACCAATATCCACAGCCAGATATGCCAGCACAACCACCTGCTGCAGATACAGAGGGAACTGCAGTGCGTGCAGCTTTGATGCGTTACGTTGTGCCTTCCAACTGATGAGAATATGCCTTTTCATAATCAAGTTTTGGATGTTTAACAAGAGTGAACAAACCCTAATGTAACAAATTACAGATAAAATGTTGCATTGCAAACTGTCATTCTTTTTTTTCATTTGCAAAATAAATATCCCATTACCTGACTCTAAGCTTTGTGTTAATATTGAAATAACTAGGAAAGCTGCAGCTAGCTTCTAAGGTTACAGAGCTGAAGGTGTTGACTGCTGGTTTAGAAAAAGCATGAGACTTTCAAAAATGCGTTGTTAAATGTGGTACACTTCCTGCTGTAATATGCTCTATTAGAGTAACTGAAAAAAATATTACACACCTGAGGAAAAGAAAGGCTTGCATGAGCAAATAGTTACTATTAATATTTTGTGTGATCAAACTACATCTACCTGAACTCACCAAGAAAGACAAAATACTTCCAATTCTTAAAAAGTAATTTATTAAAAAAGTGTGCAAAACAAGGTGTTTCAGTGCAACAAACTATTTACATGTGCATCATATGCTTTGTGCATATGTAGTAACAGGTTTAAGGCTTGTTTTTCTCTGCTAGTTTTGTCATCAGAGACAGGAGACCCTCCATTAAAGTAGTCTGCTTGCGATTAATTTCTGCCAGTTCATCCCGCAGAGCTAAGCTTGCATCAGTGTCCTTGTCGGCCTGCTCTCGGAGGAACTGCATCATTCCATCAAAGCGTTCCTCAGTCTGCCTGTCCTGTTCCGCCTCTGACCCGATCATCTCCTGCACTTTGGCCAGAAGTGTCTCGCCCCTTTTCCTCTTTGCTGAAAGAAAATACATGAAGGGTTGAGATAGAATTAACATACAGCAAGTGCCATATAATATATTGAATTGTAGTAATGTGTAATTAGATGTGTGTACCAGGTCTGGGGCGACAGTGGGTGCTGGCTGATGGTAGGTGCCGGTTGGTAGGTTTTTTCTTCTTGTTGCTGTGTTGATGCTGAAAGAAAAAATATTTTAATTAAACCATTCTGTTGATAGCAGAGACTGCACATTTGCAAATGTAATCAGACTGTTGCTTACATGACGTAGCAGGGCAGAGGGTGCTGGCAGCTGGCTCACGCTGGATGGAAGACGACGCCACAGAAGATGCTGGCTCTGGTGTAACTGCTGGACAGATAAACATTTCAGATTAAAACACAAGTTATTAAAATGCCTCTATCAGAAGCATGCAGTGTCCCAAACTAACTTGACTCAGTGATTAGTTATACTCTAACTGACTATAGTATAAGGAAGTACAAATAATGGTTATAATACTCAGCCATACGTTATAAACCACAGATATTAATCAAACAAGCCCACCATAAACACCTAATGATAATAACCCTGTTCTGCGTGTACTATAAAATGGACACACATAGGTTATGAAGACATTTAAGTGCGTGTGTGTGTGCGCGCGCACGTGGTTCACACGTGCTAACATCAACAGAGGGGAAAGATGCCCACAGGAAAAGTAAATTTGACTACTTTGGTCAAAAATTCTGCTCACTATCAGCGAATTTTCTTTACCGGAGCGTTTGGGGCAAGGCGAGCTGGCAGCAACAGGAGTGTCTGGGATGCAGTCCAGGTCCGGCTCTGAATAAACAAACAAAGATTAGGAACTGAAAATAAGATATTAAAAAAGAAAAACGCCAAATTGGTACTGGATTACAGCTCAGTTACTTTTGATGGAAATTAAGAACGTTTGCTCACCTTCAAGCTCTTCTGGGGCTGTGTTTACGCCGCAAACAATGGACTCCAAAAGCCTCGTGCAGGAGTCCTTGGTCCCAGCGTTTCCAGTGTAAGCAGAACGATGGCCTAAGATTGAATCCAGCGTGTCGTACCACTTACTGCTTTTGCGATTTGCTCCACTCTGGTTGTTATGATCTTTGATTTTTTTATAGTCCTGCTTCAGTTTCTTCATTTTTTCTCTGCATTGCTTCGCGGAGTGGTAATAACTGGCTTCTTCTAGTTACGCACTTATCGTAGCAAATATTTTAATATTACGCTGTGAGCCCTAAAAACCTCTCTGGACATCTTCATTTGAAAAGATAGCCAAAAGAGCTTTCACTTCCTCGTCGGTCCACTTATCCATCTCGCTGTTGTGCTGGAGCCGGCAACTGTAATGTTTTTAAAAATAGCGGGTCTTAAAGAAGCGGAAAACTACTAAGGGGCGTAGCTAAGCACTACGTCATGTTAGTTCCTCAGGAACCACGGAAAGTCCCTGCCTCTGAGTAGGAGCTAAAATGGTTCTAGGAACTGCGGGGGATAGTTCCTAGTTCCTATCTGTCCGAACGCACGCAAAAACGGGCTGGTTCCTAAAAAGGTTATAGGAACTACAAAAGGTTCCTACAGTCCGAAAGGGCCTATATTTGTTTTATGTAACAGGACTTTCCCAACAGGGATCAATAGTCTGATTCTGATTACCAGGCTATACAGTATGTGTAAGAAACATTTATATCTTTGCTTACTGTTACAAAAAGATCTTCCCAGCAGGGATCAATAGTCTCTGACTCTGATTACTAGGCTTCAGAATAGCTTTATTTGCCTGTTGCTATGTTTTTTGGCAAACATATCCACAAAGTCATCAAGATTTATGGCCCTAGCCCTTCTTGATTATACACTCAGCACACCCAAACTGCCTAAACGCTCATCAGTCATGGAACTTCTCAAGGCAGTTTTGATTAACTTTAGCTTAGAAAAACTGTGCTGACAGGATGCAGTGCTCACGGGTAGTGCAAGTGCAATTTTGCACAGTTTAAACATTTGGTGGAAAACTTCCTTAAATGGCTCCAGAAAGACAGTGAGCTCTATTAATGCCTTTGGTGTTTCCTGACCACTACTTTGCCTGCTCTCAAGAATGCGCTTAAGCTGGGGGATCTCATATTGTAGATCCTCAGTACTGCAGTTGTATTGTGACGCAAATGGAAACACTAGATCTTTCTCACAAAATGTGGCACTGCACGGACTCAAGGCCTGTATCCCTTTCATTGCCGCACAATTTTCTTTAGAAAATCTTCTCCTCACCTCAGAGAGAAGCACATCAATAACTGGAATGAATGTACCTGTCCGAAAGGACTCCTTCTCTGTGCTCACTTGTCTTTGAACTATTGGAGTGAAGAAGTAATGCCCTTCAAGTAAAGAGCTTGGTGTGACCTGATGGCCTGAAGGTGTGGCACTGATGTTGCTTTGCTCAGTAAGAGTTAAAGTACCGTATTTTCCGCACCATAAGGTGCATTTAAAAACCTTTGATCTTCCCCTTAACCGGCAGTGCGCCTTTTAATACGATGCGCCTTTTATACGGACGTAAGTGAGGCCAGCCACACCTGCGTCCGCAGGCAAACAAAGAGCCGGCCCGTAGCACCGCCTACCCTCATCAAATAAAAGGTGTGGCACTACTCCACGCAGGTATACCGGTAACCAGCCATGGCACCAACGAAGAGACATGCGAACGAGGCAGAATTCAAGCTCAAAGCCATCGCTCACGCCGTTGAGCAAGGAAACAGAGCAGCAGCGAGAGAATACAACATTAACGAGTCGATGGTTCGCAAGTGGAGAAAGATAGAAGACCAGCTGCTGCAGGTGAAGAAAACGCAGCGTAGCTTCAGAGGCAACAAGGCAAGGCGGCCGCTCCTTGAAAACCGAGTTGAGCAGTGGGTCACAGAGCAGTGGGTCGCAGAGCAGCGAACGGCGAGCAGAAGCATCTCCACCGTCTTCATTCGTCTCAAAGCTGCAGCATTTGCACGAGAGATGGACATTGCAGACTTCATAGGAGGCCCTTCCTGGTGTTTTTGCTTCATGCGGAGGCGAGCACTTTCTATCCGCACCAGAACTACCGTCTCGCAGCAGCTACTCGCCGACTACGCTGAAAAGCTAGAGTTGTTCCGCTCCTATTGCTCTAAGAAGATAGCAGACAAAAACATCCAGCCCCAGCACATCACCAACATGGACGAGGTCCCGCTTACCTTCGACATCCCGGTGAACCGGACCGTTGAGAAAATCGGGACCAGAACGGTGTCTGTGCGGACGACCGGCCATGAGAAGTCCTGCTTCACTGTTGTGCTGGCCTGCCAGGCTGATGGCCAGAAGTTGTCGCCGATGGTCATCTTCAAGCGGAAAACTTTACCCAAAGAAAAGTTTCCCGCCGGCGTGATCATCAAGGCGAACCCGAAGGGCTGGATGGATGAGGACATGATGGCGGCGTGGCTGCCGGAGGTGTACACCAAAAGACGGGACGGCTTCTTCCACACTTCTCCAGCCATGCTGATCTGCGACTCCATGCGGGCCCATCTCACCGACGCCGTTAAAGTCCAGGTGAAGAGGATGAACACGGAGCTCGCCATCATACCGGGTGGATTAACCAAAGAACTTCAGCCGCTGGACATCGGGGTGAACCGGTCGTTCAAAGTGAAAGTCCGAGCAGCGTGGGAGCGCTGGATGACTGATGGCGAACACGCGTTCACCAAGACGGGCAGGTAGCGCCGATCAACTTATGCCACCATCTGTGAGTGGATCGCTGATGCCTGGGCCAATGTTTCCATCCAGACTGTTGTTCGAGCTTTCACCAAGGCCAGGATCACAACGGGAGAGCTGAGCAACAACGGTGACATTGACTCTGACGGCGCTGAGCCGGGCGCGTCGGAGCCGAGCATGCTGGGTTCAGTGCTGGGTCAGCTCTTCATGTCAGACACGGAGGACGAGAATTTTGAGGGATTTATGGACGACGAATGAAAAAAAATGTGAGTAAAAATTAAGTTTGTTTTTTGATCTAACTCCTTTGTTTGGCTTATTGTACCAATTGCTGGGTGCGCCCTATAATCAGGTGAGCCTTATGTGTGGACCAAACCTTTAACTAGGACGCTGATTGGCTGTGCGCCTTATAATCAGGTGAGCCTTATGGTGCGGAAAATACGGTACTATCCCAGATGTCATTAAAGAGAGAGCCTTCTCTGTAACCCTCCAATGTGTCAACAAGCGAGTGTGACAGCTATGCCCAAATCAAGTTGTGGGGACTGTAAAATATCTGACAGATATTTTATCTCACCAAGAACACTGGTGAATGTTACAAGGAGGCTAACAAACTTGAGATCTAATAAACCTCTTGCCTCTACAGCTCTGTCACCATTTTGCTCTTCTGATATTTTTTTTAGTAGACGTATGATGGCTGGCAGTCTGTCTCTCACTGTCTTGCAAGCATTACATCTATATGCCCACCGTGTCTCTATCAGTCTTTGTAACTCTCTTGGGGCCCCCTGAAACATCTCCCTCTGTACCTCAAGCCATCTTTGGTGCACATATGACCCTGACACAAAAACATACCGTTTCTGCAAAAGAGAAAAGAAGCAGTTAGCTTCAGGGATGCATTTCACACTGTCAACTAATACTAGATTTAAACAATGCGCATTGCAGTGCACATAAAAAGCTAATGGAGCCTCTGATTTTATGCGTGCTTGCACACCTGTTTTTTCCGCTCATGACTGAGGCTCCATCATATGCTTGCCCTACAAGGTGGTTTTTGTAGTCAAGACCGTGCTTCTGCAAAATTTGAATTATTTTCTGTGAAAGTGCTGCAGCATCAAGGCGCTGTGCTGCCTCAAATCTAAGGAAGCTCTCACATACAGACCCATTGTAATAGTATCTTATTACGAAGGACATCTGTTCTTTTTTGCTTAGATCTTTAGTCTCATCAACCACAATGCTGAAAGCCTCACTTTGGGAAACCTCACTAGTTATTGAAGTGCGGACCATTTCAGCTAAACAATCAATGATTTCATTTTGTGTGTCATGCCCAAGATATGTTGCATTTCTTTGACTTGTCATTTTTCTTTTGACTGTGGGGTTGTGTTTGGCTAGCAGTTCCATAATAGTGAGAAAGTTTCCTTTATTCTCACCTTCTGATTCTTTATGTGCTCTCTGTGCTATGTTCTGCGTAGCTGTGAGGAGCAGGGTTTCGCCAATAACTTTAATGTACTCTCTATTTTCCTTCACTAATTTATTGTATTCTGCATTTAAGGAGGCTGAGAGAGAGTATGTGCTTGCAGTGGATTTTTCATACTCTGCCCATGCTAACATTGCATTAGTATGTGCTTCAGATTTGGCATGACCTAAAAGTCCCCCATCTTTGAAGGTTGCCTTTTTCCAATGTTTGAACCCCTCTTCAGATGTAAATACTGAATCACCTGAGGAGGGGAGACTGAAGTGCCGGCAAGCATAACAGTAGGCAGAGTCTTTACTCTGAGAGTATTCCAGCCATTTATGTGTTTTGTACCAGTCTTTAGAGAAGCATCGTCTTCTGTCCCCTTGAGAAGTACGAGGGAAAATTTTCAGTTGTGGCTGCTTGGGCTGCTCTGCTCTTGACTGGGAGATATCTATAATGAAACAAGAGGCAAAATTAGTTATTCTGATATAAATAAATAAATAATAATAATAATAGTAATAATAATAATAATCCCCTCTCATAATTATCAATTATAGCTGCAATAATATTCTATAAGCATTTCTAGTCAGACTACTAAAACTCAACTACTAATAAACATGAATCAAAAAGCTTTAAATGATTATGTCATGATTTGTAATTTAATGGAAATACACTAAAAAAAGATACATTACTCCAGATGATGTTACTATCTAGGCTAGCCATCAATTTCATTATTAGGGTCACGTGATCGTAGCTTCACCTGTTGGTCCAGGAACATGTTGAACACCTGCTTTTGCTGAGTCGGGCCACGCTTCTGTGACCAATGGTGCTGACTGACCCTGGTCTGCTGCTGTCTGTTTCTCCTCATCATTGTGTTCTGTCACTAATGCTGGCTGTGTATCCTTGTCATGCTGCTCTGTCTCCTCTCCTCCATCCTGCTCCTTCTTCTCCTCCCCACTAAGCATCTGATGCTCTCCTGCCATCTCTTTCACTCTTTTTTCTGTACTTTTCTTCTTAAAATAAGAAGAGATGTCTGTGGACTTTCTCTTCATTGTCTGAAAATTGACAAAACATATACATGCACCAGCTAATGGTTAGCTAGCTTGTCAAAACGTGTCAAAAACACACCAAAAAGCTGCTGTAAAAGTATACTGTAACCATTTAGCACTTAAAAAGCACATGTCACGACACATAATTCCCCATCTTCTTTTACTAAAGCATATTTTGACTTATTTACTTACCGGTAGTCTTCGTCTTCCTTTATTCCTTTTGAAATTGCTGACCGACGGGCACGTGCGCTAAACACAGACGGGCACAGTGGCAGCAACCAGCCCTCTCCCCCTCCCCTCCCCTCCCTCCCTGCCGCTCTGTTGATGTCTGAGCGGTGAGTGCTCAACAGCGGCAGGGAGGGAGGGGAGGGGGAGAGGGCTGGTTGCTGCCACAGTGCGATAGAAGGTCTAGAGCGGCGTGCCTGCCTGGTTGTGTGCATAAGGGATTAAATGCATAACTGATGCTAGTAAAATTTATAATGGCCAGTGGGGTGGCCAGGGGCGGCCACGGCCACCCCTGGCCACCACGTGGTGGCGCCATTGAAACTCAAAGGAGATTCTAACACAGACAGGTGCTGGCGTTGTGTTTCAGATACAGACAAGCTAAACCCTTTTATAACGAGAGAATTTAATGAAACCCTTGATTACTTATTCTCAGAATTTTAAGGGAAAAAAGTAACTAAGGAACTTTAAGGTTAGATCTGAATTTTTTTCACTGATTAAAAATCAGTGATGTCAGGGTTATTCTAATCCTAATCAGACTGGCCTGTCAAACAATATCAGGTCGCAGGTCTTTGGAGTTTTACCATGTAAATTTTGCAGTCCTTTCCTAGATCCTTGAGGCCTTCGGGGTGTCCAGGAATCCGGGTCACGGCGCCAAGATGTCAGGGTTATTCTTTTACCCTACAATTGACCAGGCTTTGGGAAAACAGAAGACAGACACCAGTGAATAAGTTTTAAATTCTCTGCAGAGGAGAGCATATGTTAAGGCACAAGACCTCAGCATGCACTCTGTCTGTTTCCTCTCTGCTGTAGTCTTTTATTATCCAGAAAATGAGGGAGTGGTTTACATGTTATGCAAACTTAGGCATGGTATGATGTGACAAACAGCTGATATGACAAACAGCGGATCTGTAACTTGTTCTGATAGAACCTGAATGTTCCAGGTTTATACACACACAGCAGTTAATAGTGAATCACAGAGAGATAGCTTACAGCTGAACACACATATGATAAAACAAACCCATCTGCTGTCTGAGTCATATGATATTAATCTCTGACGAGGCTCAGCTGAGACGTGTATCATATAGTCTCTTTGTTCTTTGGGACATGTGGTCTTAATCTCTGCTCAGTCAGTGGATGAATATATGTGTATGAATATGATGTATAATGTATGGACGTACTCCAAAAATTGTGGTCGTAGCGTTATTTAGTTGTGAGGTTTCTAGTTTATTAAAATCTGTCATCTCCACTCTGAGCTGAACATTCCGCCCTCTAACATTTCAAGGTCACTTTTTCTGCAAACTGATGTTTACTACACCCACACCGTTTACGCTACTGAAACAATTTTCTCAAAAACCGTAGGTTTTTTTGTCAGCTTCGATGGGATGTCTTCATTTTAGCTGTAGGTGTCACTGTGCGGGCGCTACGAGCCTCAGAAGGCCGATAGTGCCAGATTTTCTCCCGTTGGCGGCCATACAAATGATTCTCAACTTAGATTGTCTGAGAGCTAAACTGTACTCGTCATATCTCCTACAATATTAAAGATAGGCACACAAAAATCCACACAGAGCACCATCAAAGGCTTCGGCCGCTGACGGTTTTGGAATTTTTCTAATCGGTGCAATACTTTTTGAATGGTGATGAGAGGTTAGAGGCCTCCAATCGGCATATTCAGATGATTTTCTCTAAACAAAAATCTGCTACAACCACATTTTTTTGAGTACACTCATCAATTACTCAAAAACAGTAGTTTTACTCGTCCGCTTCGATGGGATGTCTTCGTTTTAGCTGTAGCTGTCACGGTTCTTGAGTTACAAGCATCAGAAGGATATTTCAGCCACATTTTCCTCCCATAAAAAACAGGCATTTTCTGCTTCAGTCTCTGTCAGACAGCTGAAATTGTCTCCTACAGAATTCGACGTAGCCACACAAAAAATCCATACAGAGCACCATCGACGCCTTCTGCTGCTGACCCTTTTGGAATTTTTCTAATCGGTGCAATACTTTTTGAATGGTGATGAGAGGTTAGAGGCCTCCAATCTGTTTTGTGAAGCTGCAGATCAGCTGCAGTCTCCGATTACTTTCTCTAAAGAAAAATCTGCTACGACCACATCTTTTATAGTTCATGCATAATTTCCAAAACAGAAGGTCTTTTTGTCAGCTTCGATGGGATGTCTTCGTTTTAGCTGTATCTGCCACGGTTCTTGAGTTACAAGCGTCAGAAGGAGGATTATGCCACATTTTCCTCCCATAAAAAACAGGCATTTTCTGCTCCGGTCTCTGTCAGACAGCAGAAATCATCTCATCATATCTCTTACAAATATTCTAGGTAGGCACACAAAAATTTCAATATAGCACCACCAACGCCTTCTGATGCTGACCCTTTTGGAATTCTTCAAATCGGTGCAATACTTTTCGAATGGTGATGAGAAGTTTGAGGCCTCCAATTTGACATCTAATGGCGCTTACACACTAGCACCGGCTCGGACCGGGCGGGATTGGGTAAGGTCCTTTCACATCCGGGTGGCCCGGGGATTTTCGGGGCTGAACCGTACGTGTTTTCGTCCCTCATCTGAAGGTGGTCTGACTCGCGCTGAAAACTGGGCCAACACACCCACTGCCGACTCATTGGTCGGCTCAAATTCACGCCTACCTTTAGGGGGAACCTCCGATTAGCGGATAGAATCCGCCAGGGGGGGCTTCCCGCATGCGCGCTTCATTATCACTCTGAATGCGGAGGAGTTAACAAGCCTCTGACTGAAGCTGTTTTATCTGTTTCCGTCAGCTGTGATGAGCGCAGCGCGCGCGCGCACACACACACACACACACTGACAGTGCTGCCACGCAGCTTTTTGTTTAATAAGGAAGAGACCGCTGACTTCTCTGCGCGCCTTTGACCCACCCAGCCGTTTCTCTGTTCCCGTCTGCTGTGATGAGCGCAGCGCGCGCGCACACACACACACACACACACACACTGACAGTGCTGCCACGCAGCTTTTTGTTTAATAAGGAAGAGACCGCGGACTTCTCTGCGCTCCTTTGACCCACCCAGCCGTTTCTCTGTTCCCGTCTGCTGTGATGAGCGCAGCGCGTGCGCGCGCGCACGCACACACACACACACACACACTGACACAGTGCTGCCACGCAGCTTTTTGTTTAATGAGGAAGAGACCGCGGGCTTCTCCGCGCTCCTTTGACCCACCCAGCCGTTTCTCTGTTCCCGTCTGCTGTGATGAGCGCAGACACCGGGCAGACTTCTCCGCACTCCTTTGACCTGCCCACATCACTGATATATTCGCGCCAATTTTTCACGCGCATTTCTGAGACCGCCTATCACGTCCGCATTCCAAAGGGTGTCCTGGAAGACGTGTGTAAACAACCTGGCGGGGCCAGGGCCGACTGAGGCCGACCGATTGGAGCCGACCCGGTGCTAGTGTGTAAGTGCCATAACAGCTGAAGCTGACTGAAAGTACATGCAGACGGCTCGTTAAGCCTAATTATAAACAATTAAAGATCAAAGGATCAAAGGCTTTTCCTTATGAGTCAAGTTCACCTGTGTGTGTGTGTGTGTGTGTGTCTTTCTGTCTATCTTTCTGTGTGTCTGTCTGTCAGTGTGTCTGTATCTGTCTGACCCCAGAAGCCAGTAAAAAGGTGGGAAAGCACAGCTGCTCCATCCCTTCTCCCTGATTGGCTGAGAGTTTTCAAATTTCTGCTGTCTAATCAGACATACACACCCACACATATTATACATTAAACCATTCAGCTTGGTCTAAGGAACCCAGTGCCCCCCCCACCCCACATCCCTGCTTTCTGATTGGCTGAGAGAGTTCAAGCTTCTTCTTGGTTAATAGAAATACGCACCCACACATATTATACCTTAAATCGTTCAGCTAGGTCTAAGGAACCCAGTGCCCCCCCACTCCCCATCCCTGCTCTCTGATTGGCTGAGAGAGTTCAAGCTTCTTCTTGGTTAATAGAAATACGCACCCACACATATTATACAATAAATCGTTCAGCTAGGTCTAAGGAACCCAGTGCCCCCCCACCCCCTCATCCCTGCTCTCTGATTGGCTGAGAGAGTTCAAGCTTCTTCTTGGTTAACAGAAATAAGCACCGACACATATTATACCTTAAATCATTCAGCTAGGTCTAAGGAACTCAGTGCCCCCCGTCATTCCTGCTCTCTGACTGGCTGAGAGAGTTCACGCTTCTTCTTGGTTAATAGAAATACGCACCCACACATATTATACCTTAAATCGTTCACCTAGGTCTAAGGAACCGGGTCCCCCCCCCCTTCCCCCTCATCCCTGCTTTCTGATTGGCTGAGAGAGTGCAAGCTTCTTCTTGGTTAACAGAAATACTCGCCCACACATATTATACATCAAATCGATCGGCTTGGTCTCAAGAACCCATCCTGCTCTCTGATTGGCCGAGAAAGTTCAAGCAATGCTTATTTCAGTTCAGCTACTCAGCATCATCAGCAATCAGTTTTAAAATTCAGAATATCTTGCTAAATTCACAATTCAACTAATTGTGAAAACTACATACACTCAAATATGAGCTGTTTAAACATTTTAGCTGCTCAGTTTTTTAAACTATGCTTAGATATTTCAGTTTTCTGTGGTTTAGGATTTTTTTCTATATTCTCTACCCACTTTTCGGGCTTTTTAAAACTTTTTAGCAATTTTTTTGTCTTAAGAACACATTGCGCCCCCCCCCCCCACATCCCTGCTCTCTGATTGGCTGAGAGATTTCAAGCTTCTTCTGAGTTAACAGAAATACACCCCCAGACATGTCATACATCATATTGATCGGCTTGGTCTCAGGAAACCAGCCGTCCCCCAGCCCTGCTCTCTGATTGGCCGAGAGAATTCAAGCTTCTTCCAAGTTAACAGAAATATGCACACATACATGTTATACACCAAATCCATCAGCTTGGACTCAGGAAACCAGCCGTCCACTATGCCTGGTCTTTGATTGGCTGAGAAAGTTTTGAAACATCAAAGTTTAATTTCTGCTCTTTCTAACAGTTTTTTTATCTCATTCTGCTAACTTTGACAATTGAACTCATTTTCAACTTCACTTCAGTTCTAATGAATGTTCATCTATCAGTTTCAGCTGCTAAATTCACAGTTCAGCTAATTGTGAAAATGTAACTATTAAATTATTCCTACTCAAATACCAGCTGTTTAAACATTTCAGCTGTCCAGTTTTTTAAACTGTGTACTGAGACTTCAGTTTTCTGATGTTTAGAATTGTTTTCTCTTTTCTTCACTTACTTATTTGGCTTTATTACACTTGTTAGTGATTTTTTGCTCCTAAATCTTTAAATCTTTTCAGGTCATTTTTACAATTATGCTAAATTTTCGCAGCAGAAAACTGCTTATTTCAGTTCAGCTACTCAGCTATCAGTTTAAAAATTCAGCATATCCTGCTAATTTCACAATTCAACTAACTACTTATACTCAAATATGAGCTGTTTAAACATTTTAGC
Organism: Aphyosemion australe; assembly: GCA_006937985.1. Taxonomy (NCBI): domain Eukaryota; kingdom Metazoa; phylum Chordata; class Actinopteri; order Cyprinodontiformes; family Nothobranchiidae; genus Aphyosemion; species Aphyosemion australe. The sequence continues at coordinate 261,756 of SSNS01000397.1, read as the reverse complement.
TGCTCAGTTTTTTAAACTATGTTTAGAGATTTCAGTTTTCTGCTGTTCAGGATTTTTTTTTCTCTATTCTCTACTTAAATTTCGGGCTTTTAAAAACTTTTTAGCAATTTTTGCTCCTGAAACTTCAAATACATTCAGCACATTTTGACAATTAAGCTTAGTTTTAGCTTCAATTCAGCAGTTTCAGCTATCATATTCAGCAATAAAGCATTCAAACGCATTTCTGCAAGAAATGCAATTTATCTAGTTATGTTTACTCTGTACAATGTAGCTGTGCATCTTGTATTAACAAATGGATCTTGTGTCACACATTTTCTCCAAATGCATCATTAGTCACAGCGTGATTACATAGCTAGTTCAAAATATGAAAAATAGTGATCCCTCTGTGGGGAATCAGCGAGTCAGCAAGCCAGTCCTTTGGCGATGTTGATGTGTCTCAGGAATGCATATTGGTCGATTTCCATGTAGGCTTGCATCTCAGTCGCCAGGATGATGTCAGGTAGGGCCACAGGTATTTGAGGCCAGGCAAGTAGGACTATCTTCCCTCGACAGCCATCTTTTGTGTCGTGATGTCCAGTGGAATGGTGTAGTTGGCTTTCTTACAGGGAGTTGGTATCCGTGGGTGAGTAGATAAACCAAAAAGGCACACTTTGTCCAACATTGTGTTGTATCGCCACAGACCTGTAGTGTGAGATGACGTAGGCATATGTGCACAGACATAGCAGGTGGTGTTGGTAGTCAGGTGTGCAGTGGTGTACATAAACTGCCACCACAAGTTTGTTGCATATGGATGAGGGTATTCCTTATGGGAGCCTCGGTTTATAAATATTTTACTTCTTTCCACTCTGGGATTGGCAGGTGCACAAAGCAGGTAGATGAGCAGTAGGCACACTGCACATAGGTGGTATAGTTTAAAGGGACACAAACAGTCACGATATCAGTAGTAGAAACTGAACTGGTGGGGTTTGGATCTTCAGTAGCACAGCTGGGATGAGCATTGTACCATTCAGGGGTCTTGGCGAGGGTAGTTTCTCATTTGGTGATTTAGCTCTTGCTCAGAATATAGTAAACGGATATTCATGGTGATTATGGCAGCCATAGTCACAACACCGCTAAGCAGCCACCACTTCTGGCGTGGCTCCATCCTTGCGGCTAGGCTACAAAGACCCTGATATGAAAAGAAACTAAACTGGAGAGCAGCCTCTGGAGTCTTCACGAACGTTGAGACGAAGTGGGCACTAAAAGACCACTCCCCCGTGGAGTTTGACTTTACTGCACCCCCAGGACTTTAATAATTTCAGAGCTCTTTGCAACTTATAGCGACTAAGGCGGATACAGGAAGGTCTTTCCGCAATTTTCACTGCTGAGTAGCACTTGGTACAAGCTGGACCAGTTCTTTCTTTTGATGACTTTAATGAAGATCCAGTCTCCTGGTTTGACTAGCAGTTTCTCCTGTGGGGAAATAGAATCAGACGGCAGTAAATGTGTAATGGACACTTTTCTCAGGTTTAAAACTGTTCTCATGCAGTTTGCTAGAGTAGCTTGCTCTGTAGCCTGCCGTGTGCAATTTTGCATGCTTAACAAAAAGATTTTAAAGTAGGAATTTGTTCTATATTCCATTAGTGGTATATCCATTGTTTTAAAAAGGGGAAGTTAGGTTGTAGAAATTTCCCCCTCTTTTTTTTTGGTCTCACGTTGCCTTGTGAGTTGTCTCACACATGTTTCACATGCTCTACAAATTTTTTTTAATAAGAATTTAATCCAAAGGTAGTAAAATATTTGTTAATTATATCCTGCATTCCCCGCTGTTTGACATTTTGGCACATGCCATATGTCAAAATGGCTGCAGCTTTAAAAAGTGAGTTAGGCAGAATAGGCTTGTCACATACTATATAGAGAACTAGTGCTTGTTTCAATGTGACAAATGCTTTTTCTGTTTCAAGCGACCACCGTACATGATCTGTCATAACCATAGGTGTCACATGGACTACATCCATGAGAGGTTGTGCTTTGTTTGTTTTTTTATTTTTTTTTATTATTTGTCCTATATAGAATCTGTTTTATCTTGTCAACCAGTTCATCATTACCACTGCCATGGGCATTGTTTCACCAAAATCTGTAATTTTCTTGTAATTCTCGTCAAATTTAGAATAAGATTTTAAAACTTGTATATTATTTTTTTCCCTATGATAAAGTCTACATTAATAAAGTTATTTAATTTCTTCAGTGCTCATTAATTAGAGTAACAACAATAGTCCTATATTAACCTAGTAGATATAACGTCTCCCACATTTGCTGTTCCATCATACTGCATAAATACCATAAAAATGCACCCTTAAAGGCTAAATGCCTACTCGTAAGGACAGAATAAATCAAACTTATTTTATTTTGCATTTTACAGTGGGAAACAACTTTTAAAACCATCAGAGAGAAATAAATCAAATCAATAATAAAAAAATGCTAGTTTTAGTTTTATCCCAAAAATCATTCAATAAATCAAGGCAGCCATAACCCTCAAACATATTGGTATTAATATAATGATTATTAATTTATAGTATTCTTTTATTTATTTTCCCCAGCTAAATAACTGTAGTTTGTTCTTCTCTGGAAGACTGTGCAAGCTCTGCCTCACAAAGCTTCCCATTGTTATTGGAAACCGCCCTAAAGGTTTCCATCTTGAGGATAAGGGAAAACCTGTCTGTTTCCTCCCCTTTTACAAGTGTCTATGGGCAGAAAACATACATGGTGGGGGCTGTTTGATCTAAGATCGTTGGGACATAAGGAAGAAGATCTGTCAAGGAAGGGTACAATTTATTGGGTGTGGGAGTCGCCAGGCCTGTGAGTGTAAGTAGTTGAGCGGTAGCTGCTCCCTGCTCAGGTTCTGGTTCCGCTGGTGAATTAACCACTAAGGTGACTGGGGTTTCATTGTCTTCAGGCCTGACAAACATGTCTTTATTTTCTTTTACTTTTCCAGCTTGTATTATACTGGTTTTTCTGCTAATAGTCATTTTTACTTTTTTTTTATGCTCTGTTTCTATATAATAGTGGCTTTTTCTGCTAAAACTTCATATTTCTCCAATCCATTCTGTGACTTTGACAATTAAATTCGGTTCAGTTCCAGCTCATTTCTTAGGCATCTTCAGCTATCAGTTTTACATTCATCTAGTTACATTCAAATCTGCCATTTTAGTAACACTAAAATGTACACTTTTGTGTTTTGTTGTAATTTTACCACACTACAACTTATTATCAGACCTTCATTTAATTATTCATTTATTATATTTCCCTTTTAGCTGTTTCATAAAAATCTCTAGCTCTGTCGGTTTTTAATTAGTGTAAGGAATTATAACAATTTACTTATTTAGTTATTTATTCTTTCAATAAGACTCAATGATTGTCAGGACCTATAGTCCTGGTTTTACAGGTACATATTTCACATTCATCCCCCATATTACCTGCCTATCTCTGTGTCTGCCCTTTTGCTGCATCACACTGGACACAGAACTGACCTCAGGACGACATTCACACACACGCACACACAACACTGTACACCCATGTATGGCGACAGAAGCGATTTCTTAACTACACATTTAGTCTTTTCACAAAATTTGCAAACAATAGGATTTTCAATGTTCAGAGGTGATAATCCAATATGCAGTTTTTTGAGTCCAACAGGTTCTGCTAACCTCTTTTACAGCCCGGGCCTCACCTCATGTGCACTGAAATTACCTCTGTCATTTTACTTTTTATTTTGATATTTTTTTTCTAACCATTTCTATTTTGCCTTTTGCCTAGTTGGTTCTCCCATTAGTTGAGATTCACTTAACCATTTCTTTTTATATTTATTTATCTATTGAACTAATATTTTATAAATAAACTGCTATTATACTTAAGTCTTCATCTAACTATTTATCATTTTTATTCTTCATTGACAGATTTATTCACTTATTCCATTCATTACACATTTGTGATGTTAACCATCCTTATAATTCCAAACCAAAATTACTGTTAATTTGCTCAAATGTTCTTGACATTTAGCACCTTGTTCTTTATTGTACTCTAAATAGAAACCACACCAATATTCCATCTACAAATCCATCTCATCCATTAACTTGTTTATGATGTAATTCAAGTTTTTATCAACATTATCATTAATTCTTTGACATAAATCTTTCTAAAAACACCATCCCTAAATCATACTTCTCTCCTGTCTCACTTATTTATTTTATATTTATCTTTTAATAAACAAAGTGGCCCCCTTGACTCCCAAAGCTCTAGGTTCGCCACTGTGAAAAATCTTCCTGCTGCTCTGTTTGACTCGTCTCCTCTCACTTATGCAAGCTTAATCTTACTGTCCTCTTGCGTTTATAACTTATGGTAGTCTTTTAAAACCTTTAAAGGAGAACTATGTTTTGCGTTTTTATTCTTTTTGGATCTTTGTGATTTCTTAATCATCCATATAACCAAAAACAGGGTTTCCGCGGGGCATTAAAAAGCATTAAAAGTCATTAAATGCAATTTTCAAAAATTGAGGCCTTAAATGGCATTAAAAATCATTAAATTAAATTCTCAGTGGCATTAAATTTTTTCAAGAAATATTCTTAAACAATTAAAAAAAAATTTGTCTTTATTGGGATTTGTTGTGAAATTCGTACGTTTGAGTAAACACGCTGGCGGAACCATTTCGATTATTGCTTCTGTTCCGACCGGTGTCGTAAAACCGGATGTTCGACAAGAAGCTGGCGCGCTGGATCGTGAGGAGTAAACGGAAAATGGGGAAATGCAAATTCCAGCAAAAGTGGTTGGAAAACGACAAATTCAGGGTATGGCTGCAGCCCGTTAATGGTCAAGATGGAGAAGGATTTTGTAGTGTTTGTAAAAAAAAATTTAAACTTGGGACAATGGGTGTGAACGCTGTGAAATCTCACATGCAGTCGCACAACCACAAAACAGCCATAAAAGGCAGACAGCAGCTAACTGTGGCTAGTTACTTTTCTGTAACCAGCAATGTGACGTCTTCTACAACTACCGTGACCACAACAAGCAGCACAACTGCAGCTGTGAACCCTGCCGTCGGAACATCAAGCACGTTTCAGAAATCGTTTGGATCGCCTGCGGCGTTGCAGGCAGAGGTGCTCTGGTGTCTGAACACTGCCGTGCAGCACCACTCCTTTGCATCCAATGAAGGTGTTTCGGAGTTGTTCCAGGCAATGTTTTCGGATTCGGAAATAGCTAAATCTTTCACCTGTGGAAAGGACAAGACAAGCTACATTTTAAAGTTTGGACTCGCCCCACATTTCAAAAAAGAACTGGTTACTGCAGCTAACAACGCTGGACCATTTGTGCTGATGTTTGATGAAAGCTTCAACTAGTCCACAAAAAATAAACAACTAGACGTCCATATTCGATTTTGGGAGGCTGGTGCTGTTCAGTCACGTTATCTTGGATCACAATTTATGGGACATTCAAAGGCTGAAGATCTGCTGCACTATTTCAAAGTGAGTACATTTGTACTTTTGTTTATGAATTGGTATTCAGATGAATTAAAGAGACAAGATGTGTTCATTTTTTTGAGGCTTTTTGCTTTTAGATAGTTTTAATCAGCAAATTTTGAAATTACTATAAGCAAATTTCAAATCAAGTATGTTGTAATGTTTTCAGGTTTTCTTTCTCATGTCAAATAATTAAATTAAATTTTTTTATATATTCATAGGATTGTGTGTGCCTGCTAGACATGAAGAATCTCCTTTCCATCAGTATGGATGGGCCAAATGTGAACTTGAAGTTTTTAAATCAGTTCCAGCAAGAGCATGCTGAACTACATGGAGGCCGCCAATTAATAAATGTTGGAAGCTGTGGACTGCACACTCTGCACAATTCACTCAAGACTGGCTTCTCTACATGGAATATTGAGAAACTGTTAAGAACAGTGCACTTTCTTTTTCACAATGTCCCTGCAAGAAGAGAAGATTTTACAAAACTTACAGGCTCATCTCGTTTCCCACTCCCATTCTGTGGACACAGATGGGTGGAAAATCTTCCTGTTGCAGAGAGAGCTATTGAAGTATGGCCAAAGCTTAAAGAGTATGTGAAGGCAGTCCATAGGAAAGAACTACCAAACCCTGGAACCTCTTTATTTGATACTATTCAAGCAGCAAATGAAGATCCCCTGATTTCAGCCAAACTTCAGTTTTTCATGGCAATCTCCAGAACTTTTTGTCCATTTTTAAAGAAATACCAAACAGATGAGCCAGTCCTGCCATTCCTGTGCAGCGACTTGACAGAGTTGTTGATGGTAATAATCTGCTTCATTTATAGACATTTCTCAGTTTTAAAGTGGGTAATCTACAAATTTTTTTTCATTTGATAGAGTCTACTGAGACGTTTCATTCAAAGGGAGCTGCTACAAGACATCACTCCCTTTCAGTTGGCCAAACTGGACACCACTGACCAGAGAAACTGGGTCAACGTGAGCCACGTTGACATTGGCTTGGGTGCTGAGTCTGCCATTAAGGTATTGTTTATTTTTTTATATGTATATTTAAAAAAATACTTAAAACACACTGCATTAATTCCCGATATTATTTGATGCTATCCATTCTTGGTAGGCTCTTCAAAGCAAACCTAACAACAGAGTAGGTGACCTCACTGCCCTCGAATTTAGAAAGGACTGCATAAGATGCCTCTCAAGCATTGTTAAGAAAGTGCAAGAAAAGAGCCCTTTGAAATACCCCACTGTCAGGCAGATTGCATGCTTGGACCCCTCCATCATGAGCAGAGACCCAGAATGGTGCAAGGGAAAGATGAAGTCTCTAGTTCAAAGATTTCTGCAGGACAAGCAGTTGACAGGAGGGATTTCTGCTGGTAGGAATTTTATAGGGAATGCTTTAAAATAAAGGTTATGACTAGCTTTTAAAGGCAGGGTCCGTAAGTTGATGTTATCAGAGCAAGGAGGGGGAGATTTTAAAATTCGAAAGGCTGTTACTCTATCCCCGGCCTTCCTGAATGAGCCAAAAGCCATGCCTCCTAACGTGCACATGCAGGGAAAGCCAAGTCAAGAGAGAACATCGGAAATGCAGCGCTATTGGTCAACGTGGTAGGCTTGCAGAAATGATTAGTTTAGCTGTAAAGCCAGGGGAGGGACTTAGGAGAAAAATAAAATATGAAAGATGACTTACTTTTTCTCATAGAACAGGGTCAGATGATCACATTTAAGTATTTTTAAAGTTATTTTAACAATTCCAACTTACGTACCCTGCCTTTAATGCATGCACATTTTAAACAAAATTGACAATCTGTTGTCTTAAACAGTGTGTGTGTGTGTGTGTGTATATATATATATATATATATATATATATATATATATATAATACAAAAAGTTTACATTGATATCCTGTACCAATGTGATGTCTGAATAAATGTCCATCCATTAAAGTGGATTAGATTTAATTACTGCTTTTTGTGTTGTTGCAGGTGATACTGTTGTGCAACAGTTTGACAGCTTTCTCTCTCTGCATGGCAAAAGTGAGGAGCTCCTCTCTTTCAAACCCATGGAGCAAAGACTTGATGCTTTTCTTCGTGATGCTCTCAACCAGACTTATCCTGAGCTCTGGAGTTTCCTTCAGCGCCTGTTGCTTCTATCTCATGGTCAAGCTACAGTAGAGAGAGGCTTCTCTGTGAACAGGGAAGTAGAGGCTTGCAACATAAAAGAAGAAACTGTTGAGGCCCAGAGACTAGTCTGTGACCAAGTTAGAGCTTGTGGGGGGGTTCTCAAAGTTCCCCTCACAAAAGAGCTACTGGCATCTGTAGCATCAACCAGGACTAGATATAGGATCTACCTTGAGGAAGTGAGACAAAAGCGAGAGAGTGCCATGCGTGGACTTAAGATAAAAGCTTTGGAAGATGAGCTAGAACAGCTGAAAAAGAAAAGGGAGATATTAAGGGTGGTGTGTGTCAGCCTTCAGAAAGATGCTGATCAACTAGCTGAACAGGCCGAAAACAAACCGAGCACGCTTATGGCTCAAATGTTAACAAAATCTAATACTCTAAGGAAGAGACACAGGGACAAATGCAGTGAACTGGAAAATGTTGAGTCAGAGCTGGAATCAAAAACTAGCGAGCTAAGACACATGCATTAATCCTGTTGTGTGTAAAAAAAAATGCTGTAGCATGTTCCATAACATGCAACATTCCATGTAACTATGCATTTGCTATGTTCCAGGCATACATTTTTTGTTGTTTATCTCAGGGTACATTATAATGCATTGAGTTCCCAGAGGATTTTTTATGTACATATATATCCGTGGCTTCTCATGTGTGTTTGTTAATGGCAATAAAAGGGTAAAAATATGACATTAAAATGGCATTAAAAAGCATTAAATTTGTTTTGCTGATTTCTGCAGAAACCCTGAAAAATAATTCAGGAGGGTAACAATACAACACACGATTAAGGTCAGGTTAAATGCTATTAGTACATGGCAAATTCAGTCATTTTCAAGCATTTAAAAAAATGTTTAAAATTTTATTCTAATGCCTTATTTTGTACTTTTTGTCTCCTATTTCGATCTATAGTTTTAGTCTGCGTTGTGTAATTTGTTTTTAAATGTCTATTTTATGCCTACTATTGATACATATAAGGATGTTAAATTATACACAGAAAAAACAGCGAGACACCTCTCATTTACTTCAACCGCCGTCTGGCTTGTGTTGGCACCGTCAGGTTTCCACCAGACCGTCTTTTGGATGAAATTATGTGTCTTGTCTATTTACCTTAAAAGAACCTAGGGTCGCTCTTACATTTTGTTTGTCACAGTCAGTTAATATAAACCCTCTCCTGTTTTTACTAAAGTAGTAAAATTACAGGTTTTTTACTTGACTCCGCAAGAAGGACTTAAAACCTCTATTTTACTCTGTGCCACAAGATGGGCTTTAAACCACTATTTTACCTAATCGCTGTAGGAAGGACTTTAAACCTAATTTTCACCTAGTCGCCGTAGGAGGGAATTTAAACCCAATTTTCACCTAGTCGCCGTAGGAGGGAATTTAAACCCAATTTTACCTAATCGCCATAGGAAGGACTTTAAACCTAATTTTCACCTAATCGCCATAGGAGGGAATTTAAACCCAATTTTACCTAATCGCCGTAGGAAGGACTTTAAACCTAATTTTCACCTAATTGCCGTAGGAGGGAATTTAAACCCAATTTTACCTAATCGCCGTAGGAAGGACTTTAAACCTAATTTTCACCTAATTGCCGTAGGAGGGAATTTAAACCCAATTTTACCTAATCGCCGTAGGAAGGGCTTTAAACCTAATTTTCACCTAATCGCTATAGGAGGGAATTTAAACCCAATTTTACCTAATCGCCGTAGGAAGGACTTTAAACCTAATTTTCACCTAATTGCCGTAGGAGGGAATTTAAACCCAATTTTACCTAATCGCCGTAGGAAGGGCTTTAAACCTAATTTTCACCTAATCGCCATAAGAGGGAATTTAAACCCAATGAACCTCTGCTTAATTTTTAAGTTTTACACGGTCTTAGCCGCGGCGAGCCCAGAAACCGCCGTCTGCCTCTCTTTCTTTATAGTACTGTATTTTGTGACTGACAAACTCTTCCCTCTCTGTGTAAATTCAAAAACCCTTTTATTTAGGAATCGATAGTATGAACATACTCACTTCCCGTAGGAATGGCAAAACGTCTGTCGTCTGTCCCGTTCGTTAGACCGGTGGATTCCGTGGCCCCGCAGGTCCGGAGGATGAGGTAATCCTAATCAGACTGGCCTGTCGAACAATATCAGGTCGCAGGTCTTTGGAGTTTTACCATGTGGATTTTGCAGTCCTTTTCTAGATCTTTGAGACCTTCGGGGTGTCCAGGAATCCGGGTCACGGCGCCAAGATGTCAGGGTTATTCTTTTACCCTACAATTGACCAGGCTTTGGTAAAACAGAAGACAGACACCAGTGAATAAGTTTTAAATTCTCTGCAGAGGAGAGCGTATGTTAAGGCACAAGACCTCAGCATGCACTCTGTCTGTTTCCTCTCTGCTGTAGTCTTTTATTACCCAGAAAATGAGGGAGTGGTTTACATGTTATGCAAACTTAAGCATGTTATGATGTGAAAAACAGCTGATATGACAAACAGCTGATCTGTAACTTGTTGTTCTGATAGAACCTGGATGTTCCAGGTTTATACACACACAGCAGTTAATAGTGGATCACAGAGAGATTACTTACAGCTGAACACACATATTATATGATAAAACAAACCCATCTGCTGTCTGAGTCATATGATATTAATCTCTGACAAGGCTCAGCTGAGACGTGTATCATATAGTCTCTTTGTTCTTTGGGACATGTGGTCTTAATCTCTGCTCAGTCAGTAGCACAATATTTATGTTTACTCTATCAAGTGATGTTTTTTTTCTCTTCCCTACATATCTAATAGAGATTTGAAATTAAGAAGAAATAAACTTGCAAAAAAGTATGGGGTTTTTTATGGGATGTTGATATTAGTGGAAAACTAATTCAAAATTAACATAATTAGATCCCAAAAGCGTTACAGGTACTTTTACTATCATTCTGTTGTGGAAAGTCAGTGCAATTATTTAATGAAAACGCTGAAAAGCTGCTTAAACCTGCATTTTTATTGTGGGTCTGTCTGTTTTATTAAAATGAGTTGATGGTTTAAATAATTTTAGCTAAAGTTACTCAGAGCCACTGTAGAAGGTCTAAAGAGCCTGAGTTAAGCTGTGGTAACGAGAGGAACTGTGAAATAGTCTGAAAGCTGTTTGCTTGTTCAAGTTGAATTCAAATAGAATATATAGTACATGAAATAAATAATGATGATAATAATACTTTTATATTTACAAGTGATGTTGGTGCAAAAAGGCAGAATAGAAGTTTTTTTTTACTTAATCTCGTTGCATTAGAATTTCACATTGTCCCACATTGGGTAAATGGAATATTTTCAGATGTGTTCTGTGAATTAGTAGCCTAGTGAACTAGACCAAATTCTTGCTTTGCAGAGTTTGGTCTAGGCACGCTTCATAGGAACTCTCGCTGCCTGTGGTTGTCCAATCACAGCTCGCTATAGTTTTGGTTGGGCCAATCACAGCGCTCTATATTGTGGGCCAATCACAGAGCGGGAGTAGCCGATGACGTCAGCGCTGCGGCCGCGAACCCAAGCAACATGGCGGCGCAGGAAACACGTTCGTTTGAAATGGCTTTGACATCAACATTGAATTATTTAGACTCCAATGTGCATAAGTTTGTCGGCTATACTTAGCGGCTTCTTATTTTTATCAAACTAAGTAGTGCAATGTCCCAGTACACCTGATATTTGCATGTTTTTCATACAAAAACTACAGAAATCATTGATGTCAGACGCCATTACTGCCTCCCGCTTTTCCGTCGCTGTGATTATGTCACGTTGTTCGTTACTCTGATTGGTCCTAGCGCTATCCAATTGCATGCTGACATTTTGAAAAACAACCGTAGATCCCGCCTCACGACTGAGAGCCATCAATGGTTCGTGGCCAGACTATATATTCACATATATAGGATGGCTTGCCAGGCTAGTGAATTAGTCTCATAATCATTGTTAATATGATCCCTAGTAATTTTCTGATCAATTCTGTCATTATATTTTTCAGTTTTTTTGGGCAGAGTGACTGTGGTAGAAAATTGTTTGCATTTTGCAAAAACTCCCATTGATGAGTTTTTAAAATGATTCTAACAGGTTATTGTTGCAATAAAAGAATGTAAATGTCAGAGGTCACTACAAAACCCAGTAGATGCATAGATGCAAATCTGCAGCATACGAGGACCTTGTTCCGGGTGGGCGGGGGTTAGTTGTAACGTTTTTCATACCATCTAAGTTTGCAGGTAATTAGATTCATGTAAACTATTAAAATAAAATCATTTTTTTTTCTCCTATGCCAGTTGTTTGCTTGCGTTTCCGTACCACGTGACTTGACGTACCATTGCTACAGCCTTGCTGTCCTGAACGTGACGTGTCCCACCAATTGATGAAGCTGAAAATAAAGCAATGTAGTATTTAAAAAGAATATATTAGTGTTTAACAGTTGATTAGTTCATTGCGATAAAGTCTTGATTTTTATTTTCTAAGGTCTTAAAAAGTCTTGAAAAGGTCTTAAATTTAAGTTTGAGATTCCTGCATATACCATGTTCTAGATCAATGTGGACCAGTGTTTTAACCTGAAGATGGACATATACAGTGGAGGAAATAATTATTTGACCCCTCGCTGACTTTGTAAGTTTGTCCAATGACAAAGAAATGAAAAGTCTCAGAACAGTATTAATTTTAATGGTAGGTTTATTTTAACACCTCCGACAGAACTTTGAACGTGTCACGGGGGAGGCAGGGGACATTGAGTCCGAATGGGCCATGTTCCGTGACTCCATTGTCGAGGCTGTTGACCGCAGCTGTGGCCGCAGGGTGGTCGGTGCCTGTCGTGGCGGCAATCCCCGAACCCGCTGGTGGACACCCGTGGTTAGGGATGCTGTCAAGCTGAAGAAGGAGTCCTATCAGGTCTTTTTGGCCTGTGGGACTCTGGAGGCAGCTGATAGATACCGGCAGTCCAAGCGGAATGCGGCTCGGGTGGTCGCGGAGGCAAAAACCCGGACATGGGAGGAGTTCGGTGAGACCATTGAACAAGACTTCTGTACGGCTTCGAAGAGATTTTGGTCCACCATCCGGCGCCTCAGGAGGGGAAAGCAGTGCACTACCAACACTGTTTACAGTGGGGAGGGTGTGCTGCTGACCTCGACTCGGGAGGTTGTGAATCGGTGGGCCGAGTACTTCGAAGACCTCCTCAATCCCACCGGCACGTCTTGCAGGATGGAAGCAGAGTCTGGGGACTTTGGGTTGGGCTTTCCAATCTCTGGAGCCGAGGTCACTGAGGTGGTCAAAAAACTCCTCAGTGGAAAGACTCCGGGGGTGGATGAGATCCGCCCAGATTTCCTTAAGGCTCTGGATGTTGTGGGGCTGTGTTGGTTGACGCGGCTCTGCAATATCGCGTGGATATCGGGGGCAGTTCCACTGGACTGGCAGACCGGGGTGGTGGTCCCCCTATTTAAAAAGGGGGACCGCAGGGTGTGTTCCAACTACAGGGGGATCACACTCCTGAGCCTCCCTGGTAAGGTCTATTCAAGGGTTCTGGAGAGGAGGGTCCGTCGGCTAGTCAAACCTTAGATCCAGGAGGAGCAATGTGGTTTTCGTCCTGGCCGTAGAACACTGAACCAGCTCTATACCCTTGGGGGGGTCCTGGAGGGTGCCTGGGAGTTTGCCCAACCAATCTACATGTGTTTTGTGGATTTGGAGAAGGCGTTCGACCGCATCCCTCGGGGGGCCCTGTTGGGGGTACTCTGGGAGTATGGGGTATCAGGCCCCTTGATACAGGCTGTTAGGTCCATGTACGACCAGTGTCAGAGCTTGGTCCGCATTGCCGGCAGTAAGTCAGGCTCGTTTCCGGTGAGAGTTGGACTCCGCCAAGGCTGCCCTTTGTCACCGATTCTGTTCATAACATTTATGGACAGGATTTCTAGGTGCAGTCAAGGTGGTGAGGGGATCCGTTTTGGTGGCCTAAGGATCAGGTCACTGCTTTTTGCAGATGATGTGGTCCTGTTGGCTTCATCAGAACGTGATCTCCGGCTTTCGCTGGAGCAGTTCGCAGCCGAGTGTGAAGCAGCTGGGATGAGAATCAGCTCCTCTAAATCGGAAAAGGGTAGAATGCCTTCTCCAGGTCAGGGGCAAAGTCCTGCCCCAAGTGGAGGAGTTCAAGTATCTTGGGGTCTTGTTCACAAGTGAGGGAAGGGTGGAGCATGAGATCGACAGGCAGATTGGTGCTGCGTCTGCAGTGATGGGGGCGTTGTACCGGTCTGTCGTGGTGAAGAGAGAGCTGAGCCGAAAGGCGAAACTCTCGATTTACCGGTCGATCTACGTTCCTACCCTCACCTATGGTCACGAGCTTTGGGTAGTGACCAAAAGAACGAGATCGCGGATACAAGTGGCCGAAATGAGTTTTCTCCGCTGGGTGTCTGGGCTCTCCCTTAGAGATCGGGTGAGAAGCTCGGTCATCCGGGAGGGGCTGCTCCTCCACATGGAGAAGAGCCAGTTGAGGTGGCTTGGGCATCTAATTAGGATGCCTCCTGGATGCCTCCCTGTTGAGGTTTTCCGGGCACGTCCAACCGGGAAGAGACCCAAAGGAAGACCCAGGACACGCTGGAGGGACTATACCTCTCAGCTGGCCAGGGAACACCTTGGGATTCCCCCAGAGGAGCTGGCCCAAGTGGCTGGGGAGAGGGAAGTCTGGGCCTCCCTCCTTAAGCTGCTGCCCCCGCGACCCGACTCCGGATAAGCGGATGAAAAAGGAATGAATGGATGGATGGTTTATTTTAACATCAAAATGAAAATTCAAAAAATAACTTTAAATAAAAGAAACTGATTTGCATTTCATTGAGTGAAATAAGTATTTGAACCCCTACCAACCATTAAGAGTTCTGGCTCCCACAGAGTGGTTAGACACTCCTACTGAATTAGTCACCCTCATTAAAGACACCTGTCTTAACAAGTCACCTGTATAAAAGACACCTGTCTTAACTAGTCACCTGTATAAGGCTACGTTCACACTACAGGTCTTGATGCTCAATTCTGATTTTTTGAGTAAATCCGATTTTTTTGTGAGGCTGTTCACATATAACTGAAAAGAGACATCAAACACTCTCCAGTGTGAACGCTTCATGGCCCCAAAGCGACCCGCATGCGCAGAAGACAAGAAGTCACAGTCAGAACCAGGAGAGGTGGAGTTGTGATGTGAAAGCCTCCACTGACAGTTCAGCCACAGGATCACACCTGAGTCTCTCGTTTTGGGGTGGAAACTATTTTAAAAATTATTTTACTCCTTATTCCCGCCGTCTTCCCCAGTTAGTATTCCCTGAAAATGTTTTGGTATTAAGTTCATTCACGGAACCCCCCCGCCCCACTGTCATGGAGACCGAGACCGGAGATGCGCTTCGCTCCAGCAGCACCTCCCGCTCTCATGTTTTCTTGTATTTTTAATTCCAAAACTTGACAGGATGTCCCACAGACCCCTGAATCCTTCTGTCAGTGCTGCTCTTCAGCGCTCCTCCTCAGAAAAGTGCTGACACGACGCTCACCTCCGCTGAGCATTGACGTAGGAGGTAGATTTAATGCAACATGACCGTTCAGACTGCAGTCACTTTCAAAAAATGCACATATGTGTCGCAATCAGTACTACATATTGAAACGACCTGGATCGGATTAGGAAAAATCGGATCTGTGCTGTTAACAGCTCCAGTGGCCTAGTGCTAGAGTGTCCGCCCCGGAACTGGGAGATCAGGGTTCGATTCCCGGTCGGGTCATACCAAAGACTTTGAAAAAATGGGACCCAATGCCTCCTCGCTTGACACTCAACACTAAGGGGTTGGATTGGGGGGTTAAACCACCAAATAGTTCCCGAGCGCAGCCACAGCTGCAGCTCACTGCTCCCCACCATGGGGATGGTGTCAAATGCAGAGATGTAATTTCACCAGTGTGTGATGAATACTTGGGACTTTAATTTTAACTTCAGACTGTCACAAAAAAATCAGATAAGGGTCACAGGCAGCTCAACATGCGGATTTGATGCGCTTTTGCCTGCAGTGTGAACATAGCCTAAAAGACACCTGTCTTAACTAGTCACCTGTATAAAAGACACCTGTCCACATAATCAATCAAGCAGACTCAAAACTCTCCAACATGGGAAAGACCAAAGAGCTGTCCAAGGACGTCAGAGACATCTGCACAAGGCTGGAATGGGCTACAAAAAGCAAGACTCTGGGAGAGAAGGTGACAACTGTTGGTGCAATTGACCTTTCGCCAAGCCCCGCCCCGCCCCCCTTAGTTACTGTTGCCAACTCTGACAATAAGTGGATCAAATACTGCAGCGCCGCAGATTTCCGCGATGGAAAGAAGTAGACAGATGCATGTCAGCGACATTTTTTGGAGCAATTCGTCCTCAATATCATCCCGATAGAGGCAAAAAGGGTTACAGTATGCAGTGGAGGGATATATTAGTGTCTGCTCTGCTGAGCGAAGCGTAGCAGGGAACAAGGAGTTTGGAGTTTGGGAGAAGGTCCGGCGTCCGGGGACGCGTGGATCCAAGGATCTGTGGCGGCGACGCGGTGTCCCTGTGAGCTGTCAGATGATCTGAGCTGCAGGCAGCTCTAACGGAGAAAAGCACTGCATCGCTCAGTTTATCATCTCAGCTGAGTTTATAAAATGTAATTTTTTATGCCCGTGTTTACTTTCATTTTTAGTTCCCGGCCGGAGCTCGGCATTAATTCATCACGTGATCATGACACCACCCGCTGTTGCGCCAAGGCTTAATGTGCGTTTATAAGACACACGGTTGAGGTAATATTACGCTGATTTGCCGGCACGGTGTGTCTTATCTAAAAGGGTCTTGGATAGTCTGGGAGGCGGACCTCCACCCAGCCGCGGGCGGGGGGAGCACTCATGCTTGCTGGCTTGCTGGTTGAGCTCGATGAGGAGGTTCTGAAGGGAAACAAAGGAGACACGACTACTATCGAGGCTAATGCTTAGTAGTAAATTAGGCTTAGCTTCATCATTTTGTTTGGAGCTGTCGGATACTAACGGTTGCTATGATGTGTGATTGGACAATAGCCATTCTGGGGGCGGGGCCGGCGAAAGGCTAATTGTTCCAAAATGAAAGGAGCACAAAATGACCATCATTAAATCTCGGTCTGTGGCTCCTCGCAAGATCTCACCTCGTGGGGTATCAGTGATTCTGAGAAAGGTGAGAAATCATCCTAGAACACGGGAGGAGTTGGTAAATGACCTCAAAGTAGCTGGGACCACAGTCACCAAGAAAACCATTGGAAACACATTACACCACAATGGATTCAAATCCTGCAGTGCTCGCAAGGTCCCCCTGCTCAAGAAGGCACATGTGCAGGCCCGTCTGAAGTTTGCCCATGAACACCTGAGTGATTCAGAGAGGGACTGGGAGAAGGTGCTGTGGTCAGATGAGACCAATATTGAGCTCTTTGGCATTAACTCAACTCACCATGTTTGGAGGAAGAAAAATGCTGCCTATGACCCCCAAAATACCCAAACCCACCGTCAAGCATGGAGGTGGAAACATTTTGCTTTGGGGTGTTTTTCTGTTAAGGGCACAGGACAACTTCACCACATCAATGGGAAAATGGACGAAGCCATGTATCATCAAATCCTGAGTGACAACCTCCTTGCCTCTGCCAGGAAACTGAAAATGGGTTGTGAATGGGTGTTCCAGCACGACAATGACCCAAAACATACAGCAAAGGCAACAAAGGAGTGGCTCAAGAAGAAGCACATTAAGGTCATGGAGTGGCCTAGTCGGTCTCCGGACCTTAATCCAATAGAAAACCTATGGAGGGAGCTGAAGTTCAAAGTTGCACAGAGACAGCCTCCAAACCTCAGTGATTTAGAGATGATCTGCAAAGAGCAGTGGACCAAAATTCCTCCTAAAACGTGAAAAACTTGTAGCCTGGCAAGCCATCCTATATATTAGGGATGGAGAGATTCACCGATCTGAGCCGGTGGTTCGTTCATGACGTTAGCGATGCGACTGCACCGGTAGCTTCAGTGCGCACCGGTTATAACTGACGGCTGTATCGCAATGTATCTTCCCGTACGTGCCTCTCATCGGTTAAAACCATGGTTACATCGATTACTTCATTGTTGTCCTCGTTTTTTGAGGCGCATTGAACGCACCGTCCTTCTCTTTTAGCGGAGGCCAGGTGGTGCGCAGCCGCAGTTAGAAAAACCATCGTGGGACAATATTAACTGACGTACGTGCTTCCTGTCTTGTCAAAATAAAACTTTCTAAAGTCCGTGTGAGCGGTTTCTGCAGCAGCGTATTCTTCCGAGCATTCTTTTTGATCTACACAACTAAAGCTTTGTGTGAGGTAATTTAAGATAATTCCTTATTATTGTAACATTTGTGCAGAACTAAACAACAGACAGAATGACATTTTAGTTCAGAGAAGTTCAATAAACAGCTGAGATGAACTCACATCTCAGCCTGGACTTTTCTCTTAAAGGAACAGTAACATTAGGCTACAACAGCTTTTAATATTGCCACATATGGATCATTACAATATTTAGAAGTGTTTTCAAATTTTTACTGTTTCATAATAATTCCAAATAATTGAAAAATGATGAACTCTAATAATTTTCTGATTCTGTTGGTTTATTTTTCTGTCTAAACCTAGTGTCAACCCCCTTATTTCAAGTATTGTAGCAATAATGTTATGTATAATATGTAAAATATCACTGATGATGTGCATTGTCTTTTAATGTTGCATTTATTGATTAATCAAAAACAATAGAGGATCAAATACATCCTTCACAGAAGAGAGGGAAAATCATTTTGATATTTAAAAATCAGATGTGGGCTGGAAAATCTTTTTAATGTGTTGAATCATTTAAAATAGCATCATGAAATGTATCGAATCGAAAATCGTTTTCAAATCATTAAATAATCGTCAGCAGGGATGAATCGTATCGAATCGTATCGCCAGAGGGTTTACCGTATCGTTAATGTATCGTATCGCCAGTAGCGTATCGAGATACGTATCGAATCGGCCTCAGTGGTGGAGATTCACATCCCTACTATATATGTGTATATATATAGTCTGGCCACGACCCATTGACGGCTCTCAGTCGTGAGGCGGGATCTACGGTTGTCTTTCAAACTGTCTGCACGCAATTGGATAGCGCTAGGACCAATCAGAGTGACGAACAACGTGACGTAATCACTGCGACGGAAAAGAGGGAGGCAGCAATGGCGTCTACCATCAATGATTTCTGTTGTTTTTTTATGAAAAACATGTGAATATCAGGTGTACTGGCACATTGCACTACTTTGTTTGATAAAAATAAGAAGCTGCTAAGTATAGCCGACAGACTTACGCACGTTGGAGTCTAAATAATCCAATGTTGATGACAAAGCCGTTTCAAACAAAAGTGGTTCTTGCGCAGCCACCATGTTGTTTGTGTTTGCGGTCGCAGCTCTGACGTCATTGGCTACTCCTGCTCTGTGATTGGCCCACAATATACAGGTCCTTCTCAAAAAATTTGTATGTTGTGATAAAGTTCATTATTTTCTGTAATGTACTGATAAACATTAGACTTTCATATATTTTAGATTCATTACACACAACTGAAGTAGTTCAAGCCGTTTATTGGTTTTAATATTGATGATTTTGGCATACAGCTCATGAAAACCCAAAATTCCTATCTCAAGAAATTAGCATATCATGAAAAGGTTCTGTAAACGAGTTATTAACCTAATCATCTGAATCAACGAATTAACTCTAAACACCTGCAAACGATTCCTGAGGCTTTTAAAAACTCCCAGCCTGGTTCATTACTCAAAACCGCAATCATGGGTAAAGGCTGGTTTATACCCGGTCTGTCTGCGTGAAACGGACGCACGCACCGCCATTTTGCTTCGGCGCAAGGGCTCTCCGACTGGCTCGCAGAGGGTGACGGAGACATGCCCCAAATTTTGAACATCCGTCGAAAGTGACGGAGACCGCAAGCTTGTGATTGGTCAGGATGACGCTTCCTGTAACTTCGTCACCAGCACCGCCATTGCTCCGTTAATAAGAAAAAAAAATTTAGCGGCAGACCCAGAATAGATTGAAAAACGCATCGTGGAAAAGTCTGAAAATATGAACGTTTATTCACCCGTGACTGAAGAAGTACAAAATACGGAGCAAACGTGGATGGAAACGACGGGAAACGTGGGTTTAGAGGTGGCGACTGGATGAAGAGGTGGTGGAGAATGAATGACAAATTAGTCCGTGTTAAAAAGTCTCTGAAATACATTAAAACAATGTAAACACATGAGTAAATACACTATCGTGAACCGGATACATGAGTGTCATGGTGGCGGGGAATTGCTTTGCAACACTCCGCTGCCTGAACAGAAGTTCGAATGTGAAAACCTTTCCAACGCTCCGTGTGCGTCTCTCCATTGAGGAGCTCACAGAGAGTATAAACCAGCCTTAAGACTGCCGACCTGACTGCTGTCCAGAAGGCTATCACTGACACCCTCAAGCAAGAGGGTAAGACACAGAAAGAAATTCTGTGACCTTGGGGGACCTGCGGAAGCAGTGGACTGAGTCCGGAGTGAAAACATCCAGGGCCACCGTGTACAGGCGTGTGCAGGAAATGGGCTACAGGTGCCGCATTCCCCAGGTCAAGCCACTTTTGAACCATAAACAGCGGCAGAAGCGCCTGACCTGGGCTACAGTGAAGCAGCACTGGCCTGTTGCTCAGTGGTCCAAAGTACTTTTTTCGGATGAAAGCAAATTTTGCATGTCATTCGGAAATCAAGCTGCCAGAGTCTGGAGGAAGACTGGGCAGAGGGAAATGCCAAAATGCCTGAAGTCCAGTGTCAAGTACCCACAGTCAGTGATGGTCTGGGGTGCCATGTCAGCTGCTGGTGTTGGTCCACTGTGTTTTATCAAGGGCAGGGTCAATGCAGCTAGCTATCAGGAGATTTTGGAGCACTTCATGCTTCCATCTGCTGAAAAGCTTTATCGAGATGAAGATTTTATTTTTCAGCACGACCTGGCTCCTGCTCACAGTGCCAAAACCACTGGTAAATGGTTTACTGACCATGGTATTACTGTGCTCAATTGGCCTGCCAACTCTCCTGACCTGAACTCCATAGAGAATCTGTGGGATATTGTGAAGAGAAAGTTGAGAGACGCCAGACCCAACACTCTGGATGAGCTTAAGGCCGCTATCGAAGCATCCTGGGCCTCCATAACACATCAGCAGTGCCACAGGCTGATTGCCTCCATGCCACGCCGCATTGAAGCAGTCATTTTTGCAAAAGGATTCCCGACCAATTATTGAGTGCATAACTGAACATAATTATTTGAAGGTTGACCTTTTTTGTATTAAAAACACTTTTCTTTTATTGGTCGGTTGGAATATGCTAATTTTTTGAGATAGGAATTTTGGGTTTTCATGAGCTGTATGCCAAAATCATCAATATTAAAACAATAAACGGCTTGAACTACTTCAGTTGTGTGTAATGAATCTAAAATATATGAAAGTCTAATGTTTATCAGTACATTACAGAAAATAATGAACTTTATCACAATATGCTAATTTTTTTAGAAGGACCTGTAGAGCGCTGTGATTGGCCCAACCAAAATTATAGTGAGCTGTGATTGGACAGCCACAGCAGTGGATCGGGCTGCGAGGGTTCCAATGAAGTGTGCCTAGACCAAACTTTGCAAGGCAAGTATTTGATCTAGTTCACTAGGCTAAAAAACTTGGTCATCAATTACAAGAGACGTTTGACCTCTGTGCTTGCAAACAAGGGTTTTACCACTAAGCATTAAGTATTTTTGTTAGAGGGTTCAAATACTTATTTCACTCAATGAAATGCAAATCAGTTTCTATCTTTTATTTGAAGTTTTTTTTTTAATTTTCTTTTTGATGTTATAATAAACCTACCATTAAAATGATACTGTTCTGAGACTTTTCATTTCTTTGTCATTGGACAAACTTACAAAATCAGCGAGGGGTCAAATAATTATTTCCTCCACTGTAATTATGTTTTTGGGCTGAAATATTAAATTTTAGGTAGGTTGCACTAAACTGCCACAATAATGATTACACATGTCTACAGCACTATCAGACACTCATCTATACAGGTTATCAGCAAAAAAAAAGTTGATTTAGGTGTTACTGGCTCTTTAACTTACACAGTATTGTGGAACAAATGACGTCTCCATGGTGCCATTGGTGATGTTTTAATACTATATGGACCCACCCTTGTGCTGAAAGTTTTAAAAGAACATGATACAGATTCTACAGTAACAGATCTGAACCTTCCCTGTAAACAGAGTGTGTGTTTCTCTGCAGAACCAGCAACGGGAAGAGCTCCGTGATTAATGCCATGTTATGTGACAAAGTGCTGCCGTCTGGAATCGGACACACAACAAACTGCTTCCTGAGGGTGGAAGGCACGGATGGTGGTGATGCCTTCCTCCTCACCGAAGGCTCTGATGAGAAGAAAAGCATACAGGTGAGTAAAACATGGCGACAGTTCCAAACTCTGGATCTGGTTTAGTGTGTGTTAACCCATCTAATGGTGCTTGTTCGTGGTTAGACGGTGAACCAGCTGGCCCATGCGCTCCACCAGGATGAGGACCTGGATGCTGGCAGTATGGTCTGTGTCATGTGGCCTAAAGCCAAATGTGCTCTGCTCAGAGATGATTTGGTTCTGGTGGACAGGTCAGATTCAACATAACTGTTGTTTCATTTAAATCTGAATTTAAAGCTACTGGCCAGAGGCAGATTTCCTGAGCTAGTCACTCAAAAATGTCTTCCCCTGGAAAACAATTGAGAGGACAGAAAATATCAGAGGGAGAGCACCAGTTCACAGTAAACTTTCTGTGTTCCAGCCTGAGTTTGACCCAGATGACCCGCTAGTCGATCTGTGCGCTGAGAGGACTGAACGGCATTTAGGAAATGGTTTAGTTGCAATTTTTCTGGCAGAAATTGTGATTTCAATTCGATTCACAATTTTCTTCTAACAAAGCTTCAGCCTGACATTTACAATGTGCAGTAATATTTACACCCGACGGGAAATGACAGCCTACCATCAAACATTAAGCTGTTACTCTAATAATGCAGGGCTGAAAACTAACGGTAAGAATAGCTTTCAATTGTGTTTAACTAAAAATGTGCATTCCTTAAAGCTGCAATCCAGAGTTTTCCCCTTTCAGGAATTGTGTATGATTTTTTAGAAATCCATGAAAGTGATATTATCACCCTGTTCTGTGATATAATGTAGGCAATACGTAATTTCTTTTTGCTAAGCCCGTCCCCTGTCTCATAGAATCCCATGCAATTTTAGTTGCCCGCTGTTCAGCATTAACCAGTAGCGTTAGACATCCGCTTACAGATGTGGTCAAAATAGTTGGTACCCTTTGGTAAATTAAAGAAAAACTCACAATGGTCACAGAAATAACTTGAATCTGACAAAAGTAATAATAAATAAAAAAAGTTCAATGGAATTATTAAAAAAAATAAACTCATGGAACAGGCCTGGACAAAAATGATGGTACCCTAGAAAAGACTGAAGATAATGTGACCAAAGGTACATGTTAGTTCAAGGTGTGTCCACTAATTAGCATCACAGGTGTCTACTATCTTGTAATCAGTCAGTGGTCCTATATATAGGGCTCTAGGTAGTCACTGTGTTGTTTGGTGACATGGTGTGTACCACACTCAGCATGGACCAGGGGAAGTGAAGGAAAGAGTTGTCTCAGGAGATTAGAAAGAAAATGATAGACAAGCATGTTAAAGGTAAAGGCTATGAGACCATCTTCAGGCAGCTAGATGTTCCTGTGACTACAGCTGCACATATTATTCAGAAATGTAAGATCCATGGGACTGTAGTCAACCTCCCTGGACGTGGCCGCAGGAGAAAAATTGATGACAAATCAAAGAGATGGATAATCTTAATGGTAACAAAAGAGCTCAGAAAAACTTCTAAAGAGATCCAAGGTGAACTTCAAGCTCAAGGAACATCAGTGTCAGATCGCACCATCCGCCATCGTTTGAGCCAAAGTGGACTACATGGGAGACGACCAAGGAGGACACCATTGTTGAAAACAAATCCTAAAACAGCCAGACTAGAATCTGCCAAACTACATGTTGACAAGCCACAAAGCTTCTGGGAGAAGGTCCTATGGACAGATGAGACCAAGGCACATCAGCTCTATGTTCAAGGACGGAAAAATGAAGCATAACAAGAAAAGAACACTGTCCCTACTGGGAAACATGGAGGAGGATCTGTTACGTTCTGGGGTTGCTTTGATGCATCTGGCACAGGGTGTCTTGAATCTGTGCAGGGTACAATGAAATCTCAAGACTATCATGGGATTCTAGAGAGAAATGTGCTGGCCAGTGTCAGAAAGCTTGGTCTCAGTCACAGGTCATGGGTGCTGCAACAGGACAATGACCCAAAACACACAACTAGAGACACCCAAGAATGGCTAATTCAGCCTACGGTTAAAATGTTTGAGGAGAGAAAAGTTAAAGCAGAAACTGAAAGTAAATCAGGGTTCCTCATTAAGTCATCACTTAAGTGACGAGTCAAGAATGAGTGTGTGCGGCAAAGACTGGCTGCTTGTAGAAAGGTTGCAGACAAGGTTGCAGACAAACATAAAAAGAAAAGGACCCGACCGGACCACAAGCTATGGATCTATCTGGCATTCATTTCTAGTCAACCTGAATGGTGAGTGCTTGTTTTTCTCTCTTTCAACAAGGCTGTTTCTAGCAAGCTAGCAGCTCCGGCTGGTGTTAACCATAGATATAGATACTGGACAAATCGTGCCCATTTCTGTCTGTTGTTCCCTTATGAGGCCAAAAAGGCGGCTCCCACCACTGCAAATCTTGGCTGTGTCACACAACTCGTCACGCCCAGACAATCCAAAAATGGGAAAAGAGGTGGAGCTGAGAGTGGGGCTGTGAGGGTGGGAGCATACGTTTGACACCCAAAAACTCTAATGTAGCTACTAGCTAACTGAGCAAACCCCCAACGCTAAGACGAAGCTAGGAGCTAATATTGACTGTTTGGCTGCACCGTGGCTGCCATGTGAGGCTGTAGTCATGCTGGTTGCCTGTGGAGCTCTCAAATGGACTGTTAAAATATGATTGGAGCCGGGTGCCCTGGCTGCTTACGTGAGCTCATTCCCCTCCGTCACAGTCGGAGATCAGCGGGACATTAGCAACATGCCTACCCAAAGCTAATGGAGGTTTTCGGGCACTTGAGCAGAGCGACTCAAATGTGAAGCAGCATAAACTCAAAGAGCTGCAGTGTTTCTGTGGTCTCCTTCAGAGCTCCACGGGCAACCAGCACGACTACAGCCTCGCATGGCAGCTGGGCGAAGCCAGTCAGCCGCACGGCTCAGCTGCCACGGGAGACGGGAGCAGCCGCGTGTAGCGTGTAGCAGCTGTTCCCAGCCGGGAGACAGGAAAAGCCAGGCGCCCCCCTCGCTGGGCTACCTCCGGGGGGCTGGAGCTGCAGATTCACGGATCTCTGATTGCAGGGCCGATGCTACTAAAGGGAGCGAAACATTACCGAAACTCACCAAACCTCCCTTCTGCAGCGGCGACCTTGTGGGCCTTTGACCGCGGTGAACCAGCAAAGCCTGGAAGCCTCCGCTTGCCTCGGTTAGCTTTCCTAGTTCCAGTTTTATTAAATAGCCAGCCCCATTAACATGTTATATGTAAGCCCATCTTTGACTAAGCAGTGTTATGTTAAATGCACAGCATTTTCCCCCATTCAACCAGCAAAATTAAGTACAGAAATATAACTTTACTTGCTGATAAAAATGAAGCAGAGACTTCTTGCATGACCTGTTATTGCAATCAGTACCACAGCTTGGGTTTGTTTGTGTGAGCATAAACGGTGGACAGTGGACTACTTTTAGGTCAACTCTGTTTTTATTTTATTTTTAATCGCTTTTGCATTTGGCGACACTGTGATCGATGATAGAGCTTGTAGCTATTTTTAGCATCGATCAGCTGTTAGCTGAGAGCTGCGGCGCTCTGCCGGGCTGTCCAAAACAACCGAGCCAAAAAAAACATGAACAATAAAAGTGTTAGATTCTAATTTATAGTGGACCTCCGAGACTAGGATTTGTTTACACTGCAATGTAGTGTGCAAAATATGTATAAAATGAAATTGGTGTTGAAAAGTGGATGAACATTAGCTAACATTAGCTACGTTTACATGCGCCAAATTTCCCCAATCCGATTCAAATCTTGGTTGATCGGAAATCCCAAATCTCTGTTTACATGGACACTAACTGGAATGATCCGGTCATGCCGCGATGCACGCACCATAGCTTGTGCATGCGCAGAGTTGTCTTTCCCGGAAGAGAAATTGTAAACAAACGCCATCTTGTCCGCACGTCTTTTCCCTTGCATTTTATTTGCTTATTCTCTAGCTTCCTGCATCTTTAGATGCACTTGAGTGTATAACTCGGCATTTTTAGCCGTTCGACCATCGAGACGTTCAGTAATATTGAGCTCCTGTAGTATTTCCAATAAAAAATAGCGTCGGCAACAGACCACTTCTATTTACCGCTCGCCATGTTTTCGATCTGTCCTGAGCATGCACAGAGGCGTTAAGAGGTCACGCTGAAGTTGCATACATGTGCAGTGAGCATTATTTTACCCCAACGATCCGAATGGCTGTGTACATGGACGTCAATCGGATTGACGATCTGACAAAACCACCTCTCACGAATTTTTGATCCGATAGGGCGTTCAATCCGATTACTTGTGCCCATGTAAACGTAGCTATAGGGGAGCGATCCAGGGTGACAGAGGTGGGTTACTCTGTTCAACATGAGCAAAAAAAAAAAACCCAGACATTTTTAGATGCAGTCACACAAGCCTGCATCCTGTTATTGGTGTGGAGCTAGTGTAACTTTCTAGTGGCCTGCCACAACATGACTGATTTATATCAACTTATAGTTACATTGTTTTGTGTTAAACATAATGTCCTGCTTTTGTTGTGATCTGATTTAATTTTCTGTTTTACTGTGGTTTTAGAGTGTGTCACAACAGAGCCAGACGGTGGATGTATCTTGCCAAACAGATGCACAACTCTGAATTGGTGTGTATATTTTAAACAAGTCTGCTAAAAACCATGCTGATTTATTATTTTGGACAGATGCTGC
Source organism: Aphyosemion australe (assembly GCA_006937985.1). Lineage (NCBI taxonomy): Eukaryota > Metazoa > Chordata > Actinopteri > Cyprinodontiformes > Nothobranchiidae > Aphyosemion > Aphyosemion australe. The sequence goes on along the minus strand of SSNS01000397.1, from coordinate 234,943 downwards.
ATGATTCTTTTGACACATCTGGTTACAGTATTCTATGTACTTAGATCAAGCCTACTTATTTAATTAACAAGCTACTTGTGGCTGTTGACACAAACGATCCTTCTTTCTCTCAGCCATTTTCATCCACTCCAGTGAGGAGTTTCAGGGCAGCCAAAAGACGTCGTCTGGAGTTTGAAGACTTTTCCAGCATCTCCACTAACCGAGACTCCTCATTCAACCCTGCACAGTCTATTACAGCTGGAATAGAGACAGGGACAGGTCAGCTCTTATGGAAGCATATGTGTAAAAAAAACTAAAATTATTAAGCATTAGCAGAAAGGCATTTTCCATTTCACTATACAACTGCTAAATGTGACTCACAAATAAAATAAATAAGCAATTTTCCAAACAGCTTTTTAATTTTCTTCTTCATCACTGCTCATTCTGTGACTTAATGAAATAGATAAAGAAAATTGAATTTAAGATTTCATTTTCAAATAACACGCCAGCAAAAGTGTGACAGAATTCAATTTGAAATGTCAAATTAGAAGATTAAAATGCATTAACAGAAATGCTATTTAATTTTCACTACACAACTGCTAAATGTGACTCACAACTAAAATGAATAAGCAATTCTCCAAATGGCTTTTTAATTTTCTTCATCACTGCTCATTCTGTGACTTAATGAAATAGATAAAGAAAATGGAATTTAAGATTACATTTTCAAATTACACGCCAGCAAAAGTGTGACAAAATTCAATTTGAAATGTCAAATTTGAAAATGAAAATGCATTAACAGAAATGCTTTTTCCATTTCACTAAACAACTGCCAAGTGTGACTCACAAATGAAATGAATAAGCAATTCTTCAAACGACTTTTTAATTTTCTTCTTCAACTCTGCTCATTCTGTGACTTAATGGAAAGGATAAAGAAAGGGGAATTGCAGTTTCGTTTTCATGCCCGCCCCGCAATAAGTGTCTCATAAGTCAATTCGAATTCGCAATCCTAAGAGGCGCAGGAGACTGACGTCACCGCCAGCCTCACTCTTCTTCCCAGTCTGACCGCACTACGCATTCAGTACACTAGGGGGCGTTGTGTACGTAGACACCTGATAGACACGGAAGAAATCACCCAGCCGGCTGCTTGAGGTCAGGAAATGCTGCCGCATCTTGGATCGGTTCCCCTGGACTGTTGAGAACAGGGCTCGGGGGATTGCTTTGCACAAGTAAGTTTGAGCATTTTTATTGTTTGTATTTTGTAAATATAATATTATTGCATTGTATTTGTGTCCACCAGCACATCTTAGCCAGCTAACGTTAGCTTCATGTTTACTGCCGGTGGTCTCCTGACAATGAAGGCTAACAGAGACTTTATTAATCGTTTATTCCAAAACACTGATTTAGATTACAGCTCACACAACAATGCTGCTGCTAAAAAACAAAACAAATATTACTGGTATCAGGTGTATCTCATGTCTCAGACCCTCCCCTCTGACTGGAGAACCTTAGCTAACGAGCTGCCATGCTAACCTGCTAAAAGAGGACTGCTATGCAGAACTTTTCAGGAGCATTATAAACAGAAATGCAATTTTTATGTTAAGGAAAGTTTAAAAAAAAAAAAAAACTTAAGGAATAATACATTTATTGTAAAATCAGAATAAAATGGTAAGAATAAAGGAAATTAGATTGACCTCCTTTGTACAGAGAAGGAGTTTATTCCATCATTCTTCAGCTTTCTGGTTCTCCTTCAAAGAGTAAGTGTATCATGAGGCCACCAGCATTCATACACATACATAGCCTTTTCACAGGGCAGAGTGTAATACGTATCCCTGCATAACATGTCTTTATCTCATGTATGAAAACTTAATTTATTTTAAGAAACTTAATAAGGATCATATCTGGGTGCACCCCAGATCTTTACTGAGAACCACAGGTGTGTACTATAAACAGTAAATTATTTTCAAATATTATTTTTCTCCATTTTAGCCAGAAAAGTGCAAGACTACATCTGCCTCCAGAAGAGCTGAAGCCTGTCTGTGACCTCCCAAGATGTCCAGAGACTCCAATACTTTAACCTGAGCCTGATGATGTGAGCATTTCTATTTTAACATCATATCATAAAGGCCCTGGACATGTTTACATCTCATTTGTATGCTGCCATTCATAATAAACACACTCACAATAAACACACACACACACACACACACACACACACTACTTCTGCTATAAAACGTGGGCCATAACACTTTTTTTCCAGATTCTTTTCTTATTACATGAAGAGGAGTTATTAATTTTGCTCTTAAACTTTCAGATATTCAGATGAACTTCATGCCAAAGCAGGACCATGAGAACACAAAGAACTACGGGAGGTTCTCCTCACCCATCATCTCCATTGTTCTAACGCTCACAGATACCTCAGAGAGACTCTACATGTGCCCCTCCCACATCCACAATACAAAGGTGGTCTCACTGTTCAATTCAACTTTTGGGAATTACTGATGCAAATATGTTAAATAAATATGTTTCTATTCTTTCACAGGAGGCTGTGATTGGTGGATTACGAGCCTGGCCCAAACACGATTACGCTGGAGAGAAGATGCCAGAAAGACAGATGTGTAGCTCTCATGCTGGATGCCACGGCCGTCAGACTTGATCTCATTGGTTGTGTCTGTGGTTCTGTAGAGAAGGCAGCACCATGTGGCCAAACTCACCTCTCTTGAACTGCAGAAAGGAGCAACAGGAATAGCAGTCTTATTTCAGAGGTTTTAGCTCACTAAAAGCTTTCATGAGAAACTTTGAACACGTGTAAATGTGGTTTATGGGTTGCCACCTTCTTTGAATCTTTCACGGGTCCCGCTGCTGCCCCCACCTCTTCTACTCCCAGCGGTCCCCTCAGGCGCTCCACCGTCACCAGAACTCCACTTCCCAGCATCCCTCGTCGGCACCTCAGATCCACGTCATCGCCCCGAGACTATATACGGAAGTGATTCCGCCTGCTCCAGCACTCAGCCATCGCTCACCACGAACTTTGGATTAAGAGTTTACCAGGCTTACCAGCCACTATCCACGCCAGATCGGTCCACGTTCCAGACTAGTCTCGATTCCACGTCAGCCCACGTTCCAGACCCGCTGACGGACTGTCTTCTATCCGTAAGCCAGTCTTTTTCTTTTGCCGGAACGCCCGCACTTCCTCGTTACTCCTCGAGTTACGTGCCGCGTTCCTAGATTAAAGCTGCGTGCTCAGTTCCTACCAACGTCAGTTCACTCCGTGTCTGGGTTATTCTGACACGCCACAACCGAACTCCCGGTTCAGCCAGTCCAACCCGCGTCATTTCTGACAGGATGGCTGAGTCTAAATACGACCCAGCGTAGTTCAGACGCCTGCAGACACACGTGTCCCAGCTAGCTGCATCGATGGAGCACCTGGCCTCCAAGCTCGACTCTGTCGCCACCGTGGTTCTGCAGCTGTCTGCCTCGCTGCAACAACCACCCAGACCTCCTGTTATGCCGCTGCTCAGTCTCCCTGAAAAATGGGACGGGATCCATGGATCCCCCGAGGGACTGTTGGCCACCCTCGCTATGACTTTCGAGTGCCAGCCGGACCTGTACGCCACCTCTCGCTCCCGGGTGGGGCTTCTGACTTCGCTACTCACAGGGAGGGCCTCGGAGTGGGCCGCCGCCCCATATAACAAGAAGTCCCCCTTCTGTAACGATTACCTGGCTTTTGTGGGGGAGTTAAGGAAGACGTTTGTGCCACCAGGCAGCGAGACATCCGCTGAAACCCAGCTCCTCCAACTCCGCCAGGGCAGTCAGACGGTGACCCAGTACACTTCCCGGTTCCGTACCACCGCTGCCAAGCTAACCTGGGGGGATGAGGCGCTGGCGGCAGTTTATCTCAAGGGGCTTGCCGCCCGGATACGGAACGCCATGGTGGGTCGGGAGAAGCCTACTACCCTGGATAAGGCAGTCGACCTCGCCCTCCAGCTGGATTTATGCATGTTGGGCCGCAGACCCGCCGATCTGCTTCCTCCTGTGGTCCCAGCGACTCCTCGACTCCAGACACCCGCTCCCACCAGTGAGCCCATGCAACTGGGTCACTTGAGACCCGAGGAGAAAGAACGGCGTTTCCGTGAGGGTCTATGCGCTTACTGCGGCAGTCCCGGACATCGACACCTCATCTGCCCTCTCCGCCCGGGAAACGACGACCCCAAGTAGTCCCGGGAGGAGTCCTGCTTGGGATGTCCTGGTCCCCATCCTCTCGAACACTGTTACCGGTCACCCTGCACCTGCCCCAATGACCCGTGACCCAGGATGCGCTACTGGACACAGGGGCCTCTGACTGCTTCATGGACGCTGGCCTGGCCCGGCAGCTTCGCATTCCCCTGTCGCCACTGACCCACGACATTCCGGTCACCTCTGTGGACGGGACCCCCCTACGACCCTTCCCGGTCCGTCAGGGGACGACCGACCTCCAGATGGTCGTTCATGGACACACCGAGAGCCTCCGCTTCCTCATAATCCAAGCCCCCTCGACCCCGCTCATCCTGGGCCGCTCCTGGTTTTGCCGCCACAAACCGCACATCTCCTGGAGCACCGGTGAGGTGTTGGGATGGGGACCTGCCTGCCAAGCCCACCAGGGTCCCCTCACAATCAGTCCGGCCCCTTTGCCCCCGGAGGACGTGGACCTGTCCCTCATCCCTGCTCAGTACCACGACCTGGCTCAGGCCTTTTCCAAACGTCCGACCAACTCCCTGCCACCACACCGCCCGTATGACCTGGAAATCAAGCTCCAACCGGGGACCACTCCCCCCCGGGGTCGCCTTTACTCCTTGTCCCCAGCAGAGACCCGAGCCATGGACTCCTACATCTCGGAGTCCCTTCAGCAGGGGTCCATCCGGCCCTCCAAGTCACCTGGGGCCGCAGGGTTCTTCTTCGTAAAGAAGAAGGGAGGAGAGCTCCGACCCTGTATCGACTACCGGGGTCTAAACAAGATCACCATTCGGGACCGACACCCTCTTCCTCTAATGACCACGGCATTGGACGCCATCACCCAGTCCTCCATCTTCACCAAGCTGGACCTCCGCAGCGCTTATAACTTGGTCCGTATCAAAGAGGGAGATGAGTGGAAGACAGCATT